>CM038471.1:38536867-38936867 GCA_021464415.1 Lonicera japonica
TGGGCAATCTCAAAACAAGGGGAGACCAAGTTGAAATGACCAAAAAAGAAATTGATATGAAATAGAAAAACAAAACGATGGAGTTTGTGTCTTTTCTATCAAAGGGAGCCGTTTGGATAAAAATTTGTCTGAAGCATTGTTGCCGTTTATTCTATTTGGTAGCAGACAACTACCACCACGTGGAGGTGTTTGAAAGGTTTTCTTTTTAGCCCCAGCCACCAATTAGATGTGTATATATATATATATATTAAAAAAAATATGGCAAAATCAAAAAGAAATTCGTAAAAAAAATACTTGTTCAAGTTGAATTTAAAAGTTTAAACTTTGCTTGATAACATGATAGAAAATGGGAAAAAAAATTGATTTTTGTGATAAATAAGAGAATTAGTTGAGTGAGATGGTTAAATGCTCTTTATCTTATACTTATTTTTATGAGTAGATGTTTTTCATATTTCTTTATTTTTTTATTTTTTTTTGCTTCTTAGTAAAATAAATCTTTTTCATATAAAAAAAAAAAAAACTAAGCTTTTGTTTGATAATAAGAAGAAAAATGATAGCAAAAAGAATTAGTTTTTATGAGAAGTTAAACAATAAGATTAGTGATATGATCTATCTCATGCTTATGAGAATTTAATATATAAGTTAAAGCATATGCACTGTGATAAGAAATTTTATACTTTTTCCATGGATAAAACTTATTTTTTTCATTCAAAAAAAAACTTATTTGTTTCATAAACAATAAACTACGATGGAAGATATATCTACTCATAAAAAATTGGTTTCATTTTATTACATTGCTCAACTTATATTCTATTTTTTCACTTATGCTAAGATCACTGAGTTGTCACAGTTCAAACCGTGACTATCACCATGGCACTGTTATAAATTGCGACAACAACTGGGGTGACCATTTTTTGGGTCACAGTGATTATGAATAACCAATATATTTTGTATTCATGATGCCATGCAAAGGAAGATAATGGTCAATGTTATGAACACTGACGCATTTTCCTTTTGGTCACGGCTTTGAATCGTGACACATTTTCGTAATGGTCAAACCTATATAACTATAATCCATTTTCTTATAGTTCACAGAGTTAAAAGGCTTGGGTCACGGCGGGTTTAGTCACAATATTGTTGAGGATGTTATTAGTCATGATTCAAAACCCAAATCTCGAGTCTAGTAAATAAGTACATGATAAATACTTTGGACCGTGACCACTATTGAAATTAATTAAAAAAGAAATTTCCTAAATTTTGCACTTGCCAATAAATTTTGCATCTTGATTAATGGAACCACCGGAAGAAAAATTCAAGGTTTTTGGTTATGGTTAGGGTTGCTGATTGTGACCATGTTGCTCACAGCTCAAAACCGTGACCGAACAATTTTGTGATTTTAGCGTAGTGCACAAATAAGTTGTTTAATTTATTTGTCATTTTTTATTTTGTTATCAACCGGAATCCTTAGATAACATATCCTCACATCACTAAAGCTTCCACCTTCTTGAAAAACTCAATAGTTTTTGTTACCATTTTTCATTTCTATATATCTTTATTTTTATATATTACATATTATGTCATTAGATAAATCTCGTATTTGAACTTTGGAGAAAGAGATGATGGGATATGATCGAATCTTAGATGATGCTGTGTCTTGAAAGACGCAACTATCTAATTGTGAATATAGTGTTGGGATTCATTCTTCTTCTTTTTCAAATTAATATTGTTAAGACAATACTTAAACCCTCACAAGTTTCTTAGGAAAAAATTGGCTATCAAAATTTTACTAATACAGTTTTTTATAATAGAAATACAAACTAATAAATACTCTCTCTAATAGAAGTTTCTATATGCACTTTCGTGCGATATGACAACAACTAAAAGAACCCCTTGACATCGTAGCCAATTAAATTAATTACATAAGTGCCAACTAAGATTGAAAAGTGAGATAAAAATACCACTATTGGCCTGAGACACTTGTTGAACCCAATATTATTACCAAATAGATATAGAAATCCTAAAAGTATACACATGAAGGAAATAAATTTATAGAAAAATTTAGTGGAGACAACGTTAGTGTTATAGTTTTAAATGTAATTAAAAAAAATCATTGAATAACTCAATGTTAAACTCAGTTTGGGGATCTCAACACATGGATTTCCCAAAAAAATAAAATAAAATCAACTTTCACCAAAAATTAACAATTAAAAAAAGGTGATTTTGTTTCTATCTACCATATCTTGCGGTTAATCAATCCTTAAATCATGGAAAGTTTGAACAAAATTTCATAATATTATCCTTTTCAAAATTGATAATTATATCCACCAATTAAAATTAAATTATAATTGTATCAATTTATATTTCTGTTTTAATTAAGATTCTTAATCCAAATATAATTTATTTTTTATTTATATCATATTTACCTTTCAACAAATTTCAAACAGTTTTAGGGTTAGGGATCCACGAACAAATGTCAACATATTTACCTTGAACTATATATTTTCATGTTTTACGAACATATTGATTGATTGGCATACATGGAAAAACTTTCAAAGTGGAAAATAAATAAATCATGTGGGTGGTAGTTTGTGAATTGATTCTATGAATTGTTTCCTATTACAAAAAATGGCCAAGCAAATAAAACAGTTGTTTGGAAGCCTCAGAGAACCCCAAAAAATGTTACTGGTGGCTATGAGAGAAGGATTTTGAAAATGGTGGAGACCTTGATATGAAGATAAAGTTTTAGGGTTTGTTAATTAAGATTTACCCATCGCTTAATATTAGAATCTAAATTTTTAAAATGGTTGTACTTATTAATTTAGTAGATATTTTAGTATTAAATTATTATTTAGAATAACATTTATAAAACTAAATTAATAATATTTTTTTGTTAGTCTATCCACGTGTGTGAATTAACCTAATAAATAATGCGAATTAACTCAATAGTACGAATTAAACGCAAAATATGATAAATAGAAGCAAAATAATCCTTAAAAAGTATACGAGAAAACTAAACAAACTAAGGATAAATGGTACTTAATCAATGATATCTTAAAATCTTAATAAAGTATAATATCCCTCATTTATAATAGGTAGGATAGACAGCTAACCAAGGTTTCAACTCCTTCCCTTATTCGCTCCTCCAAAGAACCCCACTTCATATTAAATTTTTAATTTTTTTAACCCATATCTAAAGAAGAATAAGACGACTGTATTTTATAATTAATTAATATTATCAGGTCATTAAAGATCCGTTTGATAACAACGTAAAAAATAAAAATAAAAATAGTTGATTTTTGTAATAAGTTAAAAAATAAGTTGAGACATGTGGGGAGATGCCTTCCTACTTTATTGCTTTTTTCATAAAGAAATTTTCTTTGATAATCGAAAAACAAATTTTTTTCACAAAAAATAATATCGGATGTAGGAAATCTACTCATAAAATTAGTATGAGATGAAAAGTATCTTATTACATGATAACTTATTTTTCAACTTCTTATCCAAATTTAAGTGTTTTTATTTGTCTTTTTCATATTATTATCAAACGGAGTCTAAATATCTTAATATTTTAGATCGTCAAAGAAATTGTTACCTCTGCCGCCTAATACTCTACTGAATATATTAACTAATCACAAAGTAGAGTCATCAAGACGCTCTTTGTCTGAGGTCAACGAATTTAGATTATCTAAAAGTACAACTATTAATAAAAATTAAGTAGTTTTCTAATCAATTTTCAATTGATATTCTCGGTGATATCAATTGCAAGAATATCAATTGAAAATATATAAACATTCTGTGATGAAGATCACTCAGCCACATGAGAATGTGATAACCAAAGGTATCCAAATCACAGAACCATCTATTCACTGCAAGACAAAAACATGTGTATATATAAAAAAATATTTGTGAAAATAACGTACAAGAATTCAAGCCAAATTACCCAAAGTTAAGAGTCCGTGTTCGATTTGTAACACCTTCTTTAAGAATTCGCTAATAATTTTAGATGATCAAAATATTAAAACCGAAACTCGACACATAAAAAAAATTAGACCTTTATTTAGGATGTTCTAAAATTAAATTCTGAACTTTTAATTTGAGACGAAAAGAGCAATGTTTTTTCTAAATGGTATTTAATAGTAATAAATCTGGACCATTTGTTTATAAGTAGGAGGGTTTGTTTGCCTCTGCTCACTTAAATAAAATTAATTATCAAAATTTGAATCATCTAATTTTAATTTATTTTAAACAAATGGTCCAGATTTCTTCGCCTCCATGCGAAAAATTGAGAGCTAGCTAAGTCATCTTTGTATTTTACTGAGTGCAGGGGTTCAACTTGGGAATTTAGTAAAGTCCAAGATAGATGGATATTCCTTACCCTTGTGCATTTCCATTGGGATTTCCACTGGGACAGACCAATATATTCCTGAAAATTCAATTCAAAATACCAATTGTTACAAAATATATATATATATATATATATATATCGGACCCAAAAAAAAAAGGAAAAAATATTGCGAATGAGAAAAGGATTACATACCAATTTAGCTCTCCAATTTGAAAGCTATCCGAAAAGAGGTACAATTCCTCTGTCGTAGTCAATAAATTTTATATTTCCCAAAAATAGGTGTTGTTTTCGGTTGATTTTTGTATGTCCAAATAGCGTCCTATATCAGGATTTTTTTATTACAAAATTCTCAGCTCCAAAAACACATCTTTAAGTTTCAAGCGGGTATTTTAACATTTTAATTATTTTTATATGATAATAAAAATATTAATTGTTTAATTTGAGAATTTTTTTCAAAACTAAAATTATTTATTTTAATTTTTTAACTAATATAGAGTATTCACCTTTTATTTTGAAAAATTCCAACTACTATTTGATTCTATCACTCCCGCTCGCTCTGAGCAATTTCCTTCCAAATTCTCTCTCTATCTCTCTCTTTGCTTTTTGCCAAACAATAAAACCAATGCCCTTTTTCATAATTAGAGAGATGTGAGGAAAAAGAATATTATTGGTCCAGTTACCTCTCTTCATTAAATTTATTCCTATCCCTAGTTTAGAATAATCGCTCCCTTGTATGATTACATGCCAAGTGGCATCACCCCCCTTCCGTTTCCCCTTTTATCACGCGCATGTACTTAGATAATTCTAGTGGTGGATTCGGTACAATACCATACTATATCAAATATATTAAAAATTTAGTAAACAAAAATTTATTACAATTATCATACCAAACTTTCGGTATATCAAATATCGGTATACTAAAATATTAGTATGGTACGGTACATTACAAAAAAATCAATCTTGTAAATAAAAAAGAAATTTTTTTTGAATTTAATTGAATTTAGCTGATTTATAAAATAATTGATTATTCTTAATTAACGTAAGACATAGGCTAACTTAGCTCAAACTTAAATTTAACTAAAATTTTCTGAAAAATAATTAGACATGGTTTGTAAATATTTACATATTTGCACTTTATTGCCTAAAAAATAGACTAGATCACTAAACAGATAAAAATGTGTTATTACTATGATGGCTCATTTTTATCGTAATTCAAATCGATTAAGTAAATTGAGGCATCATAATTTAAATGGATTAGATAAACTGGGACAATTTTCGTAGAATTAAAATGAGGATGAAGTAGGGGTGCGCAAAAAAACCGAAAAATAAAAAAATCGGCCTGAACCGAACCGAATTAGCCAGTTTTTAAGGTTTTTGGTCTCGGTTCGGTTGGTTAAAATGAAAACCGAAAAGGGTCGGTTCGGTTATCGGTTACCGGTGTTACATAATAGGTGAAAATCGAACCGAACCGACAGCACATGTGTCATTCATCTATTGGTTCGATGTATAAGTTTATTCCCTTTTAAAAAAAATATAAAATAAAAATATATATGATTTAAAATTAAAACCCTAATATCTAACACAAACAAGCCGCCCATTCTTAAAACCGAAAAAATCGATCCCGACCGAACCGAAAAAACCGACCCCGACCGGTTTTAAGCTTTCACCTATTCGGTTCGATTGACCATTATAACAAAACCGACATGTCAGTTCGGTTTACGCTATACCACCGTGCACACCCCTAGGAAGAAGAACTTAGAACTCCTGCAACTAAGTAGAATTGTAGAATATATACATAAATATATATATATATATATATATATATGTATAATCTATATATCTTAGTCCCACTCAACCAACTAGCTTCCCAAATTCAGAATAAAACTTACGACACTCTAATTTATTTCCTTTACTTGACATCATATGTTCAGACTATACACTGCCATTGCCCATTGTGAAAGAAAACAAAAACCAACATTTTATCATCATCGATATATATTATATATGTCAAAATTCGATTGCATACTCAATGAAACGATTTAAATTAACTGAACAATTTTAAAATTAACCGATAAAATTGGTTTCAATGGAATATTTATATGGAACGAGAATTGTTACATGATTTAAAGTTGAAATTGGTCTAAAGAGATGATGGGATTATTGACAGTCTAGACCGTTCATCTAACTTCATCTATATATAATTGTGAAATATTGGTAATTTGGTATTTATTTAGCATTTGGTATAATGGCACATTTGGTATTGGTATAGTACGGTATACCTTACCATACCAAAAAATCGCTATGGTATGGTATACCGTTGGTAATGAATATGAATATCAGTGCCGTACCAAAATAATTCGGTATGGTATAATACTAATTGATATTGTACCATTACCAAATTTTCGGTACAAGTTGGTATTGGTTCGGTTTGATACAGTACAAATGGTATATTTTCCCACTCATAGATAATTCTATTATCACTTTTTTTTAAGGTTACTACACTTAGCAGTGTTAGTAAAATCAAATCTTTGGATACATTATTATTTAAGTTTAAAGAATTTTTATTATGAACAATATCAAACTCCCTCCCCCCCCCCCCCCCTCTCAAGTAACATGTGTTTTTCTCTTTTCTTGCCCCCACAATGAGCTATTTTTTTTTGGATAGTAATAAATGTACCATTGTTATCACTAACACCTTTTATATCTTATGCCGCCCATTTTTAAAACATTTATCATAAACACCCCACTACACCACCATCTAACTTAATAACAATAATTATGTTAATACTTTATTGTCATTGGGAGAGTATCTTTGTTGGTACTCGCTTGACATTGAGTATCTCGAATTTCAGCAACAACTTAAGGTATGGCCCTTTTTTTTTAGATATACTCGTCCAATTTATGGTGAGTAAATGTGTTAGTACTCTCCCGTCATTAGGAGAGTATATTTATTAATACTCGCTCAACATTGAGCATCTGGAACTTCAGCAATAACTTATGTTACGATCCATTTTTTGAAATATACTCATCCAATTTATGGTGAGTAAATGTGATAAAACTCTCATGTCATTGGGAGAGTATCTTCATTGTTATTCTCTTGACATTGACATCTGAAACTTAAATAGATTTGTAGGTATGAATTTTTTTTCTTTTTTTAGAAAAGAT
Source organism: Lonicera japonica (assembly GCA_021464415.1). Lineage (NCBI taxonomy): Eukaryota > Viridiplantae > Streptophyta > Magnoliopsida > Dipsacales > Caprifoliaceae > Lonicera > Lonicera japonica. The sequence goes on from CM038471.1 coordinate 38,544,378, forward strand.
TTATATATATGCATTTTTTTTTGTTTGTTTTGTTTGTTTTTTTTTCTTTCATTTTAGAATATATGTGTGTGTATGTATGTATGTATATATGTATGTTTTGAAGAATAATAATAATAATAATGAGGATGAGGAGTGGTGAAAGATTGTAGTATTATTTTGTTATGATTAATGATTAATTAATTAAGTTAATTAATAATTAACATTTGGATAAAAAAGTGAAATGAGAGGGTGGTGGGAATAAAGTTTATTTTAATATTAATAAAATTTTTAAAGGGTGTTAGTGATAACAAAAGGGGGTGTATTTATCACCAACCATTTTCTATTTAGTTTCCTTTTCCCATTGTCATTTTAGGCGGGCTAGCCCCCTGAAAGGATTTGCAACGATTTGGATCATTTTGTTCTTAGCCTAGTTAACCTGATTTGGACCTTTGGCAACTGGCCCATGATTATTATTAATTCTTTTTTTAGTCTGGATCAGCATCCAAGGCCCAAACTTACTGTCAACCTTGTGTTGTTGACTTGTCACATTACTAACATCAACCTGACCATCCCTTTCACTTATGGCATAAGTACTAGCAATATTATTTCCAATGGTTTGATACCCACCAATAGTGGGTATTGAACCGTCGGCGCTAACTAGGAAGACTACTGGTAGCATGATATTCTTTGCACATATCCGATCTATGCCCAATCTTCCCACACTTAAAGCATAAGAGACGGAGGTATTCATGCTCCACGCTATACCTTTTTCCATCCACAATATAAGATGTAACAAGAGGTTTAGCTAGGTTTATTTCACAACAAATTTTAGCATACTTTCCCCTCGTAGAGGAAGCCGTGTTGTAATATGTTTTAATTGGCCTTCCCCATATTTTGGAATTTGGAATAATGATTATTTCCATGATACTCAATCAGTAGCTCCGGTAACCTCAACCAAATGGCCGTGGTTGTTTCTGTTGCTTATGATAGTTTAAAATTAGGTTCATATTTCCTCACTGTTAAAATGGGGAGGTAATCCTCTTCAGGGATGGAGTTAGGAATTATACTAGACCAAATTAATAATTTTCTAAGATTTTTTTGCATTTACTCCAATAAGGCTAAAAACAAAATATTATATTGAAGTATTTAACATCATATATATTAAAATCATATATTTGGCTACAATATTTCCATTAGAGATTTCATATTTTGAAAACACTAAATCATATCTTTATTGTCGATAACTTGAAAACATCTTTTCAATATATGTTACTGAGCAATTATTCATAAGATCATATCCTAACCAATTCCGAAGATCGGAACAAATTTGATAATTTAGAGCCGTAAACAAAAATTGAAAAATAAAGGTAAAACAATAAATAGAGAGCAAAAAACAAATAAAAAATAAACCGAATAACGAAATAGAACCGAACTATTGTAAATAAATAGAAAAAACATAAAAAGAAGCCTTATATAAATCAATATCCTAAAAATACAAACCTCCACCTTGAACTTTTACATTCCGTTCCACATACCCCCTCCAAGAAACTGCCCAGTACGAGGCGTACAAGGTATCCTACAAATACAAACCTACTCCCTCAGCTTTTACATTTTATTGCACATAGCCCCTCCCTAATTACAATCCGCCCCTATATTTATCCGTGTACTCCCTTACAGCCCCAAAATGTAACATATCTAATTAAAAGGCCCACAATCCTAGGTCGAGCGGAGCTCTTTACTTTAAATTTAGACATATATAATTCTTTATCCAGATCAACCACTTCAAAGCAAGCTTAGAATTCTCTATCGTTAGTACAACATCTCTGAAGGATATTAGAACTTTTGCACACTCTTCTTGTCTGCCACTAAAGGATTCATCGGAGCACAGGGCATTCCCCTAATTTTGAACGTCTGATTCATCCAAATTCATACATACCTTCTTATAGTGGATATGTGCTTATTCTTAACTTTTTGGTTACTTTGGTTCTATTAGTATTCCTCCTCAATAGATCTCATTGGATTAATCGCGAGAATGGAATTTCCATCGAGGTTTCATCAGATAGAGTGTTTTCAATATGATTATTACGAGACACCTTTTGATGATTAAAAGCAATTACAAGACTATTGCACGCAATTGAAAATAAAACTAATTTAAATGTCAAATCAATTTTAACGTGCAGTCACATTTCATAAGTAAATTGGTTATGGCTCGGATTATGCAAACAATCATAATAAAACATCATTAATAATTTATATTATTTTATTAAGAAACTCATAAAATCCTAAGTCATGCTACGACACTATATATAAATTGTTATTTTTATAACATAAGGATCTTAGATTAACACGATTTCATATAAATCAATTAATTTAAAGATTACTGATGGGTGTCTAATCCAACAAATATAATTCATAGTCAAAATAAATTGTGTATAGCGGTGAGCAGTGTCGAATCCACAGAGACTGGTTAGACTTAATTCTTCAAATAACAAAAGAAAGGGAGTTTTTGGATTTTTGTAATTTTAAACAAATTAATTGAAAGCAATTTAAAGAATAAAACAATATTTATGAAAGGTCTAGCCCAAGGTATTATCTTATAATTGATTCATTAAATTGATCATCGATGCAAAAATAAATCTTTTATTCTTTACTAAATTGGTTATAGTTATTGATACGATCTAATAACCATTTTTTGTTGATAATTAAGGTGGCCATTAATTATTTTTCTAATCAATAAACAACCCTAGACAAGCTCATATGATTTAGGTTACCAATAGCATTAATAACTAGAGAGACCCAACTATAATCAATGGATACAAAAGCAGTATCCATTTAAACTAGATTATATATCCCCACAATATAAACCTCATCTATGTTATTTTACCACTAATATTAGAACACCTAAATAATTATGGATTTAGAAATTAATTAGATCTCACAATTCTTGAAGAATCAAGACCTTGAACTGGAATAATAGCTTAGCAATCCATAAAGCAAAGAAAATCTTCTAATTTGGAGAAAGGATAAGGGAATAATGTATTATGTTGTTTCTCCCAACTCTTACCTAATATTTATAGGCCTAAAACAAGAGGCAAAATAAAAGTCTAATTCCTCTTAAAAATAAGAGTCGTAAAATAAAGCAAACTAAATATTATCTCTTAATTAAAATAAGAAACCTACTAAATATTATCTTAATATCTGCAAATTAAACATTTAAAACCAACAAAACATGGGAATATATCACAAGATAAATAACAATTATGCATATTATCAATTACTAACATTTGTGCATAACAGAGTGATGGAGGTTGAGTGTTTCTTGGAACCAAAACTTAAGCTACCGAGAACATGTTTCACTCTTGGCTTATACATAACTTTATGTGTTGTATCGTAAGATAAATACCTAACTGATTGATTGTTACGTATTATTATAGGCAGACAGATGACGTAGTTCCCTATCTCTCTATAACTCACACTTACTATCAAAGTAGAGTTGTGGTCATTTACCTATATATAACTAATAGAGATTCATCTCCAACTAATATGATAGATAGATATCTTCAACTAATTGTTTAATCCAATTCAGATTTAGCCAATTTCAACTATTTATTTATTTAATAAATTACTAAATAATAAATCAAGCCAATTATATGGACTACAAGAAAATTAAATAATTAATTCTTACATGTTTTGCCTTTATTTGTTACTTAACCGGTCAAACTATGACATTTGTAGATTTAGATTGGGGAAAAAAAACTTGCGGGTTTGTGTATCCATTGGGTACCCGACCCTGCGAGGGTGGGTATGGGTGAAAAAATTGGACCAACTTACCCTTGGGTATACCCACAATCCCCAAATCGTGGATGGGGCGGGGGATAGAGGTCGATCTGGTGGTTGGGTTCAGGGATGAAGGACGCAAACATGTTCCTACCCCAGTGCCATCCCTTCTTTAGGTTTATAATCTTGTCCTCGTTACCAAGGATCTCTCTTGTTTCACTTTCTATGTATACCACAATATTTCTTATTTAGATATGAAAATTGTATGCCTACTATTTGTTGCCAAACATATTTATCAATAAGATATGGGGTGTTTTGAATTTGTTAGAAACTCAATGGAATGGAAAATTTCAATTTAAATAAGTATATATATTCATGCAAGTGAAATATTTTGGCTCGTTTATTAGTATAAAAAATGGGATAAAAGATCAAAAACTATAATGAAATTTATATGTTTTTACAAAATGGATAATATATTTTTTTCTTGACATTTTAGACAATGAACTTTACATTTTTGAATAAAATAAGTGTTAAAATGTGTATAAAAAGTTTATGAGTAATTACCCATTTTATAATAACATGTAAAGTTTATTGTACCTTTTTGTCTTTTAAACCCCCCCCCCCCTCCCCCCCAAAAAAAAAAAATATATATTAAAATGACGGGAATCAATAAAATTACTTTCTGTTTCAAAATGTAGAACAGTATATGATGGGGTTAAATACTAATTTTACCATTGACCTACGAAGGTAATTCAACATTTTTTCCTCCAATAAAATCTTATTTTTACCTCCAGTAAAATACCATTTTTACCTATGTGACCTAAGCATACACTACATCCAGGTCCTTCTTGAATACTCTAGAATGTTGGAGGTTCTTCTCCATAATTTCATAAGGTTCTAGAAAATTCCGTAATCCTCCATAACGTTCCGGAATTTACCTATACATCATATACATTACACAAATTTACCCTTTTGCCCTTCATTTTTTACCTATAAATACCCCCCTCATTCATTCATTCAAGACACACCAAAAAAAAATATATCTTCTTTCTCTCTCAATATCCATTCATCTCTTCTAAGAGATATAAAGTCATTGTCAATATAAATACAAGCCAATTTTCGAGGGTCTTATACTCTCTCTTTTCATACCCCAAAAAATATTCTGTTGAAATATTTGTAATCCTAATTCTATACTTATAAATAGAATTAAGGAAATTATATATAGAGAGAGAGATTGGTAGCTTGTATTATCATCCAAATTGATTGCCTTTGAGCTAATACAAAGCAAGCACACACAAAAGGAGGACGTACTGCCGGACTAGCATAAGCACTACCGGGGGAACCTACCTTAACAAAAAATGTCTCATGTTCATCTTCATTTTTAATCAGTTTCTGCCGGTACTGTTCATAGTCACTGTTCACATATACGGTGGTACTGTTCACAGTCACTGTTCACATATACGGTGGTACTATTCACAGTCACAATGGTACTGCTCAAAATCATTGTTCATAGTCACGGTGATACTGTTCACAACTGCTGTTCACATATACGGTGATACTGTTCACAACCACTGTTCACAGTTACAATCCATTATTAAACCTCTAATTCATCATTATTCATTGATTGGTCGGTCGTCAATTATCTGTTCTAGATTTTGACACCATCAGTATATATCAACGTATTTGAGAGACTTTTCATTCCCGATGAAGAGTTATTTATACTTTATCCCCTTAAATTTTTGATTGAATTTTCACTTTTGGCCCTAAATTTCTATTTTAGCCAATTTAACCCATAAAATTTGATTATGTTGTCAATTTAGTCCAAGATTAAACATTATTTTCCATGCAAGAAACAAATGTTAGATTGGATTTTGGACAAAGTGACATGAAGATAATAATTTATACATAGAACTTAGAAAAATTAAACTTTATTGACCAAAGTGAAAATGTAGTCAAACTTTAAAGGGTAAAGTGTAAATAGCTCCAAAATTAATTTGAAAGTGGGGATAATTAAATTCATTAAATATTTTTTTTTTACACAAGTAGTACACTAATACATCTCCTGTTCGACCAAGGGAAAAGAAATTCATGTATATCGAACCTAGTATAGAATGAAAAAACTCACTATTCTAATACCCATCTAGATGTAAATACATTCATGTAAAGTCAACTCCATGTTAATAAATATATATACACATATATAACCTTTTATTTTTTGAAAAATATGTACACTTCACCTTTCAAATGATTTTTCAATTTTCAATTACAAGTGGAACTAAAGTTAGGCAGCTAGGGACAAGACATGGATCTTGTACCAACAACAACAATTTAAAAAAAGAAAAGAAAAGAATAAAAAGAAAATTGTCCTAATGACTCTTGAACTATTGGCTCAATTTTATTTTGACCCTTAAACTAAAATCATTCCACTTAGGCACCTAAACTATTGAGCAAGTCTCACTTGGCCATTTCGTCCAAATTTTCTGTTAAGTTTTATGGAATTAGGGGTATTTTTGTCATTTGAATTCAAAATTCAATTTAATTAGATATTTTTTAAGTTGGTTCAAGAAAAAATTGGTTTGGTTTTTTTAGTATTGGTTCAAAGCTTTTTTATTATCAATATGGATAAAAAAGTTTGATTTTTTTAATCGCAACTCAAATTCACTATTCCACCGTCTCTGCCTTCACTGTCATTATCACCACTATCATCACCACCCCCTTCCTGCCCACCCCCACACACAGAGACACACATATATACACGTTTGTATCTCATTAAACTTAAATCAATATTAAACCCAAAATAAAATTGAAATCAAAGTTTTAAATCATTAAACCTGAATCAAGATTAAACATAAATCAATACAAAGGTTAAACCTAAATCAATATAAAGATTTAACCCCAAAATCAAAACACTACACTAACAAGGCTCTTGGGCGATGTAGTCAATAGAATACGTCGCCTAAGAATATCCTAGGCGACGTAATAATGACACGTTGCCTAAGATAATCCTAGGCGACGTAGGTATATAATACGTCGCCCTAGATAATCTTATGAGACGTAGGTATCCAGTACGTCGCCTAAGATTATCTAGGGCGAGGTACTTAAATTCACAAGTCGCCCAAAAGTTGTTGACCACCGACATTGTTAAGTGGCGGTCAATAGGGATTTGACTGACCTTTAAGCGATGTAGAAACTATAAGTACGTCACCTAACATGTCTCTTAGGCGACGTATAAACTATATCTATGTCGCCTAATATGTTATCACCTTTATATCAGAACCTCTCATCCATTTTCGAGGTTGATGTGTTTTAGAGCTACTTTGGGCCATTTTGACGATTTTGAAGGTGAAAATCAACATCATTTCCCTCATTGAAGGCTTGTTTGATCTTTAGGTAATCTATCTCTTATTAATATTAATTATTTATTAATTTTTGTGTTTATATAGATATTGTGTTTAGTGTAGAAAATTTGTAATTAATGTTGAAGATATAGTATTGTTGTTAGTTGTTACCCCTATTTGATCTCTAGGTTAATACTAAGTCGCCTAAGAACATACCATTTTCGGTTTTAGAGGTAATTTGGGCGATTTTGAAGGTGAAAATCAACATCATTTCCCTCATTAAAGGCTTGTTTGATATTTAGGTACTCTATCTCTTATTAATATTAATTATTTACTAATTTTGTTTATATATATATATATTGTGTTTAATGTAGAAAATGTGTATTTGGTGTTGAACATATAGTATTATTGTTAGTTATTGCCCCTATTTAATCTCTACGTTCGTACTACGTCACCTAAGAACGTGCCATTTTTGTGGTTGATGTGTTTTAGAGTTAATTTTGGCAATTTTGAAGGTGAAAAGCAACATCATTTCCCTGATTAAGAGCTTGTTTGATCTTACTTTATCTATTACTAATATTAATTTTTTTACTAATTTTTTACTTTATATAGATATCGTGTTTAGGGTAGAAAATGTCTATTTGGTGTTAAAGATATAGTATTGTTGTTAGTTGTTGCCCTTTTTTATATATACGTTAGTATTATTCTTAGTTGTTGGTAATTTTTGAGTTTGTAATTATTTATCATATGACAGTGATCAAAAATGAATTAGAACTAGATGAAATGTTCAAGAGGTTCAACGAAATTCATTGTGGGGCTAATGGAGTTCCTAGAGTATGTAAGAGAAAATGGCAACAGTTCGACTGGATTGTATCCATGTCCCTGCAAAAAAAGTTTCAACATGGGCCAATGGGTCACATTAGATGAAATATACATCCAGCGGATGGAGAAGCATGGAAGGATTTTGACAGGTGACGTATATATTTAGAGTTCGTACATATACAGTTTACTAAACTGTTAATTTAATTATGTTCATATTAAGGAATTTATCTCGTTATGTTACAGGTTGCAACCGCAATTTGCCGCTGACATTAGAAACGTACATCTTGCTCTAGTGTCAGGCGGGTTCAGTCCCTACTCTACTACGGTGGTTCCCTACAGCTGCTGGCCTTTTATTGCGATGCCTTATAATTTGCCGCCTTCATTGTGTATGAAGAAGGAGTTTAACATTATAGTCTTACTAATATCCGGCCCCAAGAATCCGAGAAAGACTTTGAATGTGTTTATGAGACCACTGATTGATAAACTTAAGATGCTGTGGGAGACGGGGGTTTCGACTTGGGATTGATACAGTGAAATGGCATTCAACATGAGGGCAGCCGTTATGTGGACCATCAGCGACTTTCCAGGATTATGAATGTTGGGAGGTATCAAACCAAAGGGTACAAGACATGTCCCATATGTTTGGACGATATTGTTGTGGTTCACAATAATGGAAGGATGTCATACCAGGGCGCGCGTAGATGGCTATCCGAAGATCACCCTTATCGGAGGCGATCAGAAAGGTTTAATGGGGAGCCAGAGCTCAGACCTGCCCCATAAAGAAAGTCTGCACGTCAGGTTCTTGAAGCTACAACATTTTTTCTTACCCTCAGAATTCTTTGCATCCGCATCCTGACTTCAAACAGGTACGGGTTAATCTAATATTAGTTGTGATATTGTAATAAGTTAATTTGTGATATTGCAAATTGATAATTTATGTTGTACTTAAAATTAAATTACTATTAAAGTAAAAAAATTATTAAAAACTCTTGGGCAACATAGTTTTTAGAACTACGTCGCCTAAGTTACTCTTAGGCGACGTACAAATAAAAACTACGTCACCCAAAAGGTTTCCCCCCCTTAAATTTTCACGAAAATTTAAAATATTCTAAAATTTTGAAATTCACTTGGGCTACCTAGGTAATTAAATTACGTCACTTAGGTTATGTCATAGGCGACGTAATTAAATACCTACGTCGCTCAAGTGAATAGGATAAATTAAACCCTTCACCCCAATTTCATTTTTTTTTTGAAACAATCTCCTTCTCCCTCTATCTCTTAGTTCTCCTTCCTCCCTCATTTTCGAGCACCACCACCTCGAAACCCTAGCCCACATTTCAGACCACCATTACCTTAAAACCCTAGCCCCCATTTTCGATCACCACCGCCCTTGCTCACCACCACCACCGCCCTTGCTCACCACCACCACTACCCTTGCTCACCACCATCATTGTCCACGTAAGATTTATTCCCATTCGCCCTCTTAAATCTCAATCTCATTGCCGTTTTTTAGTTGATTGCTAGTTAATTAATATTGCTTCTTAAATAGTTAATTATTCTGTTTTAAGTATTCAAATTCAGTTTAGTTCAGTTATTCATAGTTCAGTTTAATGTGTATTGATAGTTCAGTTATTGTATCACGTATGCTCTATTTTTGGGTTTTGTGCTTGACTAATTCATCACAAACACATGTTTAGCATTTGGATAGCTATTCCGCCCATGTCCACCCTTATTGTGGTGGCTGAGAATTCATAATTTGTATGAAAAAAGTTAGGGTTGTGAAATTATCGCTTTGTATCAAGAAGGAAAAAAAATATTTTTAAAGTGTAAGATTTGGGAACATTTGGGATATGTTATGAAACTTCAATATCAATTCCATGCCTTAGAATTGGAACTAAAGCAAAGCTAATCTAAACTTTTAACTAAACATGACTCCAATTCCAATTATAAAGCTTAAAATTAGAGTTCCCAACCACACTTAGGATATCAAAAATTTGGGTTCTCATACTTTCAATAGTACATATACTCCACCAATAAGGACTCACATGTTAAGGTCCTAGGGGTATCTTACCCAAAATGTATGTAGATACTTTATGGACATCTTATGCTCACAGCTCACTGAATGCCCACCTAAAGTCGACTTATTGCTATTTGTCCAGATTTACAGCATGTACACATAGTTAAGTGCATTGCTAAGAATTTGGACATATATGAAATTTTTCTACATAGAAAAAAATGATTTACATGGAATCATTTGACATGGAAATTTTTTATAGGGAGAAACTAGGCTAAAATGAGTTCTACCCTGGAAATAATAATGCAATAGAATACACCAAAAATGAAAATATGATATTTTGATCATTTTTCGTAGGTAAAAGAAGTTCAATTAAACTATGGTGGATTGTTCGGCAATGGCATTGATGCATACATGTAACGTATGAATTCTTATTTTCCATGTTGTACAAAGGAATAAACAATTTGGCAGGTCAATAAGCCATTACATGTAGTCACTAGTTTGGTACCTTGAAAATGCATTAAAATTGTGCATAGCAGAAACATATCCTATCACAATCAAAATCACATATCTACACTTTTTATATTTCATTTCTCAAATTCTAGTTTATGGTCAGAAATATGAGCACTTATTTCATATTTGTATTATCGCAATTAAGCTACATTTGAAATCATAAAGAACATCGTTGGGAGGACACAAAGCTCACCAAAATAAATGTAGATCCAATCCAATTATATTAAGTTTTTTAGTGATACCTAAACTAAGTGTTCGCAGATACTTTATGGGAATCACATGCTCATCGGATTCCCACCTAAAGGACAAGTATTGCTGTGTGTCCATATATACAAAACGTACACATACTTGAGTGCACAGGCCACAATTAGGACTAATACCATAATTTACAAAAAAATTTGATTTACTTGTTCAAGAAATAGAAAAAAATGGACTTCTGGCATTCTAATAAACCTTTAGCTAAATCTTCAAAACTCTGCTACTTTGGGAAAAGTGTAGGTGTACGTGCACGAATTAAGAAATGCTCTCTTCTTTCATGTCTTGCCATTCCAATGCTCTGGTCACTCTTGGTGCACCCGCAATTTTTAGACATGTACCTTTAAGTGAAAATATTTGCCAAGTTAAATATGTTTAGCATCCAGATCTCCATTTTTTAAACAAACATGTGGTTTACAAGTTGTTGTAATTACTTTGTAGACATACGAGTTGGGTTTGTATTCGCCATATCGGTTTTGTGTAGAACTACCCAATTGTTTAGGCTATATATATGTCTAATTAGTTATGTGTCTTGATTAAATTAAAACACGTATATCTGTTTTTTTTATTTTTTTTAAATATATATATATATATATATTTGTAATGTGTAAAGTAAAATTTTATATATCTATTAATCTTGAAGTTTACTATTCTTATGTTTCTTTCGATTTCAATTTCGATTCAATTCAATTTCAATGTCAATTCAATTCAATTTCAATTTCAATTCAAGTCAATTATAGTATTTGTTTTCTAATATATGTTAGGATGCCTCCGAAAGATTCAGCCGCAAGGAATAAATCTCGTGTAGAGCTGCGCGAGGAGCTCCATCTTTCCCTGCTACAGCAGCTGCAGACCTCGCAGGCGGCCCAGCCATCGCAGCAAGCACCCCAGGCCTCTCATCAGGCGCTGCAGGCCTCGTAGCAGGCGGCCCAGGCCGATGGACCACTGGTCTCAGCGTAGGAGTCACCGGTCCTGCCGCTTGTTCTACCCCTCCCTTCTACTCATTTGATGACTGGCAGCACGGGCCCCGCAATACCCACACGCAGCATTCGCTGCACTTTTGCTACTACTCACGTGCCGATAGACTCAGGTAAAGTTCTTAATTAGATTTTTTAGTTATACGCTGGCAATTATATTAACTTTATATAATTTATTAAATAAATTTTCTTGTAATATACAGATACCGCCGTCGGTGCCTCCTCGAGTAATAAGAGAAGATGAGTGGTACTCGAGAAAAAAACGGCGGCAATCACAAAAGAGAAGGGCAGGACCCCGGTGACCTAAGAGGATTCGATTAGGGGGCCTCCCTTCTCAGTTCGCTCCTGATTTCTGACGGACCTCTCGGCTTATATAAAAGACTGATGTCCGATGCTCCATCCGATGTGGCATGACCTTCCGGTGACAGAGCGGACTAGGTTGCTGAATTTTTTATTGGTAAGTTTTGCATTTTTCTTTATTTTTTTATTGGTTGTTATTGTTTGTTATTATTTCAAATTACTAATGTTTCTCTCTGCTGTTTTGCTTTGTAGGTGAACTATGATATTGATCACCGGCGTAAGGAGCTCACTGGCTGGATAGACAGAAGGCCGCCAACCGGTTCAGGCAGTGAAAGTTTTCCTGTCATGCGAACTGGCAAGAATTGGGAAGTTCGCCCATTCCATTCGAGTTTGCACATCGGCCTGCGGAGTGGCAGTGATTGTGCAACCACTTTAAGGATCCCGAATCTCAGGTAAAATTAATTAATTTGTCTAACTTAATTTAAATACAATTGAATTCTAACAGTTTGTATCTTATGTATCTTGCAGAGACAGAGCAAGAAAATAAAGGCGGTCCGGGCCTCGACAAACAAGAGGCCCCACAGTGGAGGGGTCAAGCCTTTTGCAGCTCGGGCTGATGAGTACACAAAGAAAGGCGAGCAAGCTCCTCACGCGAAAACGTACATAGACATGTACAAGAAATTCGATCACGAGGGCACAGTAAATTTATTATTTATTAATTCATTACATTTATTGCTAGTTATTTGTAACAAGGAATTCAATCCTTATGCTTAATTATTTGTAATAAGAAATTCATTAATTATATTTATTGTTATTTACAGTCATGGGTTCAGCAGGCGAGCGACGAGGCAGTTGTCTCGTTGATGGCGAGTATGCCTCTGATCGAGGATACATTAGATGGCTCCACCGAGACTCTCTGTTGATGTAGAGTTTGGGCTTATGTAGAGGGTGGTCGGTCTTTCGAGAGGGACCAGGGTTCCCAATTTAGGCAGCGCCATCGCCAAGCAGCCGAGGACGAGAGGACCATCACAGCCGGAGCCCCGAAACACCGCGATTGAGGAGGAGTTCGCCAGACTTAGGGAAAATCAAAAGGAACTGAAGGAGCGTCTTCAATAGGAAAGACGGGATCGGCAGGAAAGCGAGAGACAGCGCGAGAGGGAGCGGCATGATCGAGATAGGGAGCGGCTGGAGTTCGAAGCGAGGGTACAGACCCAGCTTGCAGAAATGGTGAGGCAGATGAATATGAGGGTTCCACCATCCGATGGCTCCAACGCATGATAGTTTTAGGTTTATTTTCTTATTGATCAATTTTATATGATTGTAAAGTTTTTAAAACAGTTTTGTAGGACATTGCTATAATTTATAAACGTTTTGAACATTTAATTGAATGCTTAAATATTTGAATGCTTAGATATTTGAATAATTGAATGTTTTGATATTTGAATGAATGAAAAATATGAACGATTGGCCAGGATGTTTGAATGAATGAAACTGGTTTGTAATGCAGGTTATTTGTATAGAAGTGCACATGTGGGGTGCACACAGAAACAGGAAATTTTTATTACTATTTTAATTCAGTTAGGCGACGTAAGTACAATAAGTACGTCACCCAAGTAAAAAACCTAAGCGACGTAATTATTTAACTACGTCGCGTAAAGTCCAGTGAAAGTCAAGTCTGCTCTGACCTTAGGCGACGTAAGTACAATACGTACGTCGCTCAAGTAAGAAACCTAAGCGACATAACTATTTACTTACGTCGCCTAAGGTCAGAGCAGAGTTGACTTTGACTGAACTTTAGGCGAAATAGTTAAATAATTACGTCACCTAGGTTTCTTACTTGGGCGACGTATGTATTGTACTTACGTCGCCTAAGGTCCAGTGAAAGTCAACTTTGCTCTGACCACATAGGCGACGTATGTATTTGTTACGTCGCCTTTGATTTTTCTTAGGCGACGTAATTATTTGTTTACGTCGCCTATTACCTAGGGCGACAAAGCTTAGGCGACATATCCTACGTTGCCTAAGATACGGGCGACGTATATGAATATTTGGGCGACGTACAATCTATGTCTCCTAAGTAACCTTTTGAGGTAGTGAAACAAACTCGCTACTTCCAGTGCAAAAAAAAGGGCAATCGCTGGAAATTATGAAGGCAGTGAACAGCAACTGGCAGGCGTCGAAGATTATTTGGTTGCACAATTAGAAATCGATGCGTATATATACATGTATACGCATGTATGTATGTATGTATGAGAGAGAAAAATGTAGGGTGAAAGACATGGATATGGTGATGGTGGTGGAGGAGGTGGTCAGAGGTCGCAGTGGTAGGGAGGTTGAGGCGGCAACGGTGGAAGCAGCAATGGTGGGGAGGTGGAGGCGACAAGGGCTTCTCTCTCTCTCTCTCTCTCTCTCTCTCTCTCTCTCTCTTCTTCTTTTTTCCTTTTTAATTTTTTTTTTTGTATAATATTTTTTAAAAAATAATCTAATTAATGGATTTTTTTCTAAATTTAATTGAAATGACAAAATTTTTCCAAATTCTATCCAACTCAACAAAAAGTTTAGACAAAAGGGTCAAAGTAAAACTCGACAATAGTTTAAGCACTTAAATAAAATCTTTTTTACTTTAAGGGTTAAAGTAAAATTAAATTAATAATTAGGATTATTAGAATAGTTTACTTAAAATAAAAAATAAAAAAAAATAAAAAAATGGATCAACTTTATACATAACATGCGACGGGGCATATCCATGTACTAGGAATTAGTTCCTTTATATCCTATCAATGGTACTTTTTTGTTGTTTAATGCATGAGTGAATTTTTTTTGGTCGGTTAATGTATGAGTGATAAATTTTTTTTTGGTTGTTTAATGCGTTAGTGGGAAGATTGGTGGCATTGAAAATCAATGATTACTTTCTAGTACACGTGCGGTAGATGTGTCATCGTGTGTAAACATGTATAAAGGGCGGGTGAAATGATTATCAAATATTCACACACACACATATATATATATATATAATACATGTGTTATTTAGATATATTTAGAGATGGTGATAAAACCTAATTCTATAAGTTTTCAACCCAGCTTGACCTTGATGGGGCGGGTTTTTTGACCTTGGGTTGGGTTTGGGTTTCAAAAAAATAACATGGACGAGGTTTGGGATGAGTTAGAGTTTTATATCAAAAAAATCATGCCCGACTCTACACGCATATACATATATATATATATATATATTATACAGTACCATGCCGGCATGTCCTAACTCAATCTATCCCTCCCCCTCTTGATACTTTTTAACTAAATTTGATTTCATTGTCTTTTTTGCATGTAATTTATTTTTATGATTCTTTCAAGTAGAGTGAAAAACTAATATAAAAAAATGATGTTAGGTGTTTTAGTAATTAAGCAGCAGATTATGTTGTCAAAGGTTCAAGGTCCAAAACTTTTTGCAAGCACATTTTTTAATGACAAAAAGGAGACTGTAAGGGTACAACAGACAATTCAAATGTCATATATATATATATATACAGTTAGGTTATAAATAAGGAATTCCTCACTTTAGCAAAAAGAAATGATGCTGTTGAAAATTTTGATAATCATTTCACCCATTTACTGATTGAATTTTTTTTTGAAATTCGCTGGAGATGATCTATTCATGATATAAATATTTTTTACAAATTTTCATAGAAAATTCATCAATTTATCCTTCCAAATTCGGCGGAGATGATATATTCAAGAAATTGTCCATACGTGCTCATTATTGTACGCTTTGCGCTCGTCTGAGCTAGCGCTACATCCTCACGATCCGCGACTTTTTAATATGAAGTTCAAATAAGTACTAAATTCCCCTTCCCCACAACCAAAAGCCAATATAAGTTCAACATATTGTCAATCTATAATCATAATCCAAAATAAAAAAGGTACATATTTTAAATTTGTACAATATGCGAATTATACAATTACGCTACCCAATATATCTTTGATTTCAAGAAATCAGGTAAAGAAAAAAAGAAAAAGAAAGAAGATAGTATAAAGAATAAAGACGGTAATACCTTTTAAAAACAGTTGTGGAAAGATCTTGCACTATGCACTAAAAGGTGATTACGTTAGTGATGTTTGCTAGGTAGTCCTTCTCTTAGACACGAACTGGATAAGATGAAAGCAGAATGGAGGAGATGAAGAGAAAAATAAAGGGAAAAAACATGCAGAGACGGTTTTTTAGGCCGTTAAATCGCGGTTTGCGACGTTTAAGGGAAAGAGAGGGAATTGTGAACGGAAGTAATGGAAGTTGAATGATGGGGCCTAAGGGAGGAGGGGTTACACCACACAGAACAATAGTTATAATGGCGTTTTAAGAATTTGAAATATTTTGCCACATGGCGAAATTAGAGAGTTGAAGGGGCCATTATACTTAGTATATAAATAACTTAATAAGTACCGACCCTATGGGGTTAGCATAGTGGTTCACTAGATTTCTGTTAGAGACGATCTACGTGTATTATATCACAGACGGTCCACTAGAGCTAACAATTTACACCAACTAAAATCTAAAGTCACTTATGGTATACAAAAGCCCAAACTATGAGCCTACGTACTCTCTGGCTGCCCATGACCAGATTCATTGAATCTGGATGATAGCTAAGATAGTCTTTCATCAAAGTAAGACAACTATTCAAAATAAAAGAAGGAATCACACTTGAATACTAGTTATCTAATTCACAATGCACTGCCATATTAGAGTTCATTTTCATGTCTAACCCTTGTATTCAACCTAGATCATGTAGATCATCTAAAAAACGTAAAAGTAAACTAGGTACACAAAAACTTTACAAAGAGAATACAAGTGACTATGGTCTAGCTTCTTTTTTGGCCAAACCACATTTTATGCTGGAATTGTGGTTTGTTGTTTATTCTTTACTCACTCAAGTTAGTGCTATCTTAGGCCAATAATCTGCAACATTGTGTAATAACATTTATTAGTCCTAGGCGGATCTAAGTGGGGACCAGTGGAGGCACATGCCCCCACTCAAATAATTTTTTATATAGTTATATCATATGGACCAGATAAATAATTTACACCTGTGAACTCACCCTGATTTGCTCTTGTAGTTCAAATTGTTGACAGTGTTAGATTTTGTTTTAATTATCCCGAGGTAATTAGTTCAAGACATCCCCCTCTCGTTTGTGTTGTTTCTTCTTTACTTCTAAGTACTTTTCTCGATCCAGTTACTTTTTGGGTTAGTAAAACAATTTTTGCAATTAAAGTAAAACAATTTATCCAATGTTTAATTGCAAAAATTAGCTCATATATATAAATAAATGGTACAGCTATTAGCACTCTAAATGAGTCACCTAGCACTCCAATACGGTCATTGATTATGTACATATAATATTGTACAAATATACAAGTACGTGTATGAAATAATATTAACTTATAATTTCGTATCGTATTATCGTTTTGTGTTCTGTTTTGACATGTCTAGATGTGACTGAAGATACACTTCCAACTCTTCACACTTTTTTTTCTAATGAAATGCCAAATTTTACTTCTATTTTGTAGCATGGATATTACCCTAGTATACTTTATGAAGAAATGATTTTTGTGAGAGACTTTACATATCATCACCACGTAAATATTCATAAGTTATGGGCTAACAAAATCACAACCAAATCATTCATTCATTACATAGTTTACAATACTCCACTCTTAAATTGTTTTACAGACAATGGCCAACTTAAAGCATAACACTTAGATTGTTTATAACAAAATCACAAATACACACATCATTATCGAGTTTACAACTTTATTTGTGCAAATACTTAGGAGATTGTAAATGCAAGAAGATCAGGCATCAAACACAAAAAGGCAAGCAAATGAACGAACACGTCCATTTTTATTAGCACCCAAAGACTGCAGCTAATTTATCAGGACTCAAGCGTAGTAACCTTCAAATTGCACATTGATCATCCACTTCTTTTCACTATGCAGCACACAATGAGTTCAAAGAAAAATGTCAGGCGCATGGATCAAATAATAGAAGAAGGGAATTTTAATGCCAAAGCCTAGATGGCTCTTGACAATATCAAATATTTAAAGCATAACGCAAACTAACGAAAGCAAGCAGTCCAGCTTAGGCAGCTATATGTTCAATCCGTCCCCCTCTCCACTTTCACTTGTAATTGTAACAAGAAAGATACATAAATAATGTACAACAAATCAATGTATTGGCTTCTCAAACAGAAGCCAAAATTACTCAATTCAAGACAGTTCATCCCCTGCAATTAAAAGTTAATAATAGAAATATTTGACCTTGACTACCACGTGAAATAGCAAGCAAAGGATGAATTTTCTCTTTGGTCATTTAGAATTTTGTGCAACAAAACTAACCGAAACTCCCTACTAATTAATAATTCTGGGAGAGACTAGAAAAATATTAAACTAGTACTCTCGATCTCCGGCTCAATTTAGAAGCCTCATTTTTAGTTTCGAATCATACATATAATAAATCAATAAAATACTAATTTCAACTTAAACAATGGCAAAGAATATAACTGACTTCTATTATGAGATTTGGTACATTGGTTATGTCTCCAAAAAAATTATGGAACTATCAATTTGAGTCATCTCAAAAAGTGGAACAAGAATATTGATTTAAGATGGAGGAAGTTTAAGAATAATGGCTAGAAGAGGACATCATTAGTGCTACTTTATTAAAGAGAGCTAGCTTTGTCTAAGGTAATTGAAAAAACTCAGAAAGATGGACATATATTATACTATAGCAAAACTGATGAAATAATGATAGGAAGTTCTGAAATGTACCAATTCATTTGTTGATTGAGGTTCGGATGTTAATGCCGTCAATCTTTGTCAAGTCAAGCTTTTCACAATTAACAATCACAGGATCCTTCAACTTGGGAAGGGAACTCAAACTACGTGGCAAAGACTGTAGATTTTTGCAATTCATAATGACCAGCACAGATACAGTAGAGAGGACGTTTTGGTTCCTAATCTCTTCAGTATCGAACAGACGCTCTAGCTCACTACAGTCATCAATCCATAGACATTGAAGTTTCTCCAAGCCTGCAATTAATTTGCCTGACAGAAACCTCTCTCGTGTCGTTAGTCGCACACACCTTAGTCTAGGTAGCTTTCCAACAACTTTAGGCAACTTCACAAATTTCTCACAACCTTGTAGCATCAGGGTTTCCAAGAGCAGTAATCTGCAAATAGATTGAGGGAGTGATTCGATTTCCCTGTTCCCGGACAGATCTAGATATCTCAAATACTTCAAACCACCAATGGAACTTGGTAAGGCCTTAAAACTCGAATTTCGCAGACCAAGCATCCGCAAGCATTTGAATCTAGAGATGCATGCATCCAAGAAACATCTATCAGGCCCCACAGATTGGAAGCCAACGGTGCGTACTTTTCTCATCTGAAGTAATGGACTCAGGAGCTTGTCTTTCTGAAGAGTTTTCTTTCCAGAAAACGACAGGTGTCGAACGTTTTCAGGAACGTCTTTTACGAGGGAATCTATGATTAAGTACTCAGTTTGAGCCACGTATATTGCCAATTCATGCACGAGATCATGCATTTTGATTGTTGAAAAAAGACCATAACCATTAGTATCTTGTAGAAATGATCTTGACATTAACTCGAAGATATACTCTTGACCGACTTCTTCTGGTTCTTGGGTTTCAACTGAAGGTTGAATAAATCCTTGAGCAATCCATTGGTGGATTAATTCGATACCCAAAATCTCAAAATTCTTTGGCAAGTTCGAAAAGTAAGCAAAACATCTTTTCAAGTGAAACGGCAACTCTTCGTAGCTTATGAAGCAACCTTTTTTGTCAAAAATAATCCGAAAATCATCACTTAGTGTCTGCCACTGACTTACCTCACGTTTCCCTTGTAGCAGGCGTGCTACTATCCTAATGGCACCCACAACACCGTTGCACTTGTCCAAAATTTGTTTTGCAATTGGCATGAGAATTTCCATGTTCACAACATCTTCTCCAAATGTCCATCGCTTAAATAAAGTCTGAGAGTTGTCATCTGTAAGCTTTTGCAAGTCATGGTGGTGATTTGGGTTCACCACCTTAACAACTGAATCATAACGTGTGGTTACAACAATCTTACCTCTACTTCCTCCATCCGGCAATAGACTTGCAAACTTATCCCATTTCTCCAGATCAACACTCCTTACATCGTCCAACACAAGTAAAAAGGACTTGCCTTTCAGTGTTTCTTCGAGTTGACTCCGCAAATTTTCCGTTTTCAAGTGATCTTTGAGTTGACTCTGCAATTGTTCGGAATGTTTGCTTGCTGATGCAAGGATTTTTCGAAGTAGATTTTTTAGATCTTTAAAGTCCTCTTTCACCGAAACCCATAACTTCAGTTCAAATTTCTTAACAATTGCGACGTGGGAGTAGACCTTGAAAGCAAGTGCAGTCTTTCCAATACCACCAATTCCAACAATTGGAATAGCACTAACCGAGCCCCTTTCACTGTCCTTGGTGAGGAAATTTAAGATTTTTTGAGTATCTTCATCTCTTCCTATTACATCTGATGATTTACAGAAAGGGAAGGTTTCTGAAACCGTGTCGGTCACATTACCCAACGGAACTCCTTTGCCTCCTTTTCCGTTAGTGGTATCACAAGCATCTTTGTCCGCTTTAATCCCGGATAAACTCTCTCTAATCCCCTTGATTTTCCGACCCATAACAGAGGGGAATATAAAAGGATTGTTTGAAACCGATAAGAATTGTCGTACCTTTGCCCCGGCACTGCCTTGCCGCTGCAGTTGATAAAACTCAAAGTCATCTAAGATTTCTTTGGCATCATAATACACACCCTGTAGCCTTTTAAACCATATTTGCGCACTGTCGGATTCCGGTGCCACCAGGGTAGAGTTGATGGACTTCAAGGTCTGCTTAAGCTCTTCTAGCTGCTTTGTCACCCCAAGTGCAACTCCAATTTCTGTAAAAGCAGCAGAGCCAAGCTCCATCGCTATTCCTATTATTGCTTCCTCCATTTACCCCCACCCACCCCCTTGTTTATTTGTTGTTTCTTGAGAACAAAAAATGACCAGGAAGATTTGCAGAGAAGGGAAAAAAAAGTTGGGGATGGGAAAGTCCACAAAGAGTAGCAGACTGATTCTTGTGTCACAACGAGGAAGATGCAGATAATTAATTACCTTCCTTTTCTTTTTTGGTGTCACCTCAAGGTTTTCCTGCACCACGTTGGAGTGAGACTAATTCATGTTTGAAAAAATGAGCTTGCTACAAGTTGGGATCGAACTCAGGAACCGTTAGAATGATTTGCCCCACAGTTCAACACAGAGCATCAACCACTTCGCCACATCACGTGGTTAATTTATGTTCCTTTTAGCCGCAATCAATTTTATCTTTTTAAATCACTTACCTGATGATTATATCATATACATTAATGAATTATATATTACGAAAATATATAATTTATCGATACATCAAATACAAATAACTAATAGACAAAATCAGAAAGTGTAACATTACAGTGAAAGAAAATTCAACAGTGTGAAATTATATACCGATTATTTTTTCCCACACTTTTTCTGGTGGGGTCGTAAAGCAGAACGATAAAAGAAAATAATTCTACTATAAACTCTCGTAAACTATTGAACTTTTATACTTTGCCCCTTAAACCCATTTGTTGGGAAAATGTAAACAGAGAACATAAATCCCTTATATAAAAACTAGACTAATGCATTCAGGACAAGTGGCACTTTTTCACTTAAAAAAGGTAAAGAACAAAAATAGAAAATTAATAATTTGGGACAAAAAGTCTCGTGTGACAATATTTTCTGTAAAAAATTAAAAAATATATTTTTTTTTTTTAAAATAAAGGCATTTTTTTTGGTTTAATATTTTTAAAAAATAAGAGCTTATTTATTAATTGTGTTTTAAAATGAGAAATTTGACCAAAATTATTTTTTATGCAACTTAATTTTGCAATCTAAAATATTTAATGTGAAATTTGTTATGTATGATATGTTTATATTTTTTAACAAATATATTTGAACTATCGTTCAAGTTACTTTAAAGTAATGTCAAGTTAACTTCAATACATCGCAATATATTAGAAAACAAAGATCGCAAACTTAATTTTGCATAACAAAAAAAAAATTACCACATGTGTTTTATCAATAAATATGCTTAAATTTTCAACTTGTTGGAATAACTTTAAAGCATTGTCAATTAAACACTTAGATAAAGTAATATGCTAAAAAACATGCCGTACAAATTTAATTTTGCATGATATCATAAAATATTACAATTCAAAAATCTACGGCAAAGTTAACATCTCACTCCTTTTGAAATTTGGTCATATATATATATACTCTTAATTTACAAAAATATTATTACCTGATACTTTTGAAGAAAACCTTTTCAAATAAGTCGAATTTTCCGATACTCCGATTAATAATTAACCTAGTTACAAAAGGGTTTTTATTCCAAGCAAACCCTTTTTGGATAATTAGTGATTAACCCAATTTTTATTTTTAGCCCAAACATTTGCTATTAGCCCCCTTCTGAATATAATTTTACTTTTCAATTATTACAGCAATAACCATTAAGGTTTCTTGGGCCTTGATTTTAGCCTCCAAAATTTTTTTAGTTGAGGTCTATTATTTTTTTTTATACAAGCGATGATAGATTTGAAAATTTTTTGGGAGAGAAGGATTGAATTGTGGCGCCATATATAAATTCTCTCTTTCCTTAGTGAAAACAAAGTGAGGAAATTGTAAATTCTTGATGGGGTTTCCATTGTATGGTCTAAGGAGGTCAAAGATGAACTAATATTGGATGGAAATAACATCGAACTTGTTTCTTGGTCTGCAACCTTGATATACCAGAAAAGCCATGTGAAGGACAGGGATATCACGAAATTCCTTAATTGAATGTCGGTCAATGAAATGGGAACTATGGCAGAGGAAGACTAAGTTGTTAGGCTGTAGTGCATTTCCTGATATCTTCCCCCCCCCTAAATTTATCTCAAACATCTGAGAATCTATTTCTAAATATAAATCCAATTTACAATTTTGTTGCTTCGTGAACAAAAAAAAAAAAAAAAAAAAAAAAACAATTTACCTCTTAGTATGCCTACATAAGTTGCCAGACCCTTTCATGTAGAAATGCGCGTAAATATATTAGACATATAGCCCTCGTTTTAATATACTTGAACATAATATTTTTAGTTTTATTTATGTGTATTTACGTTTTAATACTTGTTATACATGCTCTAAGTTTAATACGTTTAATATTTTTTATTGAAATACAGTAAGTTAACTTCTTAATATTTCTAGTATATTTTTATCCTTAGGCAATACATAATTAACAAAAGTTATCACCAGTAATTCACAGTTACGAAATTGAAAACTTGTTACTTTTAAAATTTGAATTTAAAACCTTATAATTCCCTAAAAGAAATCCATAGATTCTAACAAAACAACTAAATTTTAGGTGAATATATAAAAACTTAACTATGAAAAGTCAAAAAATGGTAAGATGTGAAAATTGAAAAAAGAAAAAAAAATACACAATGAAAATATTTAGTAATATATATTGAGTAATTATCCACTCCTTTGGATAAATTACAAATTTTTCAAAAAGAGTGGATTAAAGATTAAAAGCAGAAGAAATTTAAATTTTCTAGGCTAAAACAAAGGCGCCCCCCCCCCCCCCCCCCCAACACACACACACACACAAAGGGGATAAAATGCCGATTTTCATCGATTTAAAATCAAGTATCTTCTTCACTTCAACAAAAATACTGCATGAAAATCGACCGCACAAATTAAAAGACAAAAGGAGAGAGATATTGTAAACGTTTATGTACCTAGCGGTTTTCTAACTTGTAACTTGTTTGCGTTTTTATACATGGGGTGCTAGTATAATAGAAAAAGGGGTGAATTTTTCCACTCTACGCCCGGCCAGGGACGGACACACTGTGTCCCGAGGGGGTGCGATCGTACCTCCTGGGAATTTCGGGAAAAGAAAAAATATTTATGGAAAAGATGGACTTGTTTGCATCTAAGCTTAATAGTACAGGGGGTGTTACTGTATATATGATGGCTGTAAAGTGGCGGAGGGCGTGTTATTGTATATACGATGATTGTAGTCTGTAGAGTTGCCGGGGGGGGGGGGGGGGGGGGGGGGGGGGAAGCAGCAGTAGTCCCCATCTTCAAAATATC
Organism: Lonicera japonica; assembly: GCA_021464415.1. NCBI lineage: Eukaryota > Viridiplantae > Streptophyta > Magnoliopsida > Dipsacales > Caprifoliaceae > Lonicera > Lonicera japonica. The sequence goes on from CM038471.1 coordinate 38,568,583, forward strand.
TTTTTTTTTCCCTTTTGTCTTTTGTTCCGTTCCACCTTACTCCGTTTCAGTTCTGCTTCCTCCTTTATGACATAGGCTTTATGGTAAGTAAAATTTTACTTTTAATTCTTTAATTAATTTTACTAGAAATTAGGTAGAAGGACTTATTATACATTGATTTTTACCAAAAATCCAATGAATAATATTTTTTTGAATGAAGGGCCTATTTTTAATTGGTAATTAGTGTAAGAGGCCTATTTTGTTTTATATTTTAAATGAATGCATTTGAATAAATTTAAATATCATTTAATTAATAAAAACATGTTATGTATTACCTAAATTACCCCTTTTTATGAAATTTGCACAAAAAATATGGAATGCAAAGTTCATATTGCAGTGAAATATGGACTGCAATATGAACTTTGCACTAAAAATATGGACTGCAAAGTTCACATTGCAGTAAAATATAGACTGCAATATGAACTTTGCACTAAAAATATCGACTGCAAAGTTCACATTGCAGTGAAATATGTACTGCAAAGTTCATATTGCAGTGAAATATGGAGTGCAAAGTTCATATTGCAGTGAAATATAGACTGCAAAGTTCATATTGCAGTCCATATTTTAATGCATATTGGTATTTTTTTAGTTTATTTTAAGGGTTGGGATGCCATTTTATAATGAAAAAAAAAGACACATGTCATATTATCAATAAAATAAAAAATAGGCTCTTTATTTTAAAAAAAATTATTCCTTAGCCTTAGTGTGAAAATCTTTCTCTAATAAGCCCTTTTTTTTAATTGCCCCTTAATTTTATGTATCAAGAATATAAATTTAGTTATTATTTGTTAATTATGTAGATGGAGTTTGTGTGCTACGTATAATGTTGCTTTTAATTCTTTAAATAGTTTTATATATCATGAATATATATATATATACACATGAATATAGACTTGGTTAATTGTTATTATTTATCAATTATGTGGATGGAGCTTGTGTGTTTGTTTCTATCTTCTAGATTAAGAGTCACTATTTTTATTTTTTACATTATTTGGAAGTAAGATTTAAGAATATTAATTATTGTGAAGTTTTTGGGAATAAAACACACTCGACTCTTAATTTTTTACATTATTTAAAACTCTTAAGTTCGTACCCCCTCAATCAAATTTCTACGTGCATTCCTGTCTACGCCGAGATTCAAGTCACAGGAATCCTGTTTTCCTTCCCCCCACTTCTCGGAATCTACCACCATGGGTATCCTTGAAACGCAATGTTTTTATTTAAAAAAAGTCCTTATTTACGTCTTTGGGTCACCTTAAGAAACATAGTAAATTTTATGTGCTGATAAATGACCCGTCTCTCCGAGAGTTGATAAAAAAACACTAAAAAATACATTATATTATACGCCAAATTGCTATCCAAATGTGCCACTACATGCTTTTGCTGAAACACAATAAATAAATATTTTCTACATGTGTTGATACTTTCTACTTTGCATTCTCTTCTCTCTTTCGTTCACCCTCCCGAACCTACCTCTCTCTTTTCTTTTGTTTTACACATATTTTGTAATCTAATGATAGGTTTACAAACTCCTTTATAAAATTTGAAAGGACCCTTGAAATTAAATAATTTATTATAATTCAATAGTGTAATTTTTGTAAATCTTTTTACATATAATTTATTTATCTCAATAGATTTTATTTTAATGCATGAATGACAAGATTGTTATTGAAAATCAACTATTACTTCTAGTACATGGGAGATGCGTTATCACGTGTAAACACATGTAAAGAGTGGGTGAAATGACCATCAAATATTCACGCACATACATATCAATTATATTTTTGAATTTATTTTTTTTATGAAATTTAGTGAAAATAATTTATATACATATAGGTAATCTCTACAAATTTTAATAAATTATTAATTTTCATCTATTTATCTCTCCAAATGAACGTTCATTTTTTTATTTTTGTAATTAAAAAGATGGAAACTCTTTTTATATTTTAGCTTATATATGTATATGTATGTATATATATATATAATATTAAACGTCTATTACACAAAGAGATGCCCGACAAAAATATATGTTACATAAAGAGATTGAAAAAGAAGTATGAGTTACAAAATCCTCATATCTTATGTAATCTTAAGGAATTGGGTAAAATTTCAACGAAACATCAAAAATTATAAGTTTTAATGTAACTCAATGCCGGGTTAATTACGAATTAAAATTCAATAATTAATTTTATCAAAGGTTCTTGTAAGTAAATACTACACCTATAAAATAAAAAAATAATAAATCCCGAAAAAATCCGACAATTCAAAATACTTTATCAAGTAGGATATGTTGAATGTATATACTCATGTTTGAAAGACTTGTTAAGTCAATAAAAATAATCACAGTTAAATCCCTCTCTCTTATGTTTCAAGAACTACCAGAATTTATCATTCATTGTATAAAAGAAACAAAAAGGAAACAAGTGATATCTCTTCTCTTTTCAAGAACTATCGGAATTTATCATTCATTGTATAAAACAAAACAAAAAAGAAGTCGGTGATATCTCTTCTCTTTCCAAAAAAACTATCGGAATTTATCATTCATCTATACTATATATAAAAGTACGAATAACTTAAGTGTTTTTCCCTTGTTTAGTATAAACAAATATTGTCTTGATTTTAAACATAAGATTTTAAGATTTACATTTAAAAAAAAAACAATATAACTTCATATATTTTTATATTATAGTTTTTATAGTCCAAATAAATTCAAACTCTACTTTATTTGGTTAGAATAATTATATAAGTTAGAGTTTATGTTGAATTAGGTGTTTTCTAAAACTCATCGCAAAAGTATGTATATTTAATAAATCTATATTATTTGTTTATAAAAGTATGAATAGCTTAATTGTTTTTCCTCTTTTTCGTAGAGACAAATGTGCCCTTGATTTTAATCACAAGATTTTAAGATTTACATTAAAAAAAATTATAACTTAAATATATTTTTATATTATAGTATTAGTATTCTAAATAAATTTAAACTCTATTTTAGAATAGTATTTCAAATAATGTATGACTCCATATATTTTTATATCGGTACTAGTATTTTAAATAAATAAATTTAAATTCTATTTTATTTGGTTAAAATAATTATATAGGTTAGAGTTTAGGTTGAATTAGTTGTTTTCTAAAACACACCGCAAAAGTGTGTATATTTAATATGTCGTATTAAAATTACAAAGCTATTTGATATTAACTTACATCATCAGGCTACACAATCTGTTGAACTAAAATGTCTTAATCTTATTTTGATAATAACAATAACTTAATCATGTGTAATTTAACATGTTTCTTAAAATAAGTTTGTAATTCCTTATCTTAGAAATTCAAGAAAAACGTAGATTTTACAAAGGATGCATGCCTACAAGTATCATTGAAACACTATCTGATCAAATCTATAAAGCATTAGAGAAGACTAAGAAGATTGATCACTCAATTGTTCTATCATTCATACAATTCATGAAGAACAAGATCAAAGAAATATATGAAAATTTTCAAGGCAATTGATTCAAGTGAATATCAAATTGTATAAATAAATCAAAGCATTCAAAAGTCGTCAATTCAATAATTGAGTGAATATTTAAGATTTATGTAAAGTTTCTTTGTTGATAAATACCTATAGCTCTTTTGTTCTTGCATCATCCATAAATTGAATTCTACAAAAGTTTGAAATGGATTATTAATAAACTGGTTTTTTAATAAATTCATAATTAATTCATTCAAATGATTTTTGAGTTCAAACGAGAATAGGTATCTTAGAAACATGTTCTCAACATTTCCCAAGTGTTAAAATTGATTTTGGATCAAAATTGTGAAAGACCAAAAATTGAAGATTTGGCCTGATAGACAAAAGCCATCAGTCGACTGATATCTCAGAATATAGCTGTTGAACTTTTGATTTTTGCCTAGTTTGAAAGTAACAACTCTACCTAACCTCTAAAACGGCTATATACTTTTTAGAACTATATATTGGAGGTCTAAGACGCATTTAAACAAGCTTGAATCATTATACAAACTCTTTGTTCATCAATTTATAATATTCAAGAATTCAAGCCTTTACATGGATCATATCATTCAACTTTGAGTTAAAATTATTGATCAATCTTGATAACTCTAGTTTAAGCTTCACTTGTATCTTGTAAACACTTGAGAATTACTGTTCATTGGTATGTATCACCAAACAACTTATATTATTCATTTGTGAGAGGATTTATCATAGTTTAGCAATAATGTTTCTTATGTTGAGTGTGGTGAGAAGAATCACACTTGTTTGAGTGTTGTGAGTAGAATAACACTTGTTGGGTGTAGTGATAAGGATTACACTTCTAAGAATGTTTGATTTTCACCCATAAGAAAATCGGTTTGTGGAACTTCTTGGGGAAACTATTTGGACGAGTACGTATGGTTTAAACAATCGAACCGTGAGAACAAAAGGTTCTTGGTTCATTTGGTTCAATCTTTCTAAACTTAAGCTCTTTATTTACTTGCATTTATACATGTTGCTTGTTCTTGAGATTGATTGATTTGCTTGTTTCCTTGATATAGATTTAACTAAAGTTTTATTACTTAAACTTTCTTTGAAACTATTTTAAATTCCGCATTAAGTTTCAAAAACCCTATTCACCTCCACTTTAGGGTTATTTTCTAAACAACACAATCTATTATTTATACAAGTGTTATATTGTTTTGGGATACTGTGCATAATAATATATGATTAATATAATTAAATATCTATCAATTCTAAAAAAATATTAAAAATACATTACTCTCTTATATATCTAATGAAATTTTATCATATATCTATAACATTTTTATATAGTTGGCCAATTTTATGATTTTCTTATAATTATTAATTAATTTTACACTTGATAGTACGCTTTTACTTATTTGTGATTATTTTTACTTTAGACTAATTTATTATTTAATTCTTAGTATGTTGGTATTCATTAATGGACTAATTAATTATCTTTGTTAAGCACTAAAACCACGTGCAATGTACATGCACAAAAACTAGTTGTATAAAAAGAAAACAAAAAAGAAATCATTGATAAGGATTTAACTATGATTATTTTTACCGACTTAACAAGTCTTCCGAGAACTATCGGAATTTATCATTCATTGTATAAAATAAAAAAAAAATTCATTGTTAAGGATTTAATTATGATTTTTTTTTTATTGACTCAACGAGTCTTTTTCGGATAATAGCCTTTATCTTCATTGTATAAAAGAAAACAAAACAATAACTGGAGACCCAATTTCTATGCAACTTCCATGAAAATAAATCAATTTCTACGAGGTAGGCCCTTCAATTGATCATTTTTCAGACAACAAAATCTTTAATAGGATAATTTGCATGGCCCAAGTGGGTAATTTAAAGATGTCTGGGACTTGAACTCTGGAACTTTTGCTTCTACTTGAGTCTATCACCTTGAATCTTGGTGATCTGCACCAAGCCAACCTTCAGGTTATCTTATCAGATTTATATGGTATAATAAGTACAATATAAAACTGACAAAAAAAAAATCATGAGTATCATATCAAGAGATACATATAGAATAGATGTTGAGTGACCCGAATGTATCAACTTAATTTGTGTCGGAATCCATAAAAATAAATGGAGTAAACTGCAGCCTACGTTCTAACCCGAATTGTGGACTCAACTTTACAGAGGATGTTGATAAACTTTCTTAAAATTATATGATAAGAATATTATTTATACAAAGATAATATTTTTTTTATATGAATGTTTATACAATACATAATGCATGTCTAGCTACCACTTATTAAGTTTTATACATGAGAAGTGTTCGGGATCTCTCGTTAAATAAATCATCCCTCACAGAAACCTAGTGAACCACTAGACCTATTTTGTGTTCATTAACAAAAATAGATGGTTTATTTTTTGTTCGGATCGGAAAACAATTAATTAATATGTGTGCGTACAAGTTGATCCGGATAACTTTCCTATTAAAAAAACAAGAAAAAAGAAAGACTTTCTAAGTCAATAAAAGGTAGACTCGGAATTAAACCAGTCGATTTTTATGAAGTGGTCCGACCACTTAATAATAATGTCTCGGACCCAAACTGATTGATATTTGGCCTTCAGCTTTTTCTTCAATTAATTATAGACTTTACCAGCTTTTTCTTTCTTCCGATGACCCTGCAAACTTTAGAATCTACTTTTATAATTACCATATCAACCCCTACAAAAAGCGCAGCAAAAATCAAGAGCATTTGTGAGATAAATATATAATAATAACAGTAAGAAGAATTGTGAGGTAAATTGAAATTACAATGGATGTAGTGATCCTCCTCCAACAACATTGGTGTCTCTGTTGCTAGTGATCAAAGATCTAAAAATTGTCCTTGCAGTTAAAATAAATTGTAAAGGGAGTCTTTTATTTATTTTTGAATAATAGAATATCCATAGCTTGAATATAATTATGGCGGAGGTACGTAGAACCCATTTACTCTCTGTTTTTTTTTTTTTTTTTCTTTAAGATTGACCTACAATCATAGATCCATATATGTTATATACACCATAATGAACAAAAATTCAACACATTCCACTCTTTAAAGTCTATTAGATCAATAGCTTAATTTTTTTTAAAGTAAAGTCTGGATCAACTACTAGCAAGTGGTCCAGTAATAATGTACTGAGATTAGTGTTGGGTTCGATTCAAAGTTACCCATGTCAAATCATTGCAAGTGCAAAAATATCTGGTGGTAAAAAAATAAAATAAAAGCCTAAATCTAACATCTTTTAATCTTGACTACCCAATTTTTCAATTTTGTATATATAGCTGAGTATCGCTACTAGCATTTTACATAAATACTAAAGCACTTCATAAACCATCTTCAACACACAAAAAAAGGTTTCAAAAAAAAATACATAAAGATATAACTAAAGGTAACTTTAAAGTTGTAGCATACTTTTTTTTAAAGGAAATATTTAAAAGATCTAAATAAATGTTTTCTTTTAATTCAAAACAAAACGATATTTGAATTCAAATAGTTTTGTAAATGATTTATCTCTAAAAGCAGTTGTTTTAGGTGGGCACTATTAACACATACCAAAATACTCACTAGCACTCTGTCCTATTTAGTCGGCCCCTAAGACCGAATATATGTGCACATACCCATTTTTGCGTAAAAAAAGATTGCATTGATTCAACCCCTAATAACCGAGTATATGCACATATACTTGGTCTTTAGGGGCCGAGCCAATGTGCATATACTTGGTCCTTAAGTGCCAAGTTAATGTTGAAGTGTTAGAGTGTTTAGGTGTGTGTCAATAGTAGCCCACTTATTTTATTAAGATTTTCAATTAGTTTTAATTGATTTATTCAATAGTTATATTATAATATATTTTTTATAAGAATTGGTAGATATATAACTAATTTATAATATGGGAATAGGGGTGTAAATGGATATTTGAAAATTCGAATCCGTTTTGAATTCGTATTTTGTGTATATTTATCCAAATGGATATTCGAAAAACAGGATTTGGATAGAGTTTATAAATATCCGAGAAAATTGATATAGATAAGGAAAATGATAGTATTCGACTTGGATAATCTGTATCCGAGATGGATTATCCATATTTGCGGATATCCAATTTAGCGGATATTCGTATTCGCTATACTTTAGTATATATTATATATTTCTCTCCCCATTTAAAAAAAAATTAGTCAAAATTTAATTTAGTGTGCACAAACTAGCTCAATTTACTAAAACAAAAATTAACTAAACCAAAAAAGGAAAAAAAAAAAAAAGACCCTACGAAAAGGAAAAAAAAGAGAAAGACTCTTTACAACGTATGTGATTTGTTAACATGAAAGATTCGAGATAATAACAAATTTAAAATTGTAATGGGATATTGAAAAATGGGGCATATTTTAAAGAGTTTTCTGCAAAAAAAACAATGTATAATATTTTTGCAAATCAAGGGCCTATATTTGACCAAATTTTAAAAGGAGTGCAAAGTTAACTTTGCAGTAAATTTTTAAATTGTATTTTTTATGGAGTCATGCATAATTAAGTTTGCATTACATTTTTTTTAGCCTATCTTTATAAATAAGTGTTTTAATTAACAATGCTTTAAAATAATTTCAGTAAATTACATATTTAAAACTCATTTATTAATAAAATACACACGATAATAGTTTCGAGGTTTTGCAAAGTTAAGTTTACGCTCCTTGTTTTCTAAGACATTACTATGTTTTTGGGTTCATTTGATGTTGTTTTAGAATTTTATGAGTGAAACATAAGAAAGACATCATGCAAAATAAATTTTCATTAAATGTTTTGGATTGCAAAGTTAGGTTTGCATAAAACACAATTGTGTACAAAGTAAAGTTTTGCTCAAAATACAATTTTGGTCAAATCCCTCATTTTAAAACAAAATTAATAAATATGACCTTATTTTAGAAAAAAAAATAAAAAAATTAGCGCTTATTTTCAAAAAATATTATTCGCCTGATTTGGTGAAAAACATTGTCACACATGACCTTTTACCCCATTTTCAGAAATCGTAATGATTTTCAAATTTGAATTGTCATCTTGATATGTGTGGTTATCTTATAATTTTAACGTAAATCTTATTGGATCATACAAAAGAAATAAACGAATTTCATTATTTGAGTTAAAAGTTTGACATAAAATGTCAGTAATTATTTTAACTGGAAATGAGGTATAAGGGCTTGCATGATAATGTTTTTTGCAAAAAATTCAATAAATAATATTTTTTAGAGATAGCCTAGATATCATTATTATTCTGAGATAAGGGCTTATATATCAATTGTGTTTTTAAATAAGGGTTTTGACCAAGTGCAAACTTAACTTTGCAATAAAAAAAAAATAATGCAAATTTGTTTTGCATGATGTGTTTATATTTTTAAATAAGTATATTATTATGTTTCATTCATAACAAATTAAATAACAAATTAGTAATTATCCAAAACATTGGGCCAATAACTAATTGTCAAACGAAGTGGGTTAAATGCAAAACAATTCAAAAATCATGGACCAAACACAAAAAGGCCCAAAAAAAAAAATGTCAATTTATCATACTATGTAGATAAACTTAAGGGGCAATTAAAAAAAAGGGCTTATTAGAGAAAGATTTTCACACTAAGGCCAAGGAATAATTTTTTTAAAAATAAAGGGCCTATTTTTTATTTTATTGATAATATGACATGTGTCTTTTTTTTTCATTATAAAATGACATCTCAACCCTTAAAATAAACTAAAAAAATATCAATATGCATTAAAATATGGACTGCAATATGAACTTTGCAGTCTATATTTCACTGCAATGTGAACTTTGCAGTCCATATTTCACTGCAATGTGAACTTTGCAGTCGATATTTTTAGTGCAAAGTTCATATTGCAGTCCATATTTTACTGCAATGTGAACTTTGCAGTCCATATTTTTAGTGCAAAGTTCATATTGCAGTACATATTTTTAGTGCAAAGTTCATATTGCAGTACATATTTCACTGCAATATGAACTTTGCAGTTCATATTTTATTGCAATATGAACTTTGCAGTCCATATTTTTTGTGAAAATTTCATTAAAAGGGGTAGTTTAGGTAATACATAACATGTTTTTATTAATTAAATGATATTTAAATTTATTCAAATACATTCATTTAAAATATAAAACAAAATAGGCATCTTACACTAATTACCAATTAAAAATAGGCCCTTCATTCAAATTACCAATTAAAAATAGGCCCTTCATTCAAAAAAATACTATTCGTTGGATTTTTGGTAAAAATCAATGTATAATAAGCCCTTCTACCTAATTTCTAGTAAACTTAATCCCAATATGAATAAACTTGGTAAGTGGGATAAACTAACAAAAAAAAAAGGTAAGTTAAAAAAAAATTTACCCAATGTGAAATTATGTATGCGAAACATGAGAAATTCTTGTCGATAATGACAAGATCCTAAGTCAATTTTTGTGGACAAACCTTAGTGCAATATTATAGAGGTAATGGGTTAAAATGGTTTCCTTTATAACTATATTCAATAGAGTGACATTTTACATTTTCATTCTAAAATAAAGACACTCATTTTTCTTTGCCTAAAATACCCTTCATCCATTTCTCTTATTTGTTTTCTTAAAAATAAATTAATCACTACCGGCCACCACCACCACCACCACTATCCCCCTTTGAAACTCCGGCAATTATTACTGGAGTGTCATGACCTCATCGAAGTTTCGGCGTAGGGGCTACAAATATATTTTTGCAATAACTCTGCATGCAACTAATAATACATATGTTAGTGCAAATATGTTTTTGCATTAAATCCGCAAGCAACAAATGATACTTCTTTTAGTACAAATTTGTTTTAAAACTAAATCCGCAAGCAACCCATAATATATTTTTAGTACAAATATATTTTTTAGTGCTGATTATTCTATGCATGTAAACATACATCTTCTCCTGCAAAAAACATATTTGCCACTAAATTCACAAGAAACAAATGATACATATTTTAGTGCAACTATATTTTTGCACTTAATCCTCGAGCAACATATGTTATAACTTTTGTGCTTAACTATTTTTGTACTAAATAAAAAAAAAAAAAACTAATGTTATAAATTTTAGTAGAAATATATTTTTGCACCAAATCCGTAAACAAAGTAAGCCATAAATTTTCGTACAAATTCATCTTTACACTAAATCCGCAAGTAATTGAAGAAATAATTAAGCTTGAGTGCAAATTTGTTTTTGCACTATATAAAATTTATCACTGGAGCTCCTGTATCCTTGTCGGAGGTATGAAAATGGTCGTCGGAGGTCCGAAGTGGCCAACAGAGCTCCACTCGACGGTGGTGGCGGAGATAGTTGGTGAGGCTTAATAACCACATATGGTAATAAAAAAATAAAATATTGTAATAAAAGTAGAATTGACCATTCAAGAAAAGGCTAGGAGTGTATCATTTTAGTGAACAAATATTTAAAAATTGTGCTTACGGCTAAAACAAATTGAGAAGGAAATCCTCAATCTATTTCAAAATAATAAAATATCCTTAACTTGAATATAATTATAGAGGAGATACTTAAAAACTCATTTATCTTTTTTCTTAAAGAATGACAAAAAGGACCCACAATCATAGATCCATATATGCTATCTATACCATAATGAACAAAATTTCAACACATTCCACCCTTTAAAGTCTATTAGATCAATAGCTTAAAATTTTTCTAAAGTAAAGCGTGGATCAACTATTAATAAGCGGTCAAATAATAATACACTGAGATTAGTGTTGGGTTTGATTTGGAATTCTCCAAGTCAAATTATTACAACTGCAAAACCATTTAGTGGTAAAAAAAAAAAAAAAAAAACTTGAACCTAACATTTTTTAATCTTGACTATACATATATTTTTTTTTATACAAAGATGAATATCGCTGTTAGTATTTTATAAAAAATACTAAAGCACTTCAAAAAATATCTTCAATGTATAAAAAATATTTAAAAAATGTACTCTTTTTTTTATTTTTTTAATTAATAGAATACTTATTTAGGACTATATAAATAGGGGGTTGCTATTGACACACTCCACTTTACTCTGTAACACTCCCTTAAAAAAAAAGCTTAACTATTCTGTGGGCACACACCATTTTTTTTATTTTTAATTAATAATTAAAACATTAAACACTCCCTTAAACAACTTCATCATCATCACCACCACCACCATTGCCGCCTCTTCTTCTTCTTCTTCTTCTTCTTCTTCTTCTTCTTCTTCTTCATCATCATCATCACCACCACCATTGCCGCCACCACCTCCATCATTGTTGCTCCTACCACCATCCAAATCATCATCCATCACCAAAAGAAATAGGATACTTATATTCTTGTTATTCCTTTATGTTTCCTTTCATTTATAAATCATTGGATACAAAAGAACGCAAAAAAAATAAAAAAACAAAAATAAAACACGAAGAATGTTTACTCGGTCCCTAGGAACCGAGTGTTGTACAACTTACTCGGTCCTAAGGAACCGAGTAAAGTACAGCTTACTCGGTCCTAAAGAACCGAGTTAGGTTTTGGGTTATTTTTTCAATTCCACTCGGTTTCTTAGGACTGAGTGACTAGTGCTTTACTCGGTTTCTTTCGGCCGAGTATGATGAACAACACTCGGTTCCTAGGAACCGAGTAAACCTTCATCCATGGCAGAATTTTCTTTTGATATGGTGTGTGCACCGATTAAACTTTTTTTAACCAATAACGAAAAAGTTCAAGAGAAAAAGAGTGGAACGACTAGATTGTCAAAAAAAAAGTTAGTAGAAGAAGATTGAAGATGAGATTTGTATAGTGAATGGTGTGATTTGTTTTTTTGAATTTTAGAGAGAATGGGATGCTTAATTCCAACCAAAATTTCAAAAAAATGCTTAATAAAAATGTGTTGATTTATGAAAGAAGAAGATTGAAGATGAAGGAGAGTGGAGTGGTAGAGAGTAAGAGTGGAGTGTTTTTTAGATGAATGTTAATTAATCTTAAAATTAAATATGGAGTGGTAGAGTGGTGGAGTGTTAGGAAGAGTGAAAATATACCTATAGAATGTTAGAGAGATATGAAGTGTTAGTGAATTAAATAGTGTGTGTCAATAGTAACCCCTTATAAATATGCATCTCTAATTGTGGAGAAGAGTGACGCCACAGGCCCACGTCATCTTGATTTTGTCATTCCTTAGCCCATGTACGTAATAGTTAGGCAGCGTGGGACATCAAATCATCAACTTTACACGTACCTCCACGTGATAATGGCTTTTGTCACTAGCAGACGCAATACATTTATCAGCACCAAAAAGAATTAGAAAAAATATTGATCATCAACGAATCATTCAACCCACTTTTTTAATATTATTTTCGCTCAATCAAATCAGGAAGTGGCTATTATCACTATTTAACACCATGTAAAGCTAATTTCTTATTTTTAATAAAAGAATTAGCTATCAATCAATCTAATAAATTAAAAAAACTCACAAAACTCTACCTATTTATCAAGTGTGGCTATTAACTATTATTTATATCTTGTAACCAATGTTATCAATATCAATAAAAATCACTAACATCATTATTAAGGGATGGACATACATCAGACTTGCCATTTATAAGATGAGAGAACCACTCCGGTACCAAAAAAAATCTTATGTATTTTATGTGTGTGTGCTTGATTACTACTTATTATAATCATTGTTGTAGGCAATAATTTGTTAACCTTACAGTAATCATTGATTTTAAACACCAATATTCTCACGTACGGTTGTTCTTTGTAGAAACATAATTAATATGTTTCTACAAGGAACGTACAACTGTCAATTTTTTATCAAGTGAACAAAAATGAAAGACTTTCTAAGTCAATTAAAGTTAGACTCGAAAAAATTAAGCTGACGGAGATCCCATTTCTCTACAAGTTCTTTCAAATTAAACCAGTCGATTTTTATCAAGTGGTCCGACCTCTTAATAATGTCTCGGACCCAAACTGATTGATATTCCGCTGTTACTGCTTTTTTTGTTTTCCAATCATGTTCATCCCTGCAAACATCAGAATCCTTATCCTCTGAGCTAATTTTTTGGAACGAAAAAAGTGAGGGAGGGCAAAGCTGATAAAAAGCTCAAGTTGTTGCATAAAATTCGATGTATGTGTTTAAAGTTTCCGTCATCATCATCACATAGAGCAACTGTCAATTATTTTGGGGGGCATTTTCTTCAAGTACGATCTTTATCAATAAAATTGTTCGGATTAAGAGATTTTTGCTCCGGCATTATTAACCCAATTCTCTCAAGTTAAACCAGTGGATTTCTACGAAGTGGTCCGACCACTTAATAATGTTTCGGACCCAAACTGATTGATTTTCCCACCTAAGCTTTTTCTTCAATCAATTATAGACGTTACAACTTTTCCTTCTTTCCGATCATCTTCATCCCTGCAAACTTCAAAATCCTTATCCTTTGAGCTAATTTTTTTGAAACGAAAAAAGTGAGGGAGGGCAAAGCTGATAAAAAGCGCAAGTTGTTGCACAAAATTCGATGTACGTGTTTAAAGTTTCCGTCATCATCATCACATAGAGCAACTGTCAATTTTTTGGGGGGCATTTCTTCGAGTACGATCTTTATCAATAAAATTATTCTGATTAGGAGATTTTTGCTCTGGCATTATTAACCCAATTCTCTCAAGTTAAACCAGTGGATTTCTATGAAGTGGTCCGACCACTTAATAATGTCTCGGACCCAAACTGATTGATATTCCCACTTAAGCTTTTTCTTCGATCAATTATAGACGTTACAACTTTTTCTCTTTTCCAATCACGTTCACCCCTGCGGACTTCAGAATCAACTTTTATAATAAGTACCATATCAACCTCAACAAAAAATGCAGTAAAAATTAAATCAAGAGCATTAGTGAGATAAATATATAATAACTGGAAATGGGTAAAAAAAAACATCTATGAGAATGTTTTTTACGAAAAATTTAAGAAATGATATTTTTTTTTGAAATAAGGGCCTATTTTTTTAATCTTATTAGCATAAATTCTTGTTTATTAATTGTGTTATAAAATGAGGGTTTTGACCAAAATTGTATTTTGTCCAAATTTAACTTTGCTTAATTTGTGTTTTGTGCAAACTTAAATTTGCAATTCACAAAATTTAAAGTAATTTTATTTTGCATGATGTGTTTTTAAGTTTTAGCAAGTATAATTTTATGTGTCACTGGTGTAATAATAAAGCAATGTCAAATAATTCCTAATACATAATAATGTATTAAAAAATAAGGATTGTAAACTTAACTTTGCATAGCTCAAAAAATTTTCATGTGTGTTTTGATCAATAAATAGTCTCAAACTTGTAAACTGACAAAAATTATCATATATTTTTCAACTTCTAAAAAAAAACACATTGTTTTTCTTACTATTTCTTGCTTATCATCAAACAGAGCATAAGAAAATAATTTTGAATCTTTGATTTATTAGCTTCTTTATCCACGCGGGGTTTTGGGGGGTGGGGTGTTACAGTTTGGATTGACTTTTTGTTCCTTATTACATAAATGGAGAATTTTACTGATAAGTTGTTGGCGAAGATTTTTTTTGTTTAAACTCTTAGGCCTCGTTTGATTCGGGAAATGAAAAATGGGATGTGATTATTAATACCACTTTTTTATAGTACCTTGTTTGATTTGCACAAATGTGCTGGGATTACTAATACCAGTACTAACTTAATACCACTCTTTGTGGTATAATTTAATACTAGGGGGATGTGGTATTGTTTATACAGGATTAAGAAAAAAGAACCATATATTTTCAAAAATGCCATTACTACTATAATATTTTCAAAAATGGCACTACTACTACTACTACTATATTAATATTATTATTTAAAATTTATTTTTTAAATGTTTTTTTTATTTTTTTTTATTTTGTTAGTCCAAAATATAATCCCGTATACAAGTTACAGAACCAAACATGATATTAACATCAGCATGAGATATCCCAGTATTAATATTGCATGAATCAAACAGTGTATTATAATAATGGTATTATTAATCCCACTGACCCTAATATCTGAATCAAACGAGGCCTTAATATATCATACAATCTTTTATTAACGAATGAACAAATCAAACAAGGGCCTTTTGTTTTTTAGTCCAAGAAATTTGAATTGTTTTGTATTTAGCCTACTCTATTTTGGAAATTAGGAATTAGCTAAATGAGTGGACAATTATCAATTTAATATTTTTCAATTTTTTATTAATTGTTTTTTTATTTCCTAGATTACCCTTGGTTGAATTTTTTTTAATTCAAAATGAATAACCACCTAAAATTTAGGATTTTGAAAATCAAGGAAATATTTAAAAGATCTTAATAAATGTATTTTTGAATTCAAATAGTTTTGTAACTGATTTATCTCTAAAATTAGTTATGTTGTTAAAATTTTCAATTGGTTTTGATTGATTTATTTAGTAAATATATTATAATATATTTTTATAACTGAGGGGACATAAAATTATTATTGAAGTACTATGGTAGCCCAACACTTTAAAGCCAACGAATCAGGTCCGGTTCGGCGATGTAGCGGTCGAAGGGTCAACGGAGCTAGAGCAACATGAGTGCTGAACTCAGTTTCTCGCCGAGAAGGATGAGAACTCGACACATCTCAGTGTTGGCCACATCCCGTGAGTAACAGCTCGGCAAAATAGAGAACGTGCGGAAAGATGCGATGGAACTTAGACATGATGAGGAATATGTGCAAAGCCACAAACTTGTGATGGAAGTCACTTACTCACGCCACATCTCACCTGCTCGTGCGGAATGCAGTCACCAAATCCTGATATCTTTATGATGTAAAGGTGACCGGTCTTTAATGCAAATCATTTCACAATTAATGAAAGGGAGACCCACATCTTACCCCCAGTTGTCTTTTAGCTATGCATCCTAATAGAGCATTGTAACTCTAATTTTATACAAATCTAGATAAAAAGGAATAACTCTAAACAGGTGATCGATTTCTTTGACTAAGGAATCTAGGAAGAAAAGGGAAATGTAAAGAGAAAAGCTGGTAGCTTGTCTTCTTGTATTAAACTCCATTCTTAAAACAATAAAAACTCACACACATAAAGGATGATGTATGCCAGTAGAATTAAAACTCACTGGAGGAACTTACTGACAAAAAAAATATCATTGTCCTCTATTTTTTATCTCTAACGGTGCATTTATACTCACGAAGGATATCTCACCCGTGGGCCTGGCCAAATTTTGAGGGGACATAAAATTATTATGGAAGTATTGGGCCAGCCCAACACTTTAAAGCCCATGAATCAAGCCCGGTTTAGCGATGTAGCAGTCGAAGTGTCAACGAACAGCAACTTTGGTGCTAAACTCAATTTCCCACCAAGAAGGATGGGAACTCGGCACACCTCGGTGTCGGCGACATTGCGTGACCAATACACTTGGCAAAACAGAGAATGTGCGGAAGGATGTGATGGAGCTTAGTCATCATGAGGAATACGTGCAAATCCACCAACTTATGATGGAAGTCACATACTCACGCCGCATCTCACCCACTCGTGTAGAACGCTGCTACCAAATCCTGACATCTATATGATGTAAATGTGACCAGTCTTTAATGAAAATCTTTTAGTTATGCATCCTAATAGAGCATTGTAACCCTAATTCTATACAGATATAAATAGAAAGGGATAGCTCTAAATAGGGGATCAATTTCTTTAATTGATGAATCTAAAACGAAAAGGGAGAGATAAAGAGAAAAACTGGTAGCTTGTTTTCTTCTATTAAACTTCATTCTTAACAGCAATAAAAGCTCACATAGACACAGATGAGGACATACTGCTAGTAGAATTAAGACTCACAAGAGCAGTGGCGGAGCCAAAATTTGGATCAAATTGGGTGAAATTCAAAGTACATCAAATAATATTTAAATTCTTAAAATTTTATCGCAAACATAATAGCATGAATAATAATAGTTCATACAATTGAAATAGCAAATGCGAACAATTACAAGAAATTACAATAACATTATACGATTTTTCATATTTTGGAAGTATTGCATTACTTCCTAAATCACAATAGAACTAATATTTAACAATTAGGGGTTTAGACGTAAATCACAAAATATTCAACAATTAATTAAATAATCAAAAGTTCAAGAATTGCATTTAATATTACGCAATTAATAAAGAAATACAACTAATCTATTGCAACTAATCAAGAAATAATATAATCCCTAATTTTGAAAATTATATCTAAAAATATTACCTCGGAGTGAAGGAGATAGTGGTGGAGAAATAATAACAAGAAAGTGGAGGTGGAGCAACAGCGGCGTGGATAAGTAAAAGAAAGGGATATGAAAAGAAAAGAGAAACCGAGAGTGTGAGAGAAGAAGAAATTAAAGTGAGAAAGAAGAGCTTTGTGGGTTTGGTTTATTAAAAGTTTTATTCTTTTTACACTTAAGTACCCTAAAGTATATGTTTCTGCATACAAGTCCCTATATAATTTTTTTTCAGAAAATACCCTATACCTAATAATAAAAAAAATTCAAAACCAAGTGGGAGCACTAGCCCCCGCTTGTCCTTTAATAGATCCGCCTATGCACAGGAGGAGCCTACCTACAAATAAAAATATCATTGTCCTCTCTCCCTCTTATCTCTAACAGTGCATTCACACTCACGACGAATATCTCACCCGTGGGCCTGGTCGAATTTTTTGCCGCCCACAATAGGAATTAACAGATATATTATGGATTTATAATATGGGAACTAACTGAATTATGAATTAGGTATATTATAATACATATTTATAAAAAAATTAACTGATACATTTTGGAGTTGTAATTTGAAAACTAACTGAATTGTAGACATATTACTATAGATGTATATTTAAAAGTTATAATATGCCTCGAGGTGAAGAGAATATGTTTAGGTGTTACACCTTATAATATGTCTGTTTGTAGACATATTATTATCGATATATACTTAATAGTTATAATATGTTTCCATATCAAGACAACATATATGTTTAAGTAGTGCACCATATAATATGTCTATTTGTGATCCTACGTAAGGAGGAGCCATCAGTTGGTTCCACTTAGGGCTGCTGCCGCATTAAGTCCCCTATTATGAGCAAACTGGGGGGGGGGGGGAGCCATCGCGTGGTTGGTAGGGGAAGGGAAGGAGTGAGTGATGGAAGATCGATCTAGGATTTGTAGTGGCTGCAATGGCGGGGGTTGAAAGACACCACAATTTGTGGCAAAAAGGGGATTTTTATATCCATCTAGGGCTATGTTGTAGGTTACAATGGTGGGTGTTGAAAACCATCACCGTTTGTTAATACACAATTAATGTAAATAGAACTTGATAAGGTAATTGTGATCCAGCCATTTCCAAAAACCACAAACCATTCCGTCCTTTAAATTACCATCAGCTAATTGACTGCCTTTATTTTCACTCCATTTATTTAAGTCTCACCCCTGTTCACATTTTCTCTATGTTGATGACGTAATTGATGATTGACTTCTTCATTCGAAACCACAGTTTTTCTAGTCACATAATTATCTCGATGTTTGCATGAGGTGCTGCTGCTATATCAGAGGGTTTGCAGGGTAGAGAGAGAAGGATCTAACAGGGAAGAGGATGAAACTTAATCACTTAAATATCTTTTATCCTTTTTATTTTTATTTTTTTAAATCAAGTAAATCTTATCTTAAGCAAAATTAAATGAGCAGAGATAAGGGCAATGTGGTCATATTACAATTAATAATCTAGAATATGAAGAAATTTTTAAAAAAAATAAAAAAATAGGGCCAAATGCAAAACAATTAGAGTAAAAACAAAAGATTAAGTTAAATACTAATTTCGAAATTAGGTTGGGTCTGAGTAAAAACAATCTCATAATAGTGGGCTAAATACTAATTTTCTAATCAAACAAATACCTTAAAATTCAAAAACCAAATAAATACAATAGAAAACAATTAAATAGCAATTTAAAACCCTAGATTCCCTCAGTCATCGGGGAAAGATAATTATCAATTAGGGTTTGATATTGTTAATAAGAGTCTTGTGTGTGTGTGTGTGTGTGTTTAATGTATGTTCTTCATTTGTTGAGTTGAAGGTTATATAATACAATTTGTAGTAGGGAAATTTCCAGTCATCATACCTCTTTGTTCAACGTTGCTGGAATTAGGTAGATGGATTTTCTAAGGGGGCTCTAACATGGTGGACTAATTAACTGATAAATGTGGATAAGTTAAAAATAATTTAATTAATATTAATTTTTTTTTTTTTTCAAAATGTAAATGATTCAAGTTTATCCATATGGAATTATGTTCTTTTTATAAATAATTTTTTTGTCAGTTTATCCTATTATGTGAATAAACTTAATCCCAATGCCAATAAACTTGGTAAGTGGGATAAATTAACAAAAAAAAGGTAAGTTAAAAAAACCTAACCCAGTGTGAAACTAAGTAGATGAAACATGATAAATTCTTGTCGATATTGAAAAGATCCTAAGTCAATTTTGTGGACAAACCTTAGTGCAATATAGTAGATGCAATGGGTAAAAGGGCTCTATTCATAATTATATTTAAGGGAATGATAGCTTACATTTTCATTCTAAAATAAAGAAATCTATTTTTAGTGTGTTATGACCTCACTACCGGTTACCACCACTATCATGTCTATCCCCCCTTTAAAGTTTTGGCAATAATTACTAGAGTGTTATGACCTCACCAGAGCTCCGGTGTATGTACTACAAATATATTTTTTGCACTAAATCTGCAAGCAACTAATGATATCTATGTTAGTGTAAATTTGTTTTTACACTAAATCCGCAAGCAAGAAATGATACATATTTTAGTGTAAATTTGTTTTTACACTAAATCCGCATGCAACTCATAATATATTTTTAGTGCAAATATGTTTTTTGCACAAAATCTGCCATCAACTAATTGCAGATTTAGTGTAAAAACATATTTGCAAAAAACAAATGATACATATTTTAATGCAAATCGATCTATTTTTGCACTAAATCATCAAGCAACGTATGATATATATTTTTTGCAAAACTATTTTTTTACTAAATTCTCAAAAAACTAATGTTATAAATTTTAGTACAAATATATTTTTGCACCAAATCCGTAAACAAAGTAAGCTATAATTTTTTGTACAAATTCATCTTGGCACTAAATCCGCAAGCAATTGAAAAAGTAAATTTGAGTGCAAAATTGTTTTTGCACTATATAAAATTTCTCGCCGTAGCTCTTGTGTTTTTGTTGGAGGTAGGACATTAATGGACATCGGAGCTCTAGTGGACGGTGGTGGCGGAGGCAGTTTGTGAGGCTTAACAACCACTAATGGTAACAAAGAAATAAAATATTGTAATAAGAGTATAATTGACCATTTAAAAAAAGGAGTGTATCCTTTTAGTGAACAAATATTTAAACATTGTCCTTACGGCTAAAAAAAATTGTTAAGGCAGTCCTCTATATATTTTGGAATAATAAAATATCCTTAGTTTGAATTTAATTATAGTGGAGGTACTTAAAACTCATTTTCTCTTTTTTCTTAAAGAATGACAAAAGGAACCCACAATCGTAGATCCATATACGTTATCTATACCATAATGAACAAAATTTCAAAAAGTTGCACTTTTTAAAGTCTATTAGATCAATAGCTTAAAAAGTTTTTAAAGCAAAGCCCGGATCAATTACTAGCAAGTCACCCAGTAATAGTGTACTAAGATTAGTGTTGAGTTTGATTTGGAATTCTCCAAGTCCAATCATTGCAACTGTAAAAACATCTAGTGGTAAAAAAAAAAAAACAAAACGGTGAATCTAACATCTTTTAATCTTGACTAGCTGTACAAGTATTATTTTTACATAGATGAGTATGCTATTATCATCTTACATAAATACTAAAGCACTTCAGAAAGTATCTTCAATATATAATTTTTTTTTTCAAAAAAGCATGTAAAGAATATAATTAAAGATAATTTTATAGTAAAACCCTTTTTTTAAGTAATAGAATACTTATTTAGGACTATAAGTCATCTTGATTTTGTCATTCTTTTGCCCATTTATGTAGTAGTTAGCAGGTAGGGACATAAAATCATCAACTTTACATGCATTCTTCATGTCATAATATCTTTTGTCACTAACAGGCAACATTTATCAGCATCAAAATAAATTATGACAAAAACGATTTGCCTTATTCTATAGGAGCGCTAGCCATTATCAACAAACCATTTAACCTACTTAATATTATTTCCGCTCATCCAAATAATAAGAAGCAACTCTTATCACCATTTAACAACTTATAAAATTAATTTCTTATATTTATAAAAGGAACTAACTATCAATCAATCTAATCAACTGAAAAATAACACACAAAACTCCACCTATACACCAAGTGTAACTATCAATTACTCTATGTATCTTGTAATCACTGTCATCAATATCAATAAAAATCATCAACACCATTATTAAGGGGTGGACGTACACTAGACCTACATTTATAGGCTGGGAGAACCACTTTAGCAAAAAATCTTATATCCCTCATGCCTGGGTACTTGATTGCTACTTTATTATAATTATTGTTATAGGTAGCAATTCAATTATCCGAAATTATTAAACTTACGTATGCATTGATTTTGAACACCAATATTCTCACCTGTGACCTTAAAAGAAACATAATTAATGTTGTTAATGTGCGATCTGATCTAAAGATATAAGATAATATTATTCATACATAGATTAAAAATTTTGTATGAATGTTTGCACAATATATAATGTGGGTCTACCAATTATTAATTTTTATGTATGAGTGTTTAATTTGTGTTGGTTAACGGGGTCTATTATTGTTTTATTGAATTCTTTAGTACAAGTATAGATGGTTTGTTTTTTGTTCGTGTCGGAAAATAATTAATTAATGGATGTGCAAGTTGAAATGGATAACTTTCCTATCCAAAAAAAAAAAAAAATAACCAAAGACTTTCTAAGTCAATAAAAGTTAAGACTCGAAAAAATTAAAGTAGTATCCCATTTTGAAATTAAATCAGTGGATTTCTATGAAATGGTCCGATCACTTAATAATGTCTCGGACGCAAACTGATCGATATTCCCCCTTCAGCTTTTTCTTCAATTAATTATAGATTTTAGAATAAAAGACACTAGGAGCCTTTAAATTATAACCCAAGTTTTAATTTGGCACTTAAACTTAATTTTGTGTCAATTAAACCCTTAAACTATATACATTGGACATCAAAGGTCTTTCTATCAAATTTAGATGTTAAATCATAACGGATTGTTATACATGCTTCTTAAATGCCTTTTTTAAAGGGTGGCATTTATGTCCATAAATAATTTTTTTATACAAAAGAGAAAAGAAGAATAAAAAGAGATTTTTCAAAATTAATGTTGTTAGATGAACAAAATATTGAATTTAGTGATTATTTTTGTAAAAAAATTGGCAGAATTTTTTCCGGAAAATTTAATTATGTGGTTGTGGGTTTTGAGAAAACAATTAGGTGTATTATATAACTTTTATACATGAATTCAGTAATAAATGTGGGAATGAAAGGGTCCCATACCCATTTGGGTTCGACAAATGTGAATGGTTCAAGAGCATATTATTCGAGTTCAACAGGACCGGTTCTGAGTTTTGAAGGGTCTTAGACAAATTTTTGTTTTGGAAGTCTTTTGTTCTTTTTATATAGGGTGACTTTAGATGCGAATAACTTCTCAAAGCAATGTCATACTGTGGGAAAGAGAATATTGCATTGGTGAAATGAATTATAGCTTTTGTATATTTGTGTAATATAACTACACCAATAAACTCGCAACAAAATAACCATGTAGTAATGAGAGTTGAAAAATTACAAAAAGAGTAATTAAATTTTACTCATGTAGTATATATATTGGAGTGGTGGCCAGCGAAGCGAGGTTATTGATTGTTATTGTAAACTAGACTACAAGAGAGAACTAAAGATAGAGAAAAATAAGAGAACGAGAAAGCCTCAATGGGTTATGCATTGACTACGGGCATACGCGTTAAAAATACAAAGACTTGAAAAAAAACAAAAAAAGAAAAAAAGAAAAGAAAAGAAAAGGGAATTAACGGTACTAATATTGCCGGAGCAACTTTCTTATTTTATGATCAAATAGACAAAAATGCCGATGACGATTGTGTAATCCTTACTTGCCCTTATCCTTTCAATTTCTTTTCCACCGTTGTCCTTTCTAATATTTATTACCGAAGCAGCTTTCTAATATATATATATATATATACATATATTAATCAAGCACATATACTTTGATAATTAAAAAAAAAAAAAAAACTAATCCAAATTTTAACATCCTAGAAACTATCTTAGAAACCAAGAAGGCATAGGCAAGTTAAATCATAAAAGAATAAAAATTAAAATTAAATAAGTGAATGACCAACTTTCAAATAAATTTATAATTAAGTAATCTCCTCGTCTCTAGTTAAAAGTCTACATGATGAGTGTGAATTTGAATTATATTAGTCAACATATTAAAATCCTACGTGGAAGTCTACGTTGGCAAAAGCACTGAGCCCCAACTGGAATTTAAATCCTACATTGTACATTAGTTTGAGTTTATGTAAATTTAACATATTTGACCCAACTGATTTTTTTCTTTTTGATATTTATAGACCTTTATGACATCGAGACCCAAACCCAAATCAAACTTTTTGATTCGGTTTATGTTTAGGTTTATTCAATTTTAATATTTTTTTAAAAGAAGAATAAATTGTAATTAAGGCAACATGAAATAAGTCCTCTGTCATGATTACATTTCATTTATGTTTTGTAGTTCTCATCCCTATCTATTTAATCATTAATAATATATGAAAAGTACTTTCCAAATAAGATGGAAAATAAAACGCATATGTCGAATGATAAGGTCAGGTCCTTGTATAAACTATCATCTTATAAAAAACGAGAACTAAATGGCATGACAAACATTTATTAGATCTAAGGAGTGTTACCTCGTGATCACTTTGCCGAAAGAGAGAAAGAGAGAAAGAGGAATGTGTTTGTGCAGGAATTCTTGGAATTCTTCCCAATTAGAAAATTCCTTTAAAGGTTCTTCTGCCTTTCTTTTTCCTTTATCTTCTTTTTCATCATCACTTATAGTGTTTACTATATGAGATGGTTCTTGGTCTTCTTCATCAGATGAATATTGATTTATTTCATACTGAAAGTGTTTTAATAATTTTTTGTGTTCCAAATACGTAGTTTGTATTTGTTCTATTATTTTATTTCTTTCAGAAATATTTAAATTTGGGTCTTTATATAATTCTCGCCAATAATCCAGAATTTCTTTTACATTTATAAATTATGTATAATTAAACTTTTCTGTTTGAAAAGTATTTATTTCTTCAGTTCCATAATATAGTATAGGAGTTTGGTTACTTCCAGAACTATTCATACCATCTAAAGAGTTTAAAATATCTGCAATATTTTCATCACATTTTAAATTTAATTTTTCCATATTTAGTTGATGTTCTAGATTTAAAAGTTTGTTTTCTACAAACATTTGATGTTTTTGATTTTTAAGATTCATAGGTTCGATTTTCTTAATCCAACCTATCATAAGATCAGTCATATTATTTAAAGCAGCACATACACTATTTATATTTTCAGATTGTTTATCAATATGCACACAATGATTATACATAGTTTCTTTTTTACTTATTACAGGAGCAATACATTCTAAGTCAATACTGTATGTTTGTTCTTCCATTAATATTTTCAAGGGTACCTAAGACCTCCTATTATTATTGTTTCAGGTGCCTAAAACCAGTTCCCTTAATAACCTAATTGCCACAACAACGGCTTAAAACGGCTTGACGGGAGATATGGGCTTTGAAACGTAATAGGTGTATGGGTTTTATGAAAACATACAAGGAAAAAACAAAGATACAGTTTCAACTTAAAATTAAAATACTAAAATTTAAAACAGAAAAATAAAGATAGATATACTTACATAACAAAAGCGAAATCAAGCTCTGATACCAGTTACACAAGTGCGGAATAGAGGATCACAAAATATTGATATATAAGAAGTAGAGATAGAATTTTTAGAGTAGAGAAGGAAAATTTTTATTACAAGTGAAGAGAAAATATTATACAGACGATGCTCTCTGCCTCTCTGCCATTCTCCTTTTATAGTTACAACAAAGCAATTCTAGAGAATTCAGGCCGTCATCTTCCTCTGACAACTTCTCCAAATTTCTACAACATTATAGACTTTACTATTCAAAAAGTAAATGAATAGTAACATTACTATTTATTGAAAATGACATAAAGCTAAGGAATAGTAATTATACAATAATTATACAATGACTCTTTTATTTATGTCCGCACAGCTGTCTACTGTCTACGAACATCTTGATTCCTCCACCACCTTCGAGAACTTGTACACCTGTCGTGTGCTTGATTGATTGTGCAGTCGTTCAGTAGGCGACAAATTCTTTGATGTCACGGATGACGTTCGTCTAACCCTCCATTTGATTAATGAGGTTAGCTTCTCCAACAGAGTCCAATGATAGGCTATCAATAGGACTTGAATTTGAGCCGAAATTGATTTGATTCTCCATTTCTTCGGCCTCCATCAATAAATCATATGGAATATCTAAATGATTTTTATCTTTTAGATTTTCCAAAAAGGTTTTTACCTCAAGCATTTGTTCATGGGAGACTTGATAAGTAGAGTTTAAATCAGTCATAAAAAGTCTCATTCCATCCGTTAACATGGTTTTATAATAATTAGGATACGGATGAACCGTTGGATACAGCTGTTTGGCTGTTGTAGAAATATGTAATAAACTTCTTACAAAATAGTTTCGAACATCAAGTTCGTCTATGGGGGTTCCGGAATACATATCATTTTCAAACCATTGATATTCTGATTGCTCTGTGGCTCGGAGCTCCCAGATTTGATATGGCTGGTAGAATTTTTCTCTAAACCGCCATCCAGTAGAACTTGTAATATGAAAAGATAACATTCTATTATATTTATGTTTATGTACCACATGATAGACCATGGCTTTGATCATCATAGGTAATTTAGTAAGGTTACAGGAAAGACTACTGGGGAACATAATGTGGTTCACAAGTCCCCAATCAATTGTTTCAGTATTCCAAAGATCATCTTCTGCATAAAGATGGATTTTTGGAATTACTTCATGATCATTTAAATTTTGACCATATTGATTCAAAAGACTTTTTATCTTTGAATTTTGGTCTTCGATTTTTTGAAGAATTTCTATTTGAAATAAAGGTCTCGGGAGAAGGAGTCTTGCCTTCTCATAAAGACAAATTCTTCTAATAGTATAGAAAATATTATCTGAAAATTCATTTTCTAATAATTCTGCAAAAGAAAGAAAAGTATTTACTTGTTCAATAGAATCGTAATTAAGCTCAGTTTCATAATTCATTTGTTTTAGAATTTTGAAACCAAGATTTTTAAAATTTTCAAGATGTTGAATTAATTCTTGAAAGGTTCTTGTTTGTTCAAAAATCCTTTCACAAAGTTTGCTCATATTTACGCGAAACTCTTTTTTGTTTCCGGAAATTTGAGCTTTCCAAACCTTGTTTAAAGGTTCATAAATTTCTGGGGGTATTCCCGGATTATAAAAATCTTTTATTTCTTCAACATTGGGAATGTTTTGTTCCCTTGTTGTTAAACCAGAAAATTGTTGTACTAAGTTGGGAAAATAGTGTGCAGGGGTGGACTGTCTTTTCCATTCATCCCACGCTGCCATTCCTTGGTGCAAATTTTGATATTTTTGATAAGTTGCGCCAGGGAAATTTAATACTTGAGTTTGACATTGAAACCAATTATTGTAGATGCCTGGTTGGCGTCCTCTAAATACAACATACACCGGTCGTGTTTCGAGCGGTGGATTCACAGTTCCTTGGCTAGGCTGTGAGGGTGATCCGGATGCAGTATGCTTTGCCTTTTTAGCAATAGAAATCCATCCTTCACTTTCAATTTTGTTTTTCCCCTTGTTAGGGTCTGCCATTACTGTAAAAGAAAATAATATTAGTCCACTGTATTAATGATCTTCAATAAAGTTCCTGCTAAGATAATCTGCAAGAAAATTATTAGTACCTTTTAAATGTTCAACTTCAAAAGTATATAAGGCAATTTGATTATACCATTTCAATCTCCTTCCTTCAAGAATATTTCTTTTGTTAATAAGGAAATCTTTAACTGCTTGATTATCAGTTCTAATAATAAAATCTTCTGGGGCTAAGAAGATATGAAAATTTTTAATTGCTAATTTAAATGCTAATAATTCTTTTTCAAATATAATATATTTTACTTCATTTGGTTTGAATTTTCCTGAATTATAACCACATATTAATTCTTGTTTTTGTAGATTTTTTGGTATTGGAGTTTTTCTAGCTCGTATACCAAGATTGTTAGACTCGGTTTCTGTCCAAAGCTTTGCTGGAATTGCTTTAAGAACACAACCCCAACATAATTCAGAAGCGTCTGTTTCAAGAATTAATTTATCTCCTTGTTGTGGGAAATAAACTTTGGGACAATTAGCAAGAATATTGTTTTTTATATTTCTTACTAAAGTTATATCTTTATTTGTCCAAACAAATTCATCACTTTTCTTGAGTTTTTCAAGAAGAGGTAATTCTTTTTGAGATAATCCTTTTATGAAATTTCTTCCATAATTAAGGATTCCTAAAAAACTTTGTAATTGTTTTTTATCTTGTATATTTTCATCAAAATCTCTGATTTTAGAGATTATATGATCTTGTAATTTTAAACCGTCTTGATTTAAAATTATTCCAAGAAAATCAATTTCTGTTTTTTCTATTTCTATTTTCTTTGGAGATAATATTATTCCATGTTTTTGGAATTTACTGTTTAATATTTTTAAATGTTTTTTATGTTCTTCTATATCGATGATATTTTAGTATTTTCCAATACATTAGAAGAACATAAAAAACATTTAAAAATATTAAGCAGTAAATTCCAAAAACATGGAATAGTATTATCTCCAAAGAAAATAGAAATAGAAAAAACAGAAATTGATTTTCTTGGAATAATTTTAAATCAAGACAGTTTAAAATTACAAGATCATATAATCTCTAAAATCAGAGATTTTGATGAAAATATACAAGATAAAAAACAATTACAAAGTTTTTTAGGAATCCTTAATTATGGAAGAAAATTTCATACAAGGATTATCTCAAAAAGAATTACCTCTTCTTGAAAAACTCAAGAAAAGTGATGAATTTGTTTGGACAAATAAAGATACAACTTTAGTAAGAAATATAAAAAAACGATATTCTTGCTAATTGTCCCAAAGTTTATTTCCCACAACAAGGAGATAAATTAATTCTTGAAACAGACGCTTCTGAATTATGTTGGGGTTGTGTTCTTAAAGCAATTCCAGCAAAGCTTTGGACAGAAACCGAGTCTAACAATCTTGGTATACGAGCTAGAAAAACTCCAATACCAAAAAATCTACAAAAACAAGAATTAATATGTGGTTATAATTCAGGAAAATTCAAACCAAATGAAGTAAAATATATTATATTTGAAAAAGAATTATTAGCATTTAAATTAGCAATTAAAAATTTTCATATCTTCTTAGCCCCAGAAGATTTTATTATTAGAACTGATAATCAAGCAGTTAAAGATTTCCTTATTAACAAAAGAAATATTCTTGAAGGAAGGAGATTGAAATGGTATAATCAAATTGCCTTATATACTTTTGAAGTTGAACATTTAAAAGGTACTAATAATTTTCTTGCAGATTATCTTAGCAGGAACTTTATTGAAGATCATTAATACAGTGGACTAATATTATTTTCTTTTACAGTAATGGCAGACCCTAACAAGGGGAAAAACAAAATTGAAAGTGAAGGATGGATTTCTATTGCTAAAAAGGCAAAGCATACTGCATCCGGATCACCCTCACAGCCTAGCCAAGGAACTGTGAATCCACCGCTCGAAACACGACCGGTGTATGTTGTATTTAGAGGACGCCAACCAGGCATCTACAATAATTGGTTTCAATGTCAAACTCAAGTATTAAATTTCCCTGGCGCAACTTATCAAAAATATCAAAATTTGCACCAAGGAATGGCAGCGTGGGATGAATGGAAAAGACAGTCCACCCCTGCACACTATTTTCCCAACTTAGTACAACAATTTTCTGGTTTAACAACAAGGGAACAAAACATTCCCAATGTTGAAGAAATAAAAGATTTTTATAATCCGGGAATACCCCCAGAAATTTATGAACCTTTAAACAAGGTTTGGAAAGCTCAAATTTCCGGAAACAAAAAAGAGTTTCGCGTAAATATGAGCAAACTTTGTGAAAGGATTTTTGAACAAACAAGAACCTTTCAAGAATTAATTCAACATCTTGAAAATTTTAAAAATCTTGGTTTCAAAATTCTAAAACAAATGAATTATGAAACTGAGCTTAATTACGATTCTATTGAACAAGTAAATACTTTTCTTTCTTTTGCAGAATTATTAGAAAATGAATTTTCAGATAATATTTTCTATACTATTAGAAGAATTTGTCTTTATGAGAAGGCAAGACTCCTTCTCCCGAGACCTTTATTTCAAATAGAAATTCTTCAAAAAATCGAAGACCAAAATTCAAAGATAAAAAGTCTTTTGAATCAATATGGTCAAAATTTAAATGATCATGAAGTAATTCCAAAAATCCATCTTTATGCAGAAGATGATCTTTGGAATACTGAAACAATTGATTGGGGACTTGTGAACCACATTATGTTCCCCAGTAGTCTTTCCTGTAACCTTACTAAATTACCTATGATGATCAAAGCCATGGTCTATCATGTGGTACATAAACATAAATATAATAGAATGTTATCTTTTCATATTACAAGTTCTACTGGATGGCGGTTTAGAGAAAAATTCTACCAGCCATATCAAATCTGGGAGCTCCGAGCCACAGAGCAATCAGAATATCAATGGTTTGAAAATGATATGTATTCCGGAACCCCCATAGACGAACTTGATGTTCGAAACTATTTTGTAAGAAGTTTATTACATATTTCTACAACAGCCAAACAGCTGTATCCAACGGTTCATCCGTATCCTAATTATTATAAAACCATGTTAACGGATGGAATGAGACTTTTTATGACTGATTTAAACTCTACTTATCAAGTCTCCCATGAACAAATGCTTGAGGTAAAAACCTTTTTGGAAAATCTAAAAGATAAAAATCATTTAGATATTCCATATGATTTATTGATGGAGGCCGAAGAAATGGAGAATCAAATCAATTTCGGCTCAAATTCAAGTCCTATTGATAGCCTATCATTGGACTCTGTTGGAAAAGCTAACCTCATTAATCAAATGGAGGGTTAGACGAACGTCATCCGTGACATCAAAGAATTTGTCGCCTACTGAACGACTGCACAATCAATCAAGCACACGACAGGTGTACAAGTTCTCGAAGGTGGTGGAGGAATCAAGATGTTCGTAGACAGTAGACAGCTGTGCGGACATAAATAAAAGAGTCATTGTATAATTATTGTATAATTACTATTCCTTAGCTTTATGTCATTTTCAATAAATAGTAATGTTACTATTCATTTACTTTTTGAATAGTAAAGTCTATAATGTTGTAGAAATTTGGAGAAGTTGTCAGAGGAAGATGACGGCCTGAATTCTCTAGAATTGCTTTGTTGTAACTATAAAAGGAGAATGGCAGAGAGGCAGAGAGCATCGTCTGTATAATATTTTCTCTTCACTTGTAATAAAAATTTTCCTTCTCTACTCTAAAAATTCTATCTCTACTTCTTATATATCAATATTTTGTGATCCTCTATTCCGCACTTGTGTAACTGGTATCAGAGCTTGATTTCGCTTTTGTTATGTAAGTATATCTATCTTTATTTTTCTGTTTTAAATTTTAGTATTTTAATTTTAAGTTGAAACTGTATCTTTGTTTTTTCCTTGTATGTTTTCATAAAACCCATACACCTATTACGTTTCAAAGCCCATATCTCCCGTCAAGCCGTTTTAAGCCGTTGTTGTGGCAATTAGGCTATTAAGGGAACTGGTTTTAGGCACCTGAAACAATAATAATAGGAGGTCTTAGGTACCCTTGAAAACATTAATGGAAGAACAAACATACAGTATTGACTTAGAATGTATTGCTCCTGTAATAAGTAAAAAAGAAACTATGTATAATCATTGTGTGCATATTGATAAACAATCTGAAAATATAAATAGTGTATGTGCTGCTTTAAATAATATGACTGATCTTATGATAGGTTGGATTAAGAAAATCGAACCTATGAATCTTAAAAATCAAAAACATCAAATGTTTGTAGAAAACAAACTTTTAAATCTAGAACATCAACTAAATATGGAAAAATTAAATTTAAAATGTGATGAAAATATTGCAGATATTTTAAACTCTTTAGATGGTATGAATAGTTCTGGAAGTAACCAAACTCCTAGACTATATTATGGAACTGAAGAAATAAATACTTTTCAAACAGAAAAGTTTAATTATACATAATTTATAAATGTAAAAGAAATTCTGGATTATTGGCGAGAATTATATAAAGACCCAAATTTAAATATTTCTGAAAGAAATAAAATAATAGAACAAATACAAACTACGTATTTGGAACACGAAAAATTATTAAAACACTTTCAGTATGAAATAAATCAATATTCATCTGATGAGGAAGACCAAGAACCATCTTTTATAGTAAACACTATAAGTGATGATGAAAAAGAAGATAAAGGAAAAAGAAAGGCAGAAGAACCTTTAAAGGAATTTTCTAATTGGGAAGAATTCCAAGAATTCATGCAAAATCCTTTTACAGATAAAGAAGATTTTGTTAAAACAACAGAAACTTCAACTAGTGGTACTAAAAAAGAGGAAGAACCAAGTCCTTATTTTCTTAGAAGAGATGATTTAAATAAACAAGCAGTAGCACAACATGGCACATATCTTGACTTAAGGAATGTCCCTTTTAAAGATCAAGAACAAACAATTAATGATTGGGCACAATCACTGTCCATTTTAATTACTAATTATGGAAAAGTATGGACTAAAGAAAAATTCTTAGATTATGTAGCTGCAACTCTCCAAGGAGATGTTTTGCAATGGTTACAACAATGGGAAAAATCTGAAATTGGAAAACACCAAAAAGCCGCTTTACTCCAAAATTTTAAGACTTTTGATGAAATCTTAAACGATTTTGTCAAAATAATTAAAGAAAATCTAATTGGAAGTACGGGAGAAACCCAAATCCAAGAAGATGCATATTACATATTATCAAAACTCGAATTATGTAATATTTGTCAATTTGAAGATTTTGTAGATCTTTTCAAAAAATATTACTTTAAATTAGATCCACCAAATAATCAATATTAGCTGGAACAATTTTTCCATAAACTCCCAAATCCATGGGATGAATTAGCTATAAAAGGTTATCCTGAATGGCTAAAGAAAGTTGATAAAACTGATACACTTGGTTTTAGAATAAATATAAAACATAACTAGAGTAGAAGAGAAAAAAAAAATGAAAAATGACGTCGCATACTCCCATAGCAATTAATTCGATTTGTTTCAATTCGGTTTAGTTATCTAATACCCAAAACCCAAATCAAACTTATTTGATTTTGGTATTTTTTTGATTTAGTTTTTAATAAATTGATTCGATTACTCAATTTTCGGATTTGCTAGAACACATGTAATAAAAAGCACCAACACTTGGACAACCAGCCAGTAGAGCAAGTACTAGTTAAATTACCTTTATCCAACCAAAAATTATATTAAAGTCACCACAATTTCTGGACTGGACAAACTTCACGTTGGAAAAAAAAAGAAAGAAATACTTTCTAAGTCAATAAAAGTTAGAGTCGAACCAATTATGTTGTTGCAGACCCCATTTCAAGCAAGTTCCTGTCATATTTAATCAGTCAATTTCTGTGAAATGACCGGACCACTTAATAATGTCTCAATGTTAGATTAATTTTATATTAATCTAATTGCGACCACACATATAAATTGTTAATGTGTGTTATCATTAAGAAGCCTAAACTTA
The DNA here is from genome assembly GCA_021464415.1 of Lonicera japonica. Classification (NCBI taxonomy): domain Eukaryota; kingdom Viridiplantae; phylum Streptophyta; class Magnoliopsida; order Dipsacales; family Caprifoliaceae; genus Lonicera; species Lonicera japonica. The sequence goes on from CM038471.1 coordinate 38,602,258, forward strand.
AGTGATCTAATTAAGTTTTTAATTAGGACTAAGGGTATTTTTTGTTATAGAATTAATGTGAAGAGATCAGATTGTATTTTTAAATTGATGAGGGGCCAATTTAGAAATACTAGAACTTAATAACCACTTTGGTAGTTACCAAATTGGTTTTTTGTATATACGGGGTCAATCCCCAATTGAACGTACGTTCTTTCTCGGTATCCCCATCGACAGAGAAAATAGCAGGGTGAAAACCTATGTATCAATTGGAAGATTCTCTGTAAATCCTTCTTCTCCCATGGATTCGGGTACGCATTCATCTTCAATCTCCTCTATTCATTGAATTGATATGGAATTTATAGTGCTAACACTCAATCCCACAACGACAAATCATTGATATTCCCGTCCAACTTTTTGTTCAATTATGTTACACAATCTATTTTTACCATATCAACATGGACAAAAAATAATAGGAAGAATTGTGGGGTAAATTAAAATTATAATGAAAGTGATTCTCCTCCCACAACAGTGGTGTGTGCTATTGCTCTTTCTACTACTAGCCGCTGCAGCATCACCACTACATACACCACCACCAAATTCAATGTCCGAATGCCAAGATAAATGTGGGAATGAAAGCGTCCCATACCCGTTCTGGTTCGGCAAACGTGCATGTTTCTAGAGCAGCTCATTCGAGTTAAATTGCACTTACTATGTTATAAACCAAAAGTACAAGCTTTCGCAAGGTGAATTTGATATTTTGAATATATCCATGGAGAATGGGACAGCCACCATCTACGTGTGAAGATTGGCTCTCCATGGTGCTGGTAGGGAATTCCAGTGTCATAATCGATCATGGTCCCACCACTTTTCTTATTTAGTGCAATTTTGTCTCATTTGAGTTGTAAGACTTGTAGAGTGATTTGAGAGTTAAAAATTGGTGAGATTTTTTCTTGTGTGCTTGTAATAAACTTTTTGTTCCAATTATCAATAGAAGCTATCATATGTGTGGATTAGTAGCGTTTACGCCGATACTACGGTAAAACCTTGGTTTGTGTGATTGTTGCTTTATCTCTTATTTCTCTATTGTGAGTGTACTTTTTTATGTCGGGTTCTTCTTTCGGTATCATTTGGGCTTGTGAGATCCTTCCCCGTTGCGTCGTGCTCAATTGTGAGAGATTTGGCGCAACAAATTGGTATCAAAGGCTAAAACGAGATAAATGAAATTTATGTCGCACGCCAAGTGTTTGATAAAATTTCAAGGTGAGATTTTTCAATCTTTGTCTTGTTGTTGGTTTGTCAAGTTCTTTGGTGATTGAAGATGACTACTTCTAAGACCTTAAAGGTCTCAGTGATAAAGTTTGACGTATAGAAATTTGATCAAAAACTAGTAAATTTTGGCATGTATCAGTGCAAAATGCGCAATTTTTTGATCCAATAGGAGCTGCATAAGGTATTGTTGGGTGTGGTAGCTAAGCCCACGACGATGATAGATTTTGAACGAGAAGAATATGATTTGAAGGTTTGTAACACTATCCGGTTGCATCTAGCTCAGAATGTGATATACTATGTTACGCATGAGAAGTTCGCATAACAATGAGTGTAGAGAATCATCTCTATCTCAAGAAGAAGCTGTTCCGGTTTGAATATGCTAGAGGTATATCAATGAGTGAGCATGTCAATGAGTTTAACAAGATGATTTCTGATTTGCTGAATTTGAACGAGGACATGAAAGATGAGGATAAGGCTATTTTGTTACTCAATTTACTTCTGGAATCCTATGACCATTTGAGCACCAGTTTGTTATATGGCAAGGATTTGGTGAAATATGAGGACGTTTCTTCGGCACTGCTTAGTAATGAGCAGAGACAGAGGGAGAAATGTAGTACATTGTTCGATGCGTTGGTTATGCGGGGAATGACAGATGATCGGAAATAAGCAAAGCACAACAACTCTTGTTTAAGTCACGTACTAAGTACTTGGATAACATGAAATGTTACAAGTGCAAAAGAAAATGGCATATGAAGAAGAATTGTCCTAACGCTTGGGTAAACAAGGGAAAGAAGAAGAATGCGGATGATACCGCGAATTTTGTTACTTCAAGGGATGGCGACTTTGAGAGTATGTTAGTGGTTACTCTAAGGGAAAGCTCAGTGGATGAGTGGATTCTAGACTCGGGTTGTTCGTACCACATGTGTCCAAATAAGGACCTTTTTCATACCTTGACGAAGGTGAATGGAGGAACGGTTTTTATAGGCAATGATCACGTTTGTAGGACGGAAGATATTGGAACGGTCAAGTTGAAGCTACATAATAGAGTAGTTAGAACTCTGAATGAAGTCAGGTACATCCCAGATTTGAAGAAGAATTTGATTTCTTTGGGTTATTTAGATTCTAATGGGTGCAAAATTGTGCTGAAGAATGGAATGCTAAAGGTTACATCCGATGCCTTAGTGTTGATGAAGGGAAAGAAAGAGGGTAATCTCTATTTCCTTCAAGGTAGTACGGTGACGGGTAGCGCTTCAGTTTCTACAGAAGTAGGTGGAGCAAGTACAAGTTCGGATTCGATAAGATTATGGCACATGAGATTAGAACATGCCGAGGAAAAGGCAATGACGGTGTTATGTAAGCAAGGTTTGTTCAAGGGTGTGAAGAAATGCAAGTTAGAGTTTTGCAAGCATTGCGTGCACAGGAAACAAACACGAGTAAAGTTTGGGACGGCTATTCATTGCACAAAGGGGTTGCTTGACTACATACACACGGAAGTCTGAGGATCTTCTAAGACGAAATCCTTAAGAGGTAATCATTACTTTGTTACATTTGTAGATGATTTCTCTCAGAGGATTTGGGTATATCTTATGAAGCACAAAGACGAGGTCTTTGGGGTGTTTCTAAAATGGAAGAAGATAGTCGAAAATCAGCTTGGCAGGAAGATCAAGGTGCTTAGATCCGATAACAACGGAGAGTACACTAGTGATCTGTTTAAGGAGTACTGTCAAGATAAGGGAATTGTTCACCATTTCACTGTTAGAGGTACACCATAGCAGAACGGAGTAGCTGAGAGGATGAACTGTACCTTACGTGAAAAAGTGAGGTGTATGCTGTCAAATGCAAATTTGGAAAAACAATATTGGGCGGAGGCCTCATCCTATACTAGTTACATCATGAATATGTTGCCATCTTCAAGGGTCGATTACAAAACTCCTATGGAGGTTTGGACAGGATCTCGTGCGAATTACGATTCATTACACATATTTGGGTGTTCGGCTCATTATCACGTTCGCGAAGATAAGATTGATCCAAAAGCCTAAAAGGCGATCTATATGGGTTTAAGAAATGGAGTCAATGGATATAAGTTGTGGTATCTTTAAGACAAGAAAATAATCGTTAGCAGAGATGTTACATTTGACGAGGCGTCTTTGCTCAAGATGCATACGGGAGAAAATGTAAAGACTCTCAATGAGAGTGAGAAAAGCGGAGTGGTGCAAACAAAACTGACTACGCCAGTGGTGACTATTCTAGTGCAATAAGAAGTGACTAATCTGGTTGATTATTTCGATAATGATTCGGAGAATGTGGAGATTCCTATTGAGGAGTTTAGTCAACAACAATGAGGTGTACAATCTTTGACAAGCGGAAGGGAGCCGAGAGCTCGACGAGCACCGCAACGACTTGGCTATGAAGATAGTGTGGCATTTGTATTGGTGGTTTATGGTGATAAACCGATTTCTTATTAGGAGACAGTGTTAGATAGTCATTGTGATGAATGGAAGGCGGCCATGGGTGAGGAGATGAATTCTCTTCACAAGAATAAAACCTAGGATATTTGAAAGTTGCTAAAGGGGAAAAAGTTAATTGGGTGCAAATGAGTGTTTACCAAGAAAGATAGGCTTCTAGATTCGGATGTTCAATATAAAGCAAGATTTGTGGCTAAGGAATTTTCACAGCGGGAATGGGTGGATTATAATGAAGTCTTCGCTATTGTAGTAAAACACACTTTTATTAGAGTGCTATTGGCTATGGTATAGCAGTTTGACTTAGAGTTGAACAACTTGACGTCAAGATGGCGTTCTTACATGGGGATATAAAGGAAGAGATTTATCTATCTCAACTGGAGGGGTTCAAGGTTGTTGGCAAGGAGGATTGTGTTTGTAAACTAAAAAAATCCTTGTATGGGTTGAAGTAATCGCTTAGACAATGTTGCAAGAAGTTTGACGCATTCATGATAGCTCATAAATTCAAGCGAAGTGATTTTGATCATTGCGTTTATTTGATGAAACTAAAGGGGGATTCATTTATTTACTTACTCTTATATGTTGATGATATGCTTATTTGTTCATCGAGTATGTTTGATATTAACACGGTGAATGCTCAATTGAGTCTCGAGTTTGAGATAAAGAACTTGGGTGGAGCCAAGAAGATTTTGGGAATGGAGATAGTAAGGGAGAGGAAGAAGGGAAGATTGTGCTTCACTCAGAGGCAATATTTAGAGAAAGTGGTAGTTCAGTTTAGGATGCATGACTCAAAGCCTGTGAGAGTCCCATTGGCTTTGCACTTCAAACTCTCGGTAACTATGGCTCCGGAAACAGATGAAAAAGTGGAGTATATGGCTCAAGTTCCGTATGCTAGTGCGGTAGGAAGCTTGATGTATGCCATGGTATGTACTCATCGGATATTGCTAAGGCAGTGAGCATTATGAGTAGGTTCATGGCGAATCCGGGGAAATAGTATTGGAATGCCGTCAAGTGGATTTTGCGGTATCTATAAGGGACGAAAAATAAGGGGTTGGTGTACCAGAGAACCGAGGGGTCTATTATTTGCGGGTATGTTGATTCGGACTATGCCAGGGATCTTGATAATTGATGGTTGACCACGGGGTATGTTTTCATATTTAGTGGTGGTCCGATTAGTTAGAGGTCGATGTTGCAAGGTGTAATGGCGCTGTCTACTAGGGAAGCATAGTATATTGGAAGCATTGTGGCTTCAGGGTTTGATAGGTGATTTGGGGATGGTTCAGGAGAATGTCGATGTACATTGTGATAGCCAGAGCGCTATTCATTTGGGTAAGAACCAAGTTCATCATGGACAGACGAAACACATCGATATCCGACTTCATTTCATACGAGAGATTATCATTTTCTATCTTGTTATCAACTGGAACCCTCAGATAACATCTCGTTACATCATTAAACTTTCCACCTTATTGAAAAACTCAATTGTTTTTCTTACCATTTTTCATTTCTATATATCTTTATTTTTATATATTACATATTATGTCATTACATAAATCTCGTATCTGAACTTTCGAGAAAGAGATGATGGGATAAGATCGAATCTTAGATGATGTTGTGTCTTGAAAGACTCAACTATCTAATTGCGAATCTGGTGTTGGGATCCATTCTTCTTCTTCTTCTTCTTCAAATTAATATTGTTAAAACAATAATTAAACTCTCGAATGTAGAAAATATGATTTAAAATGAGAAAATTTTAATGAAAAGAAGATTTGAAAGTAATTAAGAAATCATAGCAGCAGTTCGGTATTTTGAACATATTTCTCGCTTAGAAATCGATTTTTGACGTTCTTTATATAGCTAGAAAGAGGATTTGAAGACTTACACAACTTTTATGGGTTTTTTTTCTTTTCTTTTTTTTTTTTTTTCATATTATGATGTTTTCTTAGTTGAAAGTATTGTTAAATCTGCTGCAAGAAATAATGTGTGAAAATTGGAAGATTTATTTGGTGGCCCAGTTTTAATGCTAATGCCATGTTATTATGGGTTCATCCATATATTTGCTATTTAAATTAAAGAAGCCCACATGCTATTAATTTCAAGAAAATAGGCCTAAGCGAATTGCCCATTAAAGAAAAGTCCCAGCCAAGCCCATTTAATTAATTAAAACCTTGGAGACAAAGTTACGGCCATTAAAGGGAAATTGAAAATTGGGAGTGCGGAGAGCTTCTCTTTTTCTCTTCTCTTTTCTTTTATTTCTTTTTGTTTTATTCAAAATTTGAAAATTGGAGATTTAATTATTTAATTTAATGCTAAGTAAGTTTAGTTTAATTTTATTATTTTATGTTTATTTAATTTTATTTCTATTAGTGTAAATTTGTGCTAGAGTTAGGATGTATATATTTAATTAATTCCATTGTATGTATTCGTGCCAATTGACCAATGTTAAATATAATTCTTTTTATTGGATGCTTATTTTAATTAATAAAAATAAAATTGGATTCTTATTATTTTTATTGTATTCATCTTATGATTTGTTGTCATGCCAATTGACCCTACAAATTTAATGCTTTAATATTAAATATAATTCTTCTTATTGGATGGCTACTTTAATTGATAAAAATAAAGTTGGGTTCTTATTAGTTTTTATTGTATTCATCTTATGATTCGTTGTAAGCAGATATATGATGTGTTTTGACGGATATAGTGATTATTTTGACCTTATATATAAGTTTGAGTGTAGAAGAATTATAATTGAATTTTATAAATTAATTAAATTTGAATAATTTTATTTTTTCACAAATAATAGAGTCGAGATACCAAATTATTGCGATACAAGAGTATAGTTTACACGCATGAATACTTAGGAGGATGATATTAAATACATAATTCCGAAACCCTAATTAATTAATTAATTTTATTATCCTACTTAATATTATTTAATTTACTTCTATTACTTTGGTTTACTTTCTTTACTTTATTTTAATTATTTTATTTTATTTCTCCACTTTTCTGGCTAGATTAAGAGCATCTCTAGTAGCCTTTTTATATTTTTGTTTCGTGTAAAATATATACAACTTGAATTTTTTTTCTCTCCAGTAGTCTTTTAAAATTCAAGGTTATGTAAAATGGTTGTATAAAATACAATCTCATTTCACAATGCCACCTCATTTTTCTCTCTTTTCAATTTTTAAATAAAAAAAAATATAATAACTTCAAATGGAAAATATGGATTTTAATAAAAACTATATATTTGAAATATGATCACCAATAACTACAAATCAAGATCCATTATGACTATAAAATTATTTATAAAAAAAGAGAAGAAAATATAGTAATAAATTGCTAAAATTGATAGTTAACAAGTGTTGGAATCTTATTGGTTATTTTAAAATTTACACAAGACTTTATAAAAGGACCATTTTAATTATTATTATTATTATTATTATTATTATTATTATTATTATTATTATTATTATTATTATTATTATTATTATTATTATTATTATTATTATTTTGTGTAAAAATGGGTTGACACATATGATTTACAAATTAATTTTTACACTACCATTAGTGCATCTCCAACCGTAGTATAAAAATTGTTGTGTAAATCTTATGTATCAAGTTAGTTTTACACAATTCTTGAAGTCTAAAAAAAATATGCTCCAATGGTAGTTTTGTAAACTTTTGTGTAAAATTTGAATAAACCGATAAGATACCGACATATATTTGATGGCATTTTGTGAAATTATTATTATTGTTATTATTATTATTATTTAGAATTTATATATATGTAATCTTATAATGACAATTGATCTTAATTTCTTAGTTTTGATGAGTAGATTTCAAGCATATAATTTTTATTAATATATATATATATATATATTTTATATTAAAAGTTTTTACATTTTAAAATTTTATAAAAATATTTGAAAGAGAAAAAGATTACGTGACAGTGTAAACTTGGAGTGTATTTTACGCATCCATTTTACACAAAAGCCAAATTTAAAAGACTATTGGAGACCTTTCTCGCATGATGTATTATCAACCGATTCATGCGCTTGCAAGTATTACATTTTAATCCTTGATGTATTTCGCATCTTCGAGATATAACTTTAAGAATTATTTGAGTAACCTAGGCAAAAAGTTAGATTTGAACGGTTAAATTTCAATTAAAATGTTTATATTAACTTTTATTTAGGGTGGTATATATTATTGCCAAAATAATTATTAAGATTATTAGAGTAATGTACAACTTTATTAGAAGTATACAAACATAATCTCAAAACAATATTATATTTTGATAAAGAGAATATCATTTTAGTAATATGGTACCCTTTATTTAATAGAGTAGACCTGAACCGTTTAACGGTTCGAATTTAATAACTTATCACTTTAGAAAAAATCGAATCAGCAAACGTAGTTTGAATGAGAGTGTCAATTTTTACATTTAACAAGATAAGGAAATCTTAAAGTAAACTACTTTTTATTGTTGTTGTTTAGTTTTTTTTTTCTTGAGCAAAAACTAGTTTGTTGTTGGCTATTCTGATCAGTTCCTCTGAATTGTCTCACGAAAATGGACCAAATTTAGAATGAAAAAATAAGTTTATATTTGGACTATTGATTACTGTTGAAATGAGTGATTTTTAGGAAAATGAAATTTCAAATCTCTCTCTCTCTCTCTAACTCGATGTAGGTGTGAAAAATAAATAGGTTTGATCCGTTTTCGTGGAAATGTTAAGTGCGAGAGGACTCGCATGTTATTCACGTAATTTTAAGTCAAATGTTTTGTACAATGTATAAAATATAAAATCAATAAAATACATTCTACTTTTTAAATAACAAATGATGACATGGAAAATAATATAATGCCATGTTGGAACCGTCAATGTCACTATGAATTTTGTTAACAGTCTTATTAACCAGGGATAACAAAGAAACTAAATGAAACTAAATGACAAGTACGCTGTCTTTTAGGTCAGATTTTTTGTACAACTTATTGTAAAATCAACTAAAGTACATAATACTTTTAGCTAGTTTATCCAACTATTAACTTAAAGGGTAAAAGAATTTTAATTAAGAAAATACTACGCCTACGAAATAGAAATAAAAAAAATCTGACAAATCAAAATAATTTATCAAGTAGGATAGGTTAAACAAATATACTCATGTTTGAAAGACTTGTAAAGTCAATAAAAATAATCACCGTTTAATCCCTTTCTTTATTTTTTTTAAGAACCATCGAATTTATCATTGTATAAAAAAAAAAATAAAAAAATCTCGCAACTTCCATCAAAATCAGTCAATTTTTACGGAGTGGCCCGACCGCTTGATCACGTCTCCGATACCAAAAGGCCTTTTTCTTCAATTATGTTACTACTTACTTCTTCTTCTTTTTATTTTTTTTATTTTTTCTTTATTTTATAGCTTAATAATATAAATATGAACTTAAACTCACCAAAAATCATGAGCTTCAGATCAAGAGATACACAAATAATAATGTTGAGTGACCCGAATGTATCAACTTAATTTGTGTTTGAAACCAAAAAATAAATGGAGTAAATTGTGGCTTACGGTCTGGCTTGAATTAATCAAAATTCGGGAAGAAAAAAAAAACTCTGAAGTATGACCTTACGTGCAATGTTTTTCTTGATGTTTCAATTTTCTCAAGTTAACTCTTGAAGTATATTAAGTGAAGTAATTTGAATTCTGATGATGATGATGATGATATCCAAAATACCAAATGGAGTCGGGGTTCAAATTGGGAAAATTGAAACATTAGGGGAAACATTGCACGTAAGGTCATACTTCAGGCTTTTTTTTTCTTCCTATTTTTATTTATCTTTATTATCACCTTCTTCAAACCACCTCTGTCCACCTCTCTTTATCTTCTTGTCTAACATTGAAAATCTTATTTTAGTTTTCATATTTTCTAAAAATACATAATCAATAGTAAAAAAAATAACACGTACTTCTATACTAATCAATTGAAAATTAAAACATTCTAAAGAAGACCGAGAACCATTCACCCAAAAACAAGAAAAGCCCTAGAAACCACAGATCCACCATATCATTTTCGCTATTTCGTGCTCTTTAATAAAAAAAAATATTTTCTTTATTATATAGATAGACTAAAAGTAAAGTTAACTTAATAAATTATTTTTAAACGAAATTATGAAAAAGTTTAAAATCACTCAGCCATATGAGAATGTGACAACCAAAGGTATCCAAGTCACAGAACCATCTATTCACTGCAAGACAAAAATATGTGTGTATAAAAAAATTTATATGTGAAAATAAAATACAAGAATTCAAGCCAAATTACTCAAAGTTAACAGTCTGTGTTTGACTTGTAATATCTTCGTTATAGATACACTAATAACTTTAGATGATCAAAATATTAAAATCGAAACTCGATACATAAAAAAAAAAGACCTTTATTTAGGATGTTCTAAAATTAAATACTGAACTTTTAATTTGAGACGAAAAGAGCAATGTTTTTTTTCTAAATGGTATTTGATAGTAATAAATCTGAACCATTTGTTTATAAGTAAGAGGGTTTGTTTGCCTATGCTCACTTAAATAAAATTAATTGTCAAAATCTGAACCATCTAATTTTAATTTATTTTAAACAAATGGTCCAGATTTCTTCGCCTCCATGCGAAAAATTGAGAGCTAGCTAAGTCATCTTTGTATTTTACTGAGTGCATGGGATCAACTTGGGAATTTAGTAAAGTCCAAGATAGATGGATATTCCTTCCCCTTGTGCATTTCCATTGGGATTTCCACTGGGATAGAACAATAGATTCCTGAAAATTCAATTCAAAATACCAATTGTTACAAAAAAATAAATAAATATATCGGACCAAAAAAAAAAAAGGAAAAAATATTGCGAATGAGAAAAGGATTACATACCAATTAATTTAGCTCTCCAATTTGAAAGCTATCCGAAAAGAGGCACAATTCCTCTGTTCTAGTCAATAAATTTTTTATTTCCTAAACATAGGTATTGTTGTCGGTTAATTTTTGTATGTCCAAATAGCGTCCTATACCAGGATTTTTCTATTACAAAATCCTTAGCTTAGAATTCGCATCTTTAGGTTTCTAACGGGTATTTTAGCATTTTAATTATTTTTATATGATGATAAAAAGACTAACTGTTTAATTTGAGATTTTTTTTAGAACTGAAATTATTTATTTTAATATTTTTTAAATAATATAGAGTATTTGTTATGCTGTGTGTATGCATACTATAATAAAGTACACCACATTATTATTTTACTACAAACTAATAAAAACATCAAGTGATTATCATATTGATCATTGTGTATATAGTAATACAACACATTTGATGGATCATCATTCCAAAATACAACAAAATGTACAAATTTAGATAGGTACTAATGTACCAATAAATTTGTATAATTTATCATGCTAGTTTATACTTTGGAACGCATATATTGTTACTATTTTTATATTTTTAGTGCTTTTCAGGTGATTGGAAAGAGTCAGATGAAATTAGCTTTCGAATGTAGAAAATATGATTTAAAATGAGAAAATTTTAATGAAAAGAAGATTTAAAGTAAATAAGAAATCATAGCAGTAGTTCGGTATTTTGAACATATTTCTCGCTTAGAAATCGATTTTTGATGTTCTTTATATGGCTAGAAAGAGGATTCGAAGACTTACAACTTTTATGTTTTGATTTTTTTTTTCTTCATATTTTGAGGTTTTCTTGGTTGAAAGTAGTGTTAAATCTGCTGCAAGAAATAATGTGTGAAAATTGGTATATTTATTTGGTGACCCAATTTTAATGCTAATGTCATGTTATTATAGGTTCATCCATATATTTGCTATTTAAATTAAAGAAGCCCACATGCTATTAATTAATTAAAGAAAAGCCCCAGCCAAGCCCATTTGATTAATTAAAACCTTAAAGGAGACAAAGTTACGGCCATCAAAGGGAAATTGAAAATTGGGAGGGCGGAGAGCTTCTCTTTTTCTCTTCTCTTTTCTTTTATTTCTTTTTGTTTTATTCAAAATTTGAAAATTGGAGATTTAATTATTTAATTTAATGCAAAGTAAATTTAGTTTAATTTTATTATTTTATGTTTATTTATATTAGCGTAAATTTGTGCTAGAGTTAGAATAGATATATTTAATTGATTTCATTGTACGTATTCATGCCAATTGACCAATGTTAAATATAATTCTTCTTATTGAATGCCTATTTTAATTAATAAAAATAAAATTGAATTTTTATTAGTTTTTATCGTATTCATCTTATGATTTGTTGTCATGCCAATTGACCCTACAAATTTAATTTTTCAATATTAAATATAATTCTTCTTAATGGATGGCTATTTTAATTGATAAAAATAAAGTTGGATTCTTATTAGTTTTTATTATATTCATCTTATGATTTGTTGTAAGTGGATATATGATGTGTTTTGATAGATATAGTGATTATTTTAACCTTATATATAAGTTTGACTGTAGAAGAACTATAATTGAATTTTATAAATTTGAATAATTTGATTTTTCACAAATAATAGAGTCGAGATACTAAATTATTGCGATACAAGAGTATAGTTTACACACATGAATACTTAGGAGGATGATATTAAATATATGATTCCAAAATCCTAATTAATTAATTAATTAATTTTATTATCTTACTTAATATTATTTAATTTACTTCTATTACTTTGGTTTACTTTCTCCACTTTTTTGGCTAGATTAAGAGCATCTACAATAGCCTTTTATATTTTTGTTTTGTGTAAGATATATACAACTTGATTTTTTTTTTCTCTCCAGTAGTCTTTTAAAATTCAAGTTTATGTAAAATGGTTGTATAAAATTCAATCTCATTTTACAATGCCATCTCATTTTTCTCTCTTTTCAATTTTTAAATAAAAAAAATTTAATAACTTCAAATGGAAAATATGGATTTTAATAAAAACCTTTATATTTGAAATATGATCACCAATACCTACAAATCAAGATCCATTATGACTATAAAATTATTTATAAAAAAAATATGAAAAAATAGTAATAAATCGCTAAAATTGATAGTTAACAAGTGTTGGAATCTTATTGATTATTTTAAAATTTACACAAAACCTTATAAAAGGACCATTGGATCATTTTTTTTTAATTTTTTTTTTTGTAAAAGTGAGTTGACACATGTGATTTAAAAATCAATTTTTACACTACCATTAGTGCATCTCCAACTGTAGTATAAAAAATGTTGTGTAAATCTTATGTATCAAGTTAGTTTTACACAAATCTTGAAGTCTAAAAAAAATATGCTCCAATGGTAGTTTTGTAAACTTTTGTGTAAAATTTGAATAAACCGATAAGATACCGACATATATTTGATGGCATTTTGTGAAATTATTATTATTGTTATTGTTATTATTATTATTATTTAGAATTTATATATACGTAATCTTATGATAACAATTGATCTTAATTTCTTAGTTTTGATGAGTAGATTTCAAGCATATAATTTTTATTAATATATATATATATATTTTATATTAAAAGTTTTTACATTTTAAAATTTTATAAAAATATTTGAAAGAGAAAAAGATTACGTGACAGTGTAAACTTGGAGTGTATTTTACGCATCCATTTTACACAAAAGTCAAATTTAAAAGACTGTTGGAGACTTTTCTCGCATGATGTATTATCAACCGATTTATGCGCTTGCAAGTATTAAATTTTAATCCTTGACGTATTTCGCGTCTTAAGGATATAACTTTAAGAATTATTTGGAGTAACCTAGGCAAAAAGTTATGATTTGAATAGTTACATTTCAATTAAAATGTTTATATTAACTTTTATTTATGGTGGTATTATTATCAAAACAATTATTAAAATTGTTCAAATAATGTACAACTTTAGAACATACAAACATCTTCTTAAAACAATATTATACTTTGATAAAGAGATATTCTCTTTAGTAATATGGTACCCTTTATTTAATAGAGTAGATCTGATTCGTTTAACGGTTCAAATTTAATAACTTATCACTTTAGAAAAATTGAATCAGCAAACGTAGTTTGAATGAGAGTGTCAGTTTTTACATTTAGCAAGATAAGGAAATCTTAAAGTAAACTACTTTTTATTGTTGTTGTTTAGTTTTTTTTTCTTGAACAAAACCTAGTTTGTTGTTGGCTATTTTGATCAATTCCTCTTAATTGTCCCACGAAAATGAACCTAGAATGAAAAAATAAGTTTAAGCTTTTGGGAGAGATGGTTCCTAACATGGTATTAGATCTTGGTTCTCTGGGAGGTCCAAGGTTCAAACCTTGGCACCTCCATCCCCTATCAATTTATCTACTCTCCATGTGCAAGTATGGGGTTGCACGTCTATTTCCATCCATTAATCTGCTCTCCACGTGCAAGTATGAGGTTGCACGTGAGGGAGGGTGTTAAGCATGATATTCATTGCGGTTCCTTCTCCTAACAACTTAAGTTTTTGGGAGAGATGGTTCCTAACACTTTTCAGGAAATTGAAATTTCAAATCTTTTTTTCTCCAACGTAATTTTAAGTCAAATGTTTTGTACAATGTATAAAATATAAAATCAATAAAATACATTCTACTTTTTAAATAACAAATGATGATATGGAAAATAATATAATGCCATGTTGGAACCGTCAATGTCACTATGAATTTTGTTATCAGTCTTATTAACCAGGGATAACAAAGAAACTAATAAATGAAAACAAATGACAAGTACGCTGTCTATGAGGTCAGATTTTTTGTACAACTTATTGTAAAATCAACTAAAGTACATAATACTTTTAGCTAGTTTATCCAACTATTAAATTAAAGGGTAAAAGAATTTTAATTAAGAAAATACTACACCTACGAAATAGAAATAAAAAAAATCTGACAAATCAAAATAATTTATCAAGTAGGACAGGGTAAACAAATATACTCATATTTGAAAGACTTGTTAAGTCAATAAAAGTAATCAACGTTCAATCCCTTTCTCTATTTTTTTTAAGAAACATCAAAATTATCATTGTATAAAAAAGAAAAAAAAAAGGGTAAGTGAAGTTAATAATCGAACCAATTCGGTTGGCGGATACCCAAATTCTCGCAACTTCCATCAAAATCAGTCAATTTTTACGAAGTGGCCCGACCGCTTGATCATGTCTCCGATACCAAAAGGCCATTTTCTTCAATTATATTATTACTTACTTCTTCTTTTTCTTTTTTTATTTATTTTATAGCTTAATAATATAAATATGAACTTAAACTCACAAAAAATCATGAGCTTCAGATCAAGAGATACACAAATAATAATGTTGAGTGACCCGAATGTATCAACTTAATTTGTGTTTGAAACCAAAAAATAAATGGTGTAAATTGTGGCTTACGGTCTGGCTTGAATTAATCAAAATTCGGGAAGGAAAAAATTTGAATCCTGACTTTGATGACATCCAAAAATACCAAATGGAGTCGGGGTTCAAATTGAGAAAATTGAAACATTAGGGGAAACATTGCACGTAAAGTCATACTTCAGGGTTTTTTTCCTATTTTTATTTATCTTTATTACCACATTCTTCAACCCACCTCGGTCCACCTTCTTTTTATCTTTTCGTCTAACATTGAAAATCTTATTTTAGTTTTAATATTTTCTAAAAATTATAAACAATAGTGTTGGTCGAAAAACAACCCTAGAGGGAGGGGGGTGAATAGAGTTTTTAAAAACTTAATGCGAAATTAAAACATTTTTAAAATATTTAAGCAAAGCAACTTAGTTAAGTAACAATATCAAGAAAATAATAAATTTCAAGTAATCAATCTTAAGAGAAGCAAATAAATAATCTCAAAATACAAGCAGTAATATAGCAACAAAAAGTGAGCTTGAGTTTAGAAAGATTGAACCAATTTGAAGCTCGAGACTTTTTATCCTTACGGTTCGGTCTCTTCAACCATACATCCACGCTCGGTTAGTTCCCCGAGAATTTCACTATCCAATCTTCTTCGGGTGAAGATCAAACCTCAATACAAATGTTGTTATGCATGCAACACTCACAATATAGTTATATATACTACACTACTCATAAGATATGCTCTCTTGCTCTACAAAGAGACAAACTCTCTTTTGAAATGAAGAATAAATTATTTGTGGTGATACACACCAATACAATAACTCTCAAGTGCATTTGAAGATTACAAATGAAGTTCACACTAGAGTTATCAAGATTGATCAAAAATATATAGCTCAAAAGATGAAAGATTGATCAAAATGTATTCTTGAATCTTTGTATATTTGAATATATGAATAATAGAGTATTAGAATGATTCAAGGTGTGTTATCACATGTCTAGGGCTTCATATTTATAGCTTGCAAAACCATATGGCCGTTGGGGATGATTAAGAAAGGTTTTGCCTCCAAGGTATACATTTTCAAACTTTCTAACAGCTAGTTTTGACAAAAAATTTAATTTTGTTTTGTTAATTTCTCCCAATTTGACCGTTGGATCATGCTCAAATTTTAGTCAAAATTGCCAGGAGATGTTGTCTAACTACTATAAAAATTTCAAAATGATCGGAGTACGAGAAGGTCTCCATCTTACCGTTAGATCAAAACTGGGCAAAAATTGAGCGAATTTTAAATGTAAAATAAAAATATTTTTGCAATTTAACAATTTAGTTCCAAATAAAATTATAATGATTTTTGAACCTGAAAGATATGTTTCTAAGATACCTATTTTCATTCGAGCTTAAAATATGATAATTTAAAATTAATATGAATTTATTTTGAAACTCGGTCTTTGTAAAATGATGTTTTTCAAATAAATTCAATTTCAAACTTGTTTGAATCAATCTTTTAAAAGATGCATGAATATGTTTGAGTTATAAGAATTTGATCAATAAATTTACTTTACATAAATCTTAAGTACTTACTCAATTACTGAATTAACGAGTCTTCGAATACTTTAATTTGTTTATTCGGATTGATCTTCATTTGAAGCTTTTTCCTCGAAACTTTTCATATAGTCTTTTGATCCTTTGTACTTCATGATTTTCATTGAGAGATTTGATCTTCTTTGTTTTGTCCAATGATCGAATAGTGAAAGATTGATCATTGTCATGTTTTTCTTGAATTTTTCAAGTAAATGAACTGTATACTTATATCAAGAAACATGTTAAATTACACATGACTAATTTATTGTTATTATCAAAATAAGATTAAGACCTTAGGTCAACAATCTCCCATTTTTTGATGATGACAATAAATTAATGTGTGTTTACGATAACAAGCATAAATAGCGTATAAATGTAAATAAATAATATGATCCCCCTCAATTTATGCAAAGATGACAATTAAAAATATTGCAAATATTTGAGAGAGTTTTAAAACCAAAACTAATATATATATATATATTTTATAAATAAACCGTTCAAAAGTGTGAATGTAGAAAAATCATTTAAAATCTCATCACAACATCAACACCGTAAACACATTTTCTCTCCCTATGACAACATCAAAAAAGGATCTAGGCCATGTGAGGGCGGTGGATTCTAGATACACGTGGGGGGCGCTGTATATTTTGATTTTTTGCTTTAAGAAGACAGCTTTCCTTCTTAGAGTATATATATATATATATATATATTTCATTAAACTAGATGTCACAAGCTCTAGTCATACCAAGTTCACGACGGATAGTACAAAAACGATTGTCCGAGAGTGGTTTAGTAAAAATATTCGCAATTTGCGATTCGGTGCTAACGAATTCAACATCAACATCACCTTTTTGCACATGATCACGAATAAAGTGATATCTTATCTCAATGTGCTTAGTACGTGAGTGTTGTATAGAGTTCTTGGTCAAGCTAATAGTACTTGTGTTATCACATTTAATGAAAATGTGGCTAAGACTAATTCCAAAGTCTTCTAGTTGTTGTTTAATATATAAAGTTTGTGTACAACAACTTTCGTCCGTCACGTATTCGGCTTCGACCGTTGAAAGGACCACCGAATTTTATTTTTTACTTGACCAAGATACTAGTGCGTGTCCTAAAAAATGACATGTGCCACTAGTGCTTTTCCTATCGATTTTACAACCCGCAAAATCCGTATCGGAATAACTTATTAAGTCAAATGTGTTCTCTCTTGGATACCATAAACCCAAAGAACTAGTGCCGGAAAGATAACGGAATATACGTTTTATGGCGTATAAGTGAAATTCTTTTGGATTCACTTGGAATCGTGCGCATAGACAAATACTAAACATGATGTCCGGCCTAGAAACTGTCAAATAAAGTAAGCTACCGATCATACCTCGATACTTCTTTATGTCGACACTCTTACCACTTTCGTCTTTATCAAGTTTCAACGTTGAATTCATAGGTGTACTCATTGATTTAGCGCCTTCCATGTCGAACTTTTTTAAGAGTTCTTTCACATATTTCTCTTAATTGACAAAGATCCCATCTTTGCATTGTTTTACTTGCAATCCGAGAAAATAATTCATCTATTCCATCATGCTCATCTCAAATTCCTTTTGCATACAAGTAAAAAATTCTTTGCAAAGATTGCAGTTAGTAGAACCGAAAATAATATCATCAATATAAATTTGCACAAGTAGCATATCATTAGCATGATTCTTAATGAATAAAGTAGTGTCTACTTTGCCTCTAACAAATCCATTATTAAGCAAAAATGAACTTAATCTATCATACCATGCTCTAGGTGCTTGTTTTAACCCATATAATGCTTTAGACAATTTAAACACGTAATCCGAATGCGTATAATTTTCAAATTCGGGAGGTTGTTTCACGTAAACTTCCTCTTCAATAAATCCATTCAAGAAAGCACTTTTTACATCCATTTGATATAGTTTAAAATTTTTAAAGCAAGAGTAAGCACGTAGCATGCGAATAGCTTCTAAACGTGCAACGAGTGCATATGTTTCTTCATAACCAATGCCCTTTTCTTGATTGTATCCTTGGGCAATGAGCCTAACTTTATTTCTAACAATTACACCACTTTCATCCTTTTTATTTCGAAATACCCATTTAGTGCCTATAATAGTATGATCATTTGGTTTGGAAACAAATGTCCATACTTTATTTCTCTCAAATTGATTGAGCTCTTCTTGTATAGCCATCATCCAAGATTCATCTTGTTCGGTTTCATTTATGTTTTTAGGCTCATATTGAGAAACTAATGCCACATTATTACAAACATTTCTTAAGGATGATCTAGTCATAACCTTACTAGATGGCTCTCCAATAATTTGATCAATAGGGTGGTTAGATACAAATTTCCAACTCTTAGATAAATCATTCGAGTTTTGTTCACCCTTACTTTCTATGTCCTTAGAAGAAGTTTGAACACTCGATGGTTCTTCCTTAGATGTATCATTAATTTGAATATCCAAAACTTTTTGGATAATTTCAACATCATCATCGGAATGCACTATGGGTGCAAACGGATTAGATTCATCAAAAACAACATGCATAGATTCTTGAACAACTAAACTTTTCTTATTATAAACACGATAAGCTTTACTATTAGTAGCATATCCAAGAAATATTCCTTCGTCGAATTTAACATCAAATTTTTCTAAATGATCACGATCATTTGAAATGAAACATTTACAACCAAAAACCTTAAAATATGCAATATTAGGTTTCTTATCATTCCATAATTCATAAGGTGTCTTATATAACTTTTTACGAATAATAACACGATTAGTTACATAGCATGCAGTATTAACGGCTTCTGTCCAGAAATATTCCGGTAAAGAATGTTCATGTAACATGGTTCTAGACATCTCTTGAAGAGATCTATTTTTCCTTTCAACCACACCATTTTGTTGAGGAATTCTAGGTGCCGAAAAGTTATGATTAATACCATACTCATCACAAAAATTCTCAATATCAATATTATCAAATTCTCTACCTAAAAATGTACTCATTCTACTTTTCCAATAACTATAATTTTTACCATCAAATAGAAGTGGTCTATGGGTGGAGAGACCTTCGGAAAGACCGGTTCCTTGATATATATTCATGATCATAAACTCTAAGATTGTTAAATCAAAATAAGAATACAACATCTGATACTAATTGTTGGTTGAAAAACAACCCTAGAGGGGGTGAATAGGGCTTTTAAAAACTTAACGCGGAATTAAAACATTTTTAAAATATTTAAGCAAAAGCAACTTAGCTAAGTAATAATATCAAGAAAATAATAAATTTCAAGTACTCAATCTTAAGAGAAGCAAATAAATAATCTCAAAATACAAGCAATAATATAGCAACAAAAAGAGAGCTTGAGTTTAGAAAGATTGAACCAATTTGAAACTCGAAACTTTTTATCCTCACGGTTCGGTCTCTTCAACCATACATTCGCGCTCGGTTAGTTCCCCGAGAATTTCACTATCCAATCTTCTTCGGGTGAAGATCAAACCTCAATACAAATGTTGTTATGCACGCAACACTCACAATATAGTTATATATACTACACTACTCATAAGATATGCTCTCTTGCTCTACAAAGAGACAAACTCTCTTTTGAAATGAAGAATAAATTATTTGTGGTGATACACACCAATACAATAACTCTCAAGTGCATTTGAAGATTACAAATGAAGTTCACACTAGAGTTATCAAGATTGATCAAAAATATATAGCTCAAAAGATGAAAGATTGATCAAAATGTATTCTTGAATCTTTGTATATTTGAATATATGAATAATAGAGTATTAGAATGATTCAAGGTGTGTTATCACATGTCTAGGGCTTCATATTTATAGCTTGCGAAACCATATGGCCGTTGGGGATGATTAAGAAATGTTTTGCCTCCAAGGTATACATTTTCAAACTTTCTAACATCTAGTTTTGACAAAAAATTCAATTTTGTTTTGTTAATTTCTCCCAATTTGACCGTTGGATCATGCTCAAATTTTAGTCAAAATTGCCAGGAGATGTTGTCTAACTACTATAAAAATTTCAAAATGATTGGAGTACGAGAAGGCCTCCATCTTACCGTTAGATCAAAACTGGGCAAAAATTGAGCGAATTTTAAATGTAAAATAAAAATATTTTTGCAATTTAACAATTTAGTTCCAAATAAAATTATAATGATTTTTGAACCTGAAAGATATGTTTCTAAGATACCTATTTTTATTCGAGCTTAAAATATGATAATTTAAAATTAATATGAATTTATTTTGAAACTCGGTCTTTGTAAAATGATGTTTTTCAAATAAATTCAATTTCAAACTTGTTTGAATCAATCTTTTAAAAGATGCATGAATATGTTTGAGTTATAAGAATTTGATCAATAAAGTTATTTTACATAAATCTTAAGTACTTACTCAATTACTGAATTAACGAGTCTTCGAATACTTTAATTTGTTTATTCGGATTGATCTTCATTTGAAGCTTTTTCCTCGAAACTTTTCATATAGTCTTTTGATCCTTTGTACTTCATGATTTTCATTGAGAGATTTGATCTTCCTTGTTTTGTCCAATGATCGAATAGTGAAAGATTGATCATTGTCATGTTTTTCTTGAATTTTTCAAGTAAATGAACTGTATACTTATATCAAGAAACATGTTAAATTACACATGATTAATTTATTGTTATTATCAAAATAAGATTAAGACCTTAGGTCAACAAATAGTAAAAAATAACACGTACTTTCATACTAATCAATTGGAAATTAAAACATTCTTAAGAAGACCGAGAACCATTCACGTACCCCAAAACAAGAAAATCCCTAGAAACCACAGACCCACCATATCGAATATAACCACTATAGGATCGACGTTGAATTCAAGGAAGAGTGTTTTAAATGCAAAGAAAATTATTGTTGAAAGAATGAAATGGTCCTAGCGGAGTGGAATGAAAGATGCAGTATAGAAGTATGTGTTATTTTTAACTACTGATTATGTATTTTTAGAAAATATTAAAACTAAAATAAGATTTTCAATGTTAGAAGAGAAGATAATAATATTGTAGAATATATATATATATATATAAATGTTGTACGTATATATTTGTGAATTTATATATAAACTAGGGTATGCCCATGCCATCCAGCACGGCGCGCCAAATTTATGATGCATTCAAACGAAATTATAGATAGAATAAAAGTAAAGTTAACTTAATAAATTATTTACAAACGAAATTATGAAAAAGTTTAAATAACCAATATTTTCATTTAAAAGTATTAGACGGACGATATACTTTTTAGGAAATATAAATATATAACCGTTCCTATTTGGTCCAAATTAAATCAAAATACCATATTTTTTGCAATACAAATATCTTAAATTTCTTCAATAAAAAGTATAAAACATTAATAATCCAACAAAATAACATTTTTTTTGCAATACAAATATCTTTAATTTCTTCAATAAAAAGTATAAAAGATTAATAATCTAACAAAATAACATTTTTGTTAAAAAAAATACTTTTTTTTATTATTTTAGAGAATACATTTTTTTTTAAAAATGGAAAAAATAGCGATAGTTTGTGAATTGTTGTCTTTTAAGAAATGTATTAAATTCAACATTTAGTGCTGGCGAATATTACATAATTGCCATAACCTATTTAAATCATTAGATTTGTACAAATAGTTTATGACCGTTATATATTATTTTGCTAGAATGATATTTTTATTCTGTTCAACGCAAGAATGATAATAATGGGTGATATTATTATCAAAATTATATTGTACTTTGGCGAAGACATAATTAATTTAACAATAAGTGAAAATGTAAAGTTATATAATGGATAAGTGTTGTTGTGAGATATATTGATTACACCTCAAAAAAAAATTAATTTAAAAATTATATAAAATAAATGAAAGTCTAAAATAATCTATTTGTTATGAAAGTGAGAATTATTTTTTTTTTTTTAGAAGTTTCTACTTATTTTTTTATGCATAATTTTATAATCATAATGGATCTTATTTTATAGGTATTCATGAGTAGGTTTCAAATATATATGTTTTATTAAAAATATATACTTTGATTAAAAGTTATTATATTTTTAAGTTTAAAGAAAAAAAAGGAGAGAGAAATTGGGTTTATTTTGATTGTGTGTGGATGGAGTACTTTAATCTAAATGTGCAAAATAAGTAGAAATAAACAAATCTAATGTGGAGAATGCTTCTTGGAGATAAACCACATCCTAAGGTTTAAAATGTGGGTAAGAAAAAATAAATTTATCAAACTAAACTAGACATCTGGTTAGGTAAAATTTCAAAACTCTTTAGTAAAAAAAAAAAAAAAAACCTTTCCTTGTTATGTAGATTTTTTTTACATAATTTTACAGTCACAGTGGATCTTGTTGTATAGATCTTAATGAGTATGTTTAAAATATATAATTTTTATTAAATTTTAAAATTTGGCTTAAAAGTTATTATATTTTCATAGTTTTCTAAAAATGTGAAGAGAGAGAAAGTTAAAGTGGTTGAGTGTATATGATTGTGTGTGGTAATGTATATCATTTTATGTGTACATTTCTATTGAATGGTGGAGATTGTGTAGAACCAAAATAATCCAATGGTATGAATTAATTCTTAAGATAAACCACATCGTGTGGTTAAAACAAAAGATAACTTTGTGAAATTTCATTTAGACCCTTAATTGGGTTGATTTGTTAAATTGTTCTTGGTCAAAAAAATATTTCCTTATTATATAGATATATCATTATCAATAATGACAAATAGTTATTACGTTGGTATGATTCTAAATAAAAACTGTTAGAGCGTTTGTGTTTAGGATTCAGGGGACAGAGAGAAAGTGGATGGAGGTGGGTTGAAGAGGTGGTGATAAAGATTAATAAACATGGGATTAAGTGTTAACAAAATATATATTAAAGGGGTTTAGTGTCAATTTTAAAAGTTCAGGGGTTAAATGTAAAAAAATTGGATAGAATCATTCACGGTGTTAGCACCATGGTTAAAATTGCTTCACTTAATGTATTTCAGGGTTAAATTGAGAAATTTGAAATATCAAGGGAAACATTGCACGTAAGGTCATACTTCAAGATATTTCCCCCCCTTTAAAATCCATACTTATTACACATGATACGTGGATTATATCACAGATGTCCCATTGAAGCCAACAATTTACATAAGATTCACTAAAACCTAAAGTCACTTATTTATACAAAAGCCCAAACCGTAGGCCTACTCTCTAGCGGCCCATGACCAGATTCATTGAATCTGGATGATAATTAGGGCGGTCTAATTTACATCTCCATTTCTGTCACAAACACCACCTTTGTCACAAACACCTCCAAAGGTAAATTTCTATTCACTTAAACCCCCTAAGACTCGTCAATGATAGGTGAGTGCAGATACGCACATTCGCTCCACTTGGGGAAAATTTGTTTGTAATAATTTGCCTAACATCAGGCAATGGATTACTGAAGTGTTTTTCAAATAATGAGAAGTGAGTGCACTTACATAAACTCGACATACATGAGGAGAATGTGTTGCTAAGCACTCACTTAACTTTAGGCAATGAACGTGAGTGTTTGTGACAAATAAAGTAATGTTAAAATGTATTTTTAGTTAAATACCCAAAATAAAGTAGAAGGAATCATTCTCGAATACTAGTTATCTAATTCACATTTTACTACCATATTAGAGTTCATTTTCATGTCTAACCTTTATATTCAACCTCTTATATAAATTGTCCTAGGCCTTCAACTCTAGATCATCTAACAAAAGTATAAGTAAGGCACCCAAAAACTTTATAAAGAGAACACAAATGACTGTGGTCTAACTTCTTTTATAGCCAAACCACATGTTGCATGTTGTACGTAATTGTGGTTTGTTGTTTATTCTTTACTCACTCAAGTCGGTGCAATCTTAATTAGGCAAATCTGCAATATTGTGTAATAGCATTTATTAGTTCTAGGAGGACCAATGGGGGCACGTGCCCCAACTCAAATATTTTTTATATAGTTATATCATATGGCTGAGATAAATAATTTATACACCTAAACTCACCATGATTTGCTCTTGTAGTTCAAATGGTTGTCGGTGTTAGATTATGTGTTAATTATCCAGTGGTGCTTGGTTCAAGACCCTATCCCTCTCTCATTACGCGGTTTCTTCTTCACTTTTAGTTCTTTTTCTGATTTAGTTACTTTTTGGGTTAGCAAAGCAATTTATCTAGTTTTAATTACAAAAATTATCTCATACATATAAACAAATGGTACAATTATTAGCACTTTAAATGAGTCACCTAGCGCTCCAATATGGTCATTGATTACGTACATATAATATTGTACAAATATACAAGTACGTGTATGAAATAATATTAACTTATAACTTCATATCGTATTATCTTGTTGTATTATGTTTTGAGAGGTCTATTTGTGACTGAACATACATTTTCCAACTCTTCACACGTTTTCTTTTGATGAAATGCCAAATTTTACTTCCGTTTTGGAGCATGAATATTACCCTAGTATACTTTATGAAGAAATGATTTTACAAGAGACTTTACATATCATCACCACGTAAATATTCATAAGTTATTGGCTAACAAAATCACAACCAAATCATTCATTCATTACAGAGTTTACACCACTCCACTCTTAAACTGTATTACAATGGTCAACTTAAAGCATAACACTTAGATTGTTTATAACAAAATCACAAATACACACATCATTACCGAGTTTACAACTTTATTTGCACAAATACTTAGGAGATTGTACATACAAGAAGATCAAGCATCAAACACAGAGGCAAGTGAATGAATGAACACGTCCATTTTTATTAGCACCCACAGACCGCAACTAATTTATCAGGACTCAAGCGTAGTAAGCTTCAAATTGCGCATTGATCATCCACTTCTTTTCACTATGCAGCACATAATGAGTTCAAAGAAAAATATCAGGCGCATCGATCATATAATAGAAGAAAGATACATAAATAATGTACAACAAATCAATGTATTGGCTACTCAAACAAAAGCCAAAATTGCTCCATTCAAGACAGTTCAACCCCTGCAATTAAAAGTTAATAATATAAATATTTGACTTTGACTACCATGTGAAATAGCAAGCAAAGGATGAATTTGCTCTTTGGTCATTTAGAATTTTGTGCAACAAAATTAACCTAAACTCCCTAATAATTAATAATTATGGGATAGACTAGAAAAATATTAACTAGTACTCTCTCCGACTCAAATTAGAAGCCTCATTTGGAGTTTTAAATCGTACATATAATATATCAATAAAATACTATTTTCAACTTAAACAATGGAAAATAATATAATTGATTTCTATTATGAGATTTGGTACATTGGTTATGTCCCCAAAATAATTATGGAACTATCAATTTGAGTCATCTCGAAAAGTAGAACAAGACTATTGATTTAAGACGGAGGAAGTTCAAGAATAATGGCTAGAAGAGGACACCATTAGTACTATTGTATTAAAGAGAGCTAGCTTTGTCTAAGGGAATTGAAAAAACTCAAAGAGATGGACACATATTATACTATATGAAAACTGATGAAATATTGATAGGAAGTTCTGAAATGTACCAATTCATTTGTTGATTGAGGTTCGGATGTTAATGCCGTCAATCTTTGTCAAGTCAAGCTTTTCGCAATTAACAATCACAAGATCCTTCAACTTGGGAAGGGAACTCAACCTACGTGGCAAAGACAGTAGATTTTCGCAATCCATAATGACCAGCACAGATACAGTAGAGAGGACGTGTTGGTTCCTAATCTCTTCAGTATCGAACAGGCACTTTAGCTCACTACAGTCATCAATCCATAGACATTGAAGTTTCTCCAAGCCTGCAATTAATTTGCCTGACAGAGATGTCTCTCGTGTCGTTAGTCGCACACACCTTAGTCTAGGCAGCTTTCCAACAACTTTAGGCAACTTCACAAATTTCTTACAACCTTGCAGCATCAGGGTTTCCAAGAGTAGTAATCTGCAAATAGATTGAGGGAGTGATTCGATTTCCCTGTTCCCGGACAGATCTAGATATCTCAAATACTTCAAACCACCAATGGAACTTGGTAAGGCCTTAAAACTCGAATTTCGTAGACCAAGCATCCGCAAGCATTTGAATCTAGAGATGCACGCATGCAACAAACATTTATCGGGCCCCACAGACTGGAAGACAACTGTGCATACTTTTCTCATCTTAAGTAATGGACTTAGGAGCTTGTCTTTCTGAAGAGTTTTCTTTCCAAAAAACAACAGGTGTCGAACGTTTCCAGGAATGTCTTTTACATGGGAGTCTACAATTAAGTACTCAGTTTGAGCCACGTATATTGCCAATTCATGCATGAGATCATGCATTTTGATTGTTGAAAAAAGACCATAACCATTAGTATCTTGTAGAAATGATCTTGACATTAACTCACAGATATAGTCTTGACCAACTTTTTCTGGTTCTTGGGTTTCAACTGAAGGTTGAATAAATCCTTGAGCAATCCATTGGTGGATTAATTCGATACCCAGAATCTCAAAATTCTTTGGCAAGTTCGAAAAGTAAGCAAAACATAGTTTCAAGTGAAACGGCAACTCTTCGTAGCTTATGAAGCAACCTTTTTTGACAAAAATACTCCGGAAATCATCACTTAGTGTCTGCCACTGACTTACCTCACGTTTCCCTTGTAGTAGGCGTGCTACTATCCTAATAGCACCCGCCACCCCCTGGCACTTCTCCACAATTTGTTCTGCAATTGGCTTGAGAATTTCCATATTCACAACATCTTCTCCAAATGTCCATCGCTTAAGTAAAGTCAGAGAGTTGTCATTTGTAAGCTTTTGCAAGTCATGGCGGTGATTTGGGCTCACCACCGTAGCAACTGAAACATCACGTGTGGTTACAACAATCTTACCTCTACTTGCTCCATCTGACAAAAGATTTGAAAACTCGACCCATTTAACCGGATCAACACTCCTTACATCGTCCAACACAAGTAAAAAGGACTTGCCTTTCAGTGTTTCTTGGAGTAGACTTTGCAATTTTTCCGTGTTCAACTGATCTTTGAGTTGACTCTGCAATTGTTCGGAATATTTGCTTGCTGATTCAAGGATTTTTCGAAGTATTTTTTTCAGATCTTTAAAGTCCTCTTTCACCGAAACCCATAACCTCAGTTTAAATGTCGCAACAAATGCGTTATCAGAGTAGACCTTGAAAGCGAGTGCAGTCTTTCCAATACCACCAATTCCAACAATTGGAATAGCACTAACAGAGCCACTGTCGTCGGAGAGCTTTTTGATATTTTCAACATCTTCATGTCTTCCTATTACATCTGATGATTTACAGAAAGGGAAGGTTTCTGAAACCGTGTCGGTCACATTACCTAACGGAACTCCTTTGCCTCCTTTTCCGTTAGTGGTATCACAAGCATCTTTGTCCGCTTTAATCCCGGATAAACTCTCTCTAATCCCCTTGATTTTCCGACCCATAACAGAAGGGAATATAAAAGGATTGTTTGAAACCGATAAGAATTGTCGTACCTTTGCCCCGGCACTGCCTTGCCGCTGCAGTTGATAAAACTCAAAGTCATCTAAGATTTCTTTGGCATCATGATACACACCCTGTAGCCTTTTAAACCATATTTGCGCACTGTCGGCTTCCGGTGCCACCAGGGTAGAGTTGATGGACTCCAAGGTCTGCTTAAGCTCTTCTAGCTGCTTTGTCACCCCAAGTGCAACTCCAATTTCTGTAAAAGCAGCAGAGCCAAGCTCCATCACTATTCCTATTATTGCTTCCTCCATTTACCCCCACCCACCCCCTTGTTTATTTGTTGTTTCTTGAGAACAAAAAATGACCAGGAAGATTTGCAGAGAAGGGAAAAAAAAGTTGGGGATGGGAAAGTCCACAAAGAGTAGCAGACTGATTCTTGTGTCACAACGAGGAAGATGCATATAATTAATTACCTTCCTTTTCTTTTTTGGTGTCACCTCAAGGTTTTCCCGCACGAGTGAGACTAATTCATGTTTGAAAAAGTGAGCTTGCTACAAGTTGCCATTCTTGGGGATCGAACTCGGGTACTGTTAGAATGACTTGCCCCACAGTTCAACACAGAGCATCGACCACTTCACCACATCACGTGGTTAATTATGTTCCTTTTAGCCACAATCAATTTTATCTTTTTAAATCACTTACCTGATGATCATATCATGTACATATATGACATTAATGAATTATATATTACGAAAATATACAATTTATCGATACATCAAATACGAATAACTAGTAGACAAAATCAGAAAGTGTAACATTACGGTGAAAGAAAATTCAACAGTGTGAAATTATATACCAATTATTTTTTCCCACACTTTTTCTGGTGGAGTCGTAAAGCAGAACGATAAAAGAAAATAATTCTACTACAAACTCTCGTAAACTATTGAACTTTTATACTTTTTTGCCCCTTAAACCCATTTGTTGGGAAAATGTAAACAGAGAACATAAATCCCCTATATAAAAACTAGACTAATGCATTCAGGACAAGTGGCACTTTTTCACTTAAAAAAGGTGAAGGACAAAAAATAGAAAATTAATAATTTGGGAGAAAAAGTCTTGTCTAATAAATTATTTTTTTTTGTAAAAAATTTAGAAAATAATATATATATATATATATATATTTTTTTTAAAATAAGGGGATGTTTTTTTTTTTTTTTCTTTTTCTAAGGAGGTCAAAGATGAACTAATATTGGATGGAAATAGAGTTTTTAACATTTTTGTCCCTTCATGTTTACTCGAATTTCACTTTCGTCCCTAATATTCATTTTTTGACTTTTCACACCTTAATATATCTGCCGCGTGTCACTTTAGTCCCTCAAACCAACTTCTGTTAATTTGTTGGACGGAAAACGTGTGCTAGAGGGGGTATAAAAGGAAATTCATCATTTATTTTTTTAGCCAATTTTAGATATATACATATATGTATATATCTTTCCCTCCATTAAAAAAAATAGAGAATGAATAAAGAGATCAAGAGAGAGGCAAAAGAAAATCGATGGGGTCATGTTGTTTCAAGCATAAAGGAATTGATACACTCGGCAAAAGTAACGAATAACGGAGGAGGAGGAGGAGGAGGAGGAGGAGGAGGAGGAGAAATGAGCGGAAGGAAGAAGAAGGCAGAGAAAAAGGAAGATGAAGTGGGAGAGCTTTTGCGAGCCGCAGAGGACTCCATGCTCCTCAAGCTCAGCATCAACTCCCACATGTCACGTGGCTCTTCCTCCACCATAATCGATCCAGATCTCGACCGTCGCTTCCAAGCCCTAAGATCCAAACCAAACCCAACCACTTCTTCAAAATCCCACCTAAATCCAGAACTACCAAATCCCCCACCATCAATTTCATCAGTATCCACTAATCTTAATCTCAATTCGAACTACAATCCTCAAGGAGACGACTTATTTGCTCGATTTACCGCTCTTAAGAGCTCTATTCCCGCTCATTCTTCTTCTCCTTCTTTAAACGAGTTGCAGAAGAAATTCGAGAATGGTGATGATGAAGAAGATAAGGTTGAGAAGTTGATTAGGTGGGTCGTGGATGCTACTCACCTCGATCTCTCTCTTCCATCCGATAGCAATGGTGAAGATGATGCTGATCAAAGCGTTGACGAAGATAGAGTGGATAAAAAGAAGAAAAAGGGAAAGCGAAAATGATTATTTCCTACGTTTATTAGCTGATGATGAACATGAAGTTTGATGTTTGGTTTAAAATAGTTGCAAAATTTGTGGGTTTTGTGAATTTGGGGTTTTGAAAAAGAAGATGAAGAAGAATAAATGCATTTTTCCTTTTATACCCCTTCCAGCACACGTTTTCCGTCCAACAAATTAACGGAAGTTGGTTTGAGGGACTAAAGTGACACGCGGCAGATATATTAAGGTGTGAAAAGTCAAAAAATGAATATTAGGGACGAAAGTGACAATTCGAGTAAACATGAAGGGACAAAAATGTTAAAAACTCATGGAAATAGCATAGAACTTGTTTCTCGATCTGCTACCTTGGTATACCTGAAAAGCCTTGTGAAGGACAAGGATATTACGAAATTCCTTAATTGGATGTCGGTCAATGAAAAGGGAACTATGGCAGAGGAAGACTAAGTTGTTAGGCTGTAGTGCATTTCTTGATAAATCTTTTTGGGCTTATCTTTTTTTTCTTTCCTAAATTTATCTCAAACATCTTAGAATCTATTTCTAAATATAAATCCAATTTACAATCTTGTTGCTTTGTGAAAAAAAAACCAAAACCAAAAACAAAAACCAGTTTACCTATTAGTGTGCCTACATAAGTTGCCGGACCCTTTCGTGTAGAAATGCCCCTAAATATATTAGGCATATAGCCCTCATTTTAATATACCTGAACATAATGTTTTTAGTTTTACTTGTGTGTATATTTACGTTTTAATATGTGTTATACATACCCTAAGTTTAATACATTTGATATTTTACATTGAAAAATAGCAAGTTAACATCTTAATACTTCTAGTATATTTTTATCCTTAGGCAATACATAACTAATTAACAAAAGTTATCACCAGTAGTTTATAGTTATGAAATTGAAAACTTGTAACTTTTGAATTTAAAACCTTATATTTCCCTAAAGAAATCCATAGATTCTAACAACAACTAAATTTTAGGTGAAAATATAAAGGGTGATTTTATTTCTATCCACCATATTTTGCAGTTAATCCGCATTACATATTAACTTAATCCGCAAGCGTAGATAAACTGACAAAAAAATGTTATAAATTTAATTTTATAAATATTATTTTAAATAATAATTTAATATTAAAATATCCACTAAATTAATAAGTACAACCACTTTAAAAATTTAGATTCTAGGGTAAATTTTAATTAATTTTGAAGTAAAATAACAAAAACAAAATTTAACCCCTTAACCCTTCTAGTTCAAATTTAACGATGTTCCTTCTACCATCTTTTTTTCTTCCCATTGTCACTCTTTCCTCAGCTTCCTCCTCCTTCTTCTTCCCATAGTCTCCTTCTTCCCCACTGTCTCATCCCTCTTTTCCGACGCCCACAATTTCAAAAATCTTCAAAACCCTAACTTTTGGGTGTTTGGTATTTCACTCAACCATCCCTAGATATCAACTAAAACCCCTTAAACATGGCTTCTTCATTATCTCAAAGAAGAAGAAATGTCATATGTAGGGGACTAAGATCGATCTTGTTTCCTGGTAACTAGCAAGAAATGAGTAAGATTGATATTGGGTACCCAAGATCGATCTTGGAAGCTCTCAGGACCTCTCTGGCAAATGTTGGCAAGGTCCAAGATTGATCTTGCTTCTTCAATGCTTCCATACTTTCTTTCTTTCCACGCCCAGTATTATTTGATTCTTTCGGTTGCAAAATATTTTTCATTGTTATATGCTTAAACTATGCACTGATTATAGGGTTTGTATTTTTCTTTGAAAAAATACGTATTGATATTTTGAAATCAATCAATCCACGCGCAGAACTAACCCTAAACTGTTGATTTTTTTTAAACGTAAATATGAAGTCAATTAAGAAGGAATTATATTTGGATTAGGAATCTTAATTAAAATAGAATATAAATTTATACAATTTTAATTTAATTTTAATTGGTGGATATACTTATTAATTTTAAAAAGGGTAATTTTGTGAAACTTTGTTCAAAAATTTCATGATTTAATGGTGGATTAACTACAAGATTTGGTGGATATAAACAAAATCGCCCTATATAAAAACTTAAATTTGAAAAGTCAAAAAATGATAAGATGTGAAAGAAAAGAATACACAATGAAAATATTTAGTAATATATATTGAGTAATTATCCATTCCTTTGGATAAATTACAAATTTTTCAAAAAGTGTGGGTTAAAAGCAAAGAAATGTAAATTTTCTAGGCTAAAAAAAGGCACCCCCACACGCACATGAGCACAGACAAAAAGGGATAAAATGACGATTTTCATCAATTTAAAATCAAGTATCTTCTTCACTTTAACAAAGATACTGCATGAAAATCGACCGCACAAGTTAAAAGACAAAAGGAGAGAGTTACTCCAAACGATTATATATATAGTGGCGTCCTAACTTGTAACTTGTTTGACTCTCCATACATGGGGTGCTAGTTTATTAGAAAAAGGGGTGAGTTTTCAGTTCCCACTCCACGCCAATGTTCAAGTCACTGGAGTCTTGTTTTCCTTCTCCCTTTCCTTGGAATTCATCACCATGTGTGTCCTTGTAACGCAATATTTATATAAAAAGGTCCTTATTTACGCCTTTGGGCCACCTTAAGAAACAAAATAAATTTTAGTTGCCGAAAAACGACTCGTCTCTCCGCTGGTTGACCAAAAAGTACATTATATTGTTCGCCAAATTGCATTCCAAACGTACCACTATATGCTTTTGCTAAAACATAATAAATAAAAATTTTCTACACGTGTTGATACTTTCTACTTTGCATTCTCTTCTCTCTTTCCTTCATTCTCCCGATCCTATCTCTCTCTTTTCTTTTGTTTTACACATGTTTTGTAATCTAATGATAGGTTTACACACTCCTTTATAAAATTTGAAAGGACCATTGAAATCAAGAAATTTATTATAATTCAATAGTTTAAATTTTGTAAATCTTTTACATATATATAATTTTGTTATCACAATAAATTTTATTTTAACGCATGAGTGAGAAAATTGTTATTGAAAATCAATGATTACTTCTAGCACATGGGAGATGCATTATCACGTGTAAACACGTGTAAAGAGCGGGTGAAATGACCATGAAATATTCACGCACATATATACATATACATACATACATATATAAATATATATATATATATATATATCAATTTTTTAATACACTTATTTTTTAATTTAATGTTTTGATGAAATTAAATTTGGTGAAAATGATTTATATACATATAGGTCATTGGTACAAACTGTAATAAATTATTAATTTTCATCTATTTATCTCTCCAAATGAACGTTCACTTTCTTTATATTTGTAATTAAAAAGATGGAATCTCTTTTTATACTCAAGCTTATATATGTATAGGTATATATATAATATTAAACGTCTATTACATAAAAGATGTCCAACAAAAATATATGTTACATAAAGAGATTTAAAAAAAAAAAAGTATGAGTTACAAAATCCTCATATCTTATGTAATCTTAAGGAATTGGGTAAAAATCACAAAAAAAAAATTCATAAAAAATCATAAGTTTTGATCTAACTCAATGCCGGGTTAATTACAAATTAAAAATCAGCAATTAATTTTATCAAAGGTTCTTGTGACGAAGCAAATACTACACCTATAAAATCAAAAAATAATAAATCCCAAAAAAATCCGACAATTCAAAATATATACTTTATCAAGTAGGATATGTTGAGCGTATATACTAATGTCTCAAAGACTTGTTAAGTCAATAAAAATAATCACGGTTAAATCCCTATCTCTTCTGTTTCAAGAACTATCGGAATTTATCATTCATTGTATAAAACAAAACAAAAAAGAAGTCGGTACGTGATATCTCTTCTCCTGCCAAAAAAAAATATTATCATTCATCTATATTATATATAAAAGTACGAATAACATTATTTTTCCCCTTTTTAGTACAAACAAATATTTCCTTGATTTTAAACACAAGAATTTAAGATTTACATTAAAAAATAATAATATAACTTCATATATTTTTATATTATAGTATTTGTATTCCAAATAAATTCAAAGGTCCACTTTATTTGTAAACTTTTGTTTTATTTATAGTTGTTATTTTACTTGCTATTTCGTGCCTTCGGGCACGGACATATTCTAGTAATTATATAAGTTAGAGTTTATGTTGAATTAAGTGTTTTCTAAGACTCATTACAAAAGTATGTATATTTAATAAATCTATATTATTTATTTATTATATATAAAAGTACAAATAGCTTAATTGTTTTTCCCCTTTTTAGTTTGTAGAGACAAATATGCCCTTCATTTTAATCACAAGATTTCAAGATTTACATAAAAAAAAAATTATAACTTCATATATTTTTATATTATAGTATCAGTATACTAAATAAATTTAAACTCTATTTTATTTCATTAAACTAATTAAATAAGTTAGAATTATATTAGTATTTCAAATAATGTATAACTCTTTATAGTTTTATATCGGTACTAGTATTTTAAATAAATAAATTTAAATTCTATTTTACTTAGTTAAAATAATTATATAAGTTATAGTTTATGTTGAATTAGTTGTTTTCTAAAACTCACAGCAAAAGTGTGTATATTTAATAAGTTGTATTAAAATTACAAAGCTATTTGATATTAACTTACATTATCAGGCTATATAATATGTTGACCTAAAAGGTCTTAATCTTATTTTGATAATAACAATAACTTAATCATGTATAATTTAACATATTTTTTGAAATAAGTTTGTAGTTCCTTATCATAGAAATTCAAGAAAAATATAGATTTTACAAAGGATGCGTGCTTACAAGTATCATTGAAACTTTATCTGATCAAGTTTATAAAGCATTGTAGAAGACTAAGAAGATTAATCACTCAATTTCTCTATCAATTTCATACAATTCATCAAGATCAAATAAATATATGAAAAGTTTCAAGGCAATTGATTCAAGTGAATATCAAATTGTAGAAACAAATCAAAGTATTCAAAAACTCGTCAATTCGATTATTGAGTGACCGTTTAAGATTTATGTAAAGTTTCTTTATTGATAAATACCTATAGCTTTTTGTTCATGCATCATGCATAAATTGAATTCTACAGAAGTTTGAAATGGATTATCAACTTCTTCATTAACTGGTTTTTTAATAAATTCATAATTAATTCATTTGAATGATTTTTAAGTTCAAACAAGAATAGGTGTCTTAGAAACATGTTCTCAACATCTCCCAAGTATTAAAATTTATTTTAGATCAAAATTGTGAAAAACCCAAAATTGGAGATTTGGCCTGATAAACAGAAGCCATCAGTCGACTGGTAGGCTTTGCTCAGTCGACTGATGGGCTTTGCTCAGTCGACTGATGGGCTTTGCTCAATTGATTAAGGGCCATCAATCGACTGATGAGCATTACTTAGTTGACTGATATCTCATAATATAACTATTGGACTTTTAATTTTTGCCTTATTTGAAAGTAACAACTCTATCTAATCTCTAAAACGGCTATATACTCTTTGGAACTATATATTGGAGGTCTAAGATGCATTTAATTAAACAAGTTTGAATCATTATACAAACTCTTTGTTCATCTATTTACAACATTCAAGAATTCAAGCCTTTACATGAATCATATCATTTATCTTTGTGCTAAAATTATTGATTAATTTTGACAACTCTACTGTGAAATTTACTTGTATCTTGTAAACACTTGAGAGTTATTATTCATTGGTATGTATCACCAAACAATTTCTATTATTCATTTGTGAGAAGATTTATCATAGTTTAGTAACAATATTTCTTGTGTTGAGGTTGGTGAGAAGAATTACACTTATTTGAGTGTTGTGAGTAGAATAACACTTGTTGAGTGTAATGATAAGGACTACACTTCAAAGAAGGCTTGATTTTCACCCATAAAAAAATTGGTTAGTGAAACGTCTTGGGAAAACTACTCGGGCGAGGATGTATGGTCTAAACAATCGAACTACTAGAATAAAACGTTGTTATCTCATTTGGTTTAATCTTTCTAAACTTAAGCTCTTTATTTACATGCATTTATACATGTTGCTTGTTCTTGAGAATGATTGCTTTGCTTGTTTTCTTGATATATATTTAAAGTTTTATTACTCAAAACTTTCTTTGAAACTATTTTAAATTCCGCATTAAGTTTCAAAAACTCTATCCCCCCCCTCCCTTTAGGGCTATTTTCTAACCAACACTATTTATTATTTATACGAGTGTTATATTATTTTGTGTTACTGCACATAATAATCTACATACGCTTAATAGAATTAACTATTTATCATTCTAAAAATTTATTAAAAATCTATTACTCTCTTATATATCTAATGAAATTTCATCATATATCTATAACATTTTTATATAGTTGACTGATTTTATGATTTTCTTATAATTACTAATTAATTTTACATTTGATAATACGTTTTTACTTATTTGTTATTATTTTTATTTTATACTAATTATGCAATTCTTAGTATGTATGTATTTATTAATGGACTAATTAATTATTTTTGTTAAGCACTAAAATCACGTACAACGCATGTACACAAAAAGTAGTTGTATAAAAAGAAATCAAAAAATAAATCATTGATGGAGATTTAACTATGATTATTTTTACTGACTTAACAAGTCTTCCGAGAACTATTGGAATTTATCATTCATTGTGTAAAAGGAAAACAAAAAAAAAATCATTGTTAAATAGACCATCCCTCACCAGAACCTAGTGAACTCTAGGTTAATCCCATTGAATCCTATTTTGTGTTCATTAACAAAAATAGATGGTTTGTTTTTTGTTCAGGTCGGAAAGCAATTAATCAATACATGTACATACAAGTTGATCCCGATAACTTTCCTATCCAAAAAACAGAAAAAAGGAAAAAAGAAAGACTTTCTAAGTCAATAAAAGGTAGACGAGAAAAAATTAAGTTGACAGAGATCCCATTTCTCTGCAAGTTCTTTAAAATTAAACCAGTCGATTTCTATGAAGAGGTCCGACCACTTAATAATGTCTCGGACCCAAACTGATTGATATTCAGCCTTTAGCTTTTTCTTCAATTTATTATAGATTGTACTACCTTTTTTCTTTTTTCCGATCATCTTCATCCCTGCAAACTTCAGAATCTACTATTATAACTACCATGTCAACCCCTACAAAAAGCGCAGCAAAAATCAAGAGCATTAGTGCGATAAATATATAATAATAACAGTAAGAAGAATTGTGAGGTAAATTGAAATTACAACGGATGTAGTGATCCTCTTCTAACAACAGTGTTATCTCTATTGCTAGTGACCAAAGATTTAAAAATTGTCCTTACAATTAAAAAAATTGGAAATGGAGTATTCTATTTATTTTGAAATAATAAAATGTGCAAAGCTTGAATATAAGTATGGCGGAAGTACGTAGAACTCATTTTCTCTCTTCTTCTTCTTCTTCATCTTTGTTTTTTTTTTTTTTAAATTGATCATAGATCCATATATGTTATCTATGTTGTGATTATTAACAATAAATCACGCCACGGATCGTAATTCAAATAGTAGATATTAATAACTAGAGATAATAAGGATGATAAAAAGCAAGAAGATATATAATAGAACACACAATATTCGACAAACGAAGATTTCACTAATTCTTTGAAAACGATTACAAAATCTATCACAAGAATTATTGCACTCAAAGCTCTCACAGAAGAAGAAAATCAACAGCCCTTTAACCTCTCTCACACAACAAGATGAACTCTCCCACAAATCCCACAGAAAGAAGAATATCTCTCATGCCCTAATCTATTGAATGATTCTATCTATATATAACAATATAATAGAGTCCATCCAATCTAGAATAAGGTAACAAAAATCCTACGTAAATAAGGAAACTATTAACAAGGTAATAGAAACCAAAATAAACAAGGAAACCAAGTTTGATAAGGAAACATATTTCTCGCCCAGCTGCAAAACGACTTTTGCAGTTTTCCCGCGTAACTGCAAAAGTGCTTTTGCACCATTCCAGAATGCAATTTTCTGGGTGCAAAAGTGCTTTTGCACCTTACCAGAACCGCAAATCCTCTTTTGCACCATTCACGCGAACAATATGATTTCCCAATAAAACTCATCTTTTTCTTGGGTTTGGAACCGAGCAAAAAAACACAACAATCACCACCTTTTGCGAAGGTAACAAAAGCAATTGCTATTTTCTTCTTCGTCTTGTTGACACATGAAATCTTCTTTTGTCTCACCCTTTACAAGGGCCACTCAATCATCTATGTCAATGATCGAGCCACATCCGATTATCTATGTCAATAATCAGACCATGTCCGTATTGGACACCATCACTGGCACGTAACTCTGAGTTGTCAACTGTCTAGAGCCACCACCTAAGCTATAACTCATCCTCGTTGCGTATGCACCACCGGAACATATGCTTCTTGGTTCTCTAGCACCATTATGTACAACTCTCTCATGTAATCTATACAAGCCCCCGCAATGACTTGCCTTCAAGACCACATCGTCGCCATGATACACGCTCATTACTCCACCTCGAGTAGAGTACCACATTCCAAGTGATTCTAATCTAGAGAGACTGATTAGATTCCACTTTATCTCCGGCACATGTCTAACATTTATGATTGTTTGAACTGAGCCATCAAACAATTCCAGGCGGACTTCACCAACTCCACGAACTAGCAATCTGGAGCTATCCCCCATGTAGACAAACCCGCTACAATCTTCATATGTGCTATACAATGAACGATTGTTGCAAACATGCATAGCGGCACCGCAATCCAAGAACCATCCTCCCTGACCAGTAAGGCTTGCAGGCATCAGTAGGACATCTATAAGATCGGCTTCTTTGTCATAAGAAGTCATCGCAACGGTTGCGGCTCCATCAGGGTTAATAGCCGGTTTTTCCCTGATGTCATCCTTCTTCCTTGGGCAGTCCCTAGCACAATGGCCCGATTGACCACATTTAAAGCAATCTCCTTTAAAGGTAGTCTTCCGTCCTTTGCCAGAACCTTTCTTTTCATTCGCTACAAACGCGCCTTCTTGAACGGTATTGATTCGATCCCTCTTTCTCATCACCTCTTCCGCAGACAGAGCTTGACACACCTCTAAGGTGGTAAAAGATGATCTACTCATAAAATTCTGAATTAGCGTCTTGTACGAACCTGGTAGAGTCCAAATTAGTTGCAAGGCTTTATCATGATCTTTCAATTCTTCACATAGAGCTTCGAGTCTTGTGCATTCCACATCATCCGAATCCTTCTTCTTTTGTTCCACCGTTGGTGGACCTTCTAGGGTATCATCCAAGTCCAGCACTACGAGATAGTTTTTCATACTCATCTGCCATATGCTGAAATCCATGATTCCATCGAACTTCTCCATCCTATAAGATTTCTCCATTATAACACACACCTTCTTGAATACCACCCTCTGATACCACTTGTTGTGATTATTAACAATAAATCACGCCACGGATCGTAATTCAAATAGTAGATATTAATAACTAGAGATAATAAGGATGATAAAAAGCAAGAAGATATATAATAGAACACACAATATTCGACAAACGAAGATTTCACTAATTCTTTGAAAACGATTACAAAATCTATCACAAGAATTATTGCACTCAAAGCTCTCACAGAAGAAGAAAATCAACAGCCCTTTAACCTCTCTCACACAACAAGATGAACTCTCCCACAAATCCCACAGAAAGAAGAATATCTCTCATGCCCTAATCTATTGAATGATTCTATCTATATATAACAATATAATAGAGTCCATCCAATCTAGAATAAGGTAACAAAAATCCTACGTAAATAAGGAAACTATTAACAAGGTAATAGAAACCAAAATAAACAAGGAAACCAAGTTTGATAAGGAAACATATTTCTCGCCCAGCTGCAAAACGACTTTTGCAGTTTTCCCGCGTAACTGCAAAAGTGCTTTTGCACCATTCCAGAATGCAATTTTCTGGGTGCAAAAGTGCTTTTGCACCTTACCAGAACCGCAAATCCTCTTTTGCACCATTCACGCGAACAATATGATTTCCCAATAAAACTCATCTTTTTCTTGGGTTTGGAACCGAGCAAAAAAACACAACAATCTATACCATAATGAACAAAAATTCAACAGATTCCACTTTTTAAAGTTTACAAGATCAATAGCTTAAATTTTTTCTAAAGTAAAGTCTGGATCAACTACCAGTAAGTGGCCCAATAGTAGTATATTGAGATTAGTGTTGGGTTCGATTCAAAGTTACCTAAGTCAAATCATTGCAAGTGCAAAAACATATGGTGGTATAAAAAAAAATGCCTAAATCTTGATTACACAATTTTATTTTATTTTTTTATATATAGCTGAGAATCGTTATTAGCATTATACACAAATACTAAAGCACTTATAAAGTATCTTTAATGCATAAAAAAAAAGTTTCAAAAAAATACATAAAGAATATAACTAAAGACAACTTTAAAGTTGTAGCATACTTTTTTTTTTAAAGGAAATATTTTGAATTCAAAACAAAAAGATATTTGAATTCAAATAGTTTTGTAAATGATTTATCTCTAAAAGCAATTATTTTAGATGGGCGCTATTGACACAAACCAAAACACTCATTAGCACTTCGTCCTATTTGCTCGACCCTAAGGACGGAGTATACGTGCACATACTCAGTGCTTAGGGATAGAGCCATTCTTAGGTAAAAAAAGATTGCACTGACTCAGCCCCTAATAACCGAGTATGTGCGCATATACTTGGTTTTCAGGACCGAGCCAATGTACATATACTTGGTCCTTAAGGGCCAAGTTAATGTTGAAGTGTTAGAGAATGTTTATGTGTGTGTCAATAGTAACTCAACTATTTTATTAAGATTTTCAATTAGTTTTAATTGATTTATTCAGTAATTATATTATAATATATTTTTTATAAAAATTAGCAGATATATTACTGATTTTTAATATAGGAATTAATAGAATTATGAAATA
Source organism: Lonicera japonica (assembly GCA_021464415.1). NCBI lineage: Eukaryota > Viridiplantae > Streptophyta > Magnoliopsida > Dipsacales > Caprifoliaceae > Lonicera > Lonicera japonica. The sequence goes on from CM038471.1 coordinate 38,643,620, forward strand.
GGTATATTATAATACATACTTAAAAAAAATAACTGATATATTTTGGAGTTATAATTTGAAAACTAACTGGATTGTAGACATATTACTATAGATGTATACTTAAGAGTTATAATATGTCTCGAGGCGAACATAATATGTTTAGGTGTTGCACCTTATAATATGTCTGTTTATAGACTTATTACTATAGATATATGCTTAAGAGTCATAATTTGTTTTCATACCAAGAAAATATATATGTCTAATTAGTGCCCCATATAATACGTCTATTTGTGAACCTAGGCAGGGAGAAACCATTGGTTGGTTCCACTTAGGGCTTGCGGCGGCGCTCATAAGGTCACCTATTACAAGAAAACTAAGATAGGGGAGAGCCATCATATGGTCGATAGGGGAAAGGAAGGTGTGAGTGATGGCAGATCAATCTAGGGTTTGTGGCAAAAGGAGATTTGTAGATCCATCTAGGGCTCTATTGTAGGTTGCAATGGCGGGTGTTGAAAATCAGCACTGTTTGTTAATAAACAATTCATGTAAATAGAACTTGATAAGTCCATCCATTTCCCAAAAACCCACCATTCCTACCCCTTAAATTACCACCACCTAATTCACTACCATTACTTTTTCTCCCCTTATTTAAGTCTCTCCCTTGTTCACCTTTTCTCTATATTGATGCCGTAATTTACAATTGACTTTTTCAATCCGAACCAAAGTTTTTCTAGTCACACAATTATCTCGATATTTGCATAAGGTGCTCCTGCTATTTTAAAGGGTTTGGATTTGGGTTTGCAGGGTAGAGAGAGAAAAGAGCTAACATGGAATTAGGGAATGAAACTCAATCACTCAAATATCTTTTATCCTTTTTTTTAGGGGCTTTTATTTTAAAGGACAAATGTCACACCTTCTTTCTATTAAAGGACAACAGTTTGAATTAATTAGTTTAGAGGACAACTTTTTAAATAAGGACAAAATATTAATAATTTTATTATTTCAATTAATTAAGTTGAATTCCAATACCACCCTTCTTAAAAGATAAATACAAGAAAAATAAATATACAATTAAAATTAAAATTAAGTCAATGATAATAAATTCAAATAAATTCAAAATATATCACACAAAATTTAAACGAGAAGATAAATACAAGAATTCAAAATCAAATCAATGAAAATAAATTCAAACCAATTTAAACATATATCACAAGAAATTTAAACAAGAAGATAAATACAACAATTATTCAAAAAAAGTTAAAAGATGTAAATGTCTTTATGAGACTGAAGTTGCAAATACGCCTGAACCACAATTCTCCCATAATAAGAAGCAGACATATTAAGTTTCGTTTTTCTAATTAATTTTCAGACAGACATATTAAGTTATGTGCTTCCAGTTAATTTTTTGGCAGATATATTAAGCTGAATTTTTTCAATTTTTTGTTAGACATATTAAGTTATATTTTTTCAATTTTTTGCTAGACATATTAAGTTACAATTGTTTTCAATTTTCTGGTAGACATATTAAGGTATGCTTTCTTTTTTAATTTTTTTGGGAAATGACCCTGTAATATAGATAAATATATTGTTTAATATATTGTAAGTCAACTATGGAATTGTTTCTCTCACCCAAAATATGTCCACTAAACAAGCAGGATAGTAAATGATAACTTAATATAATACACTCTTTCCATAAAACAATAAAACAAAAGGCGTCTAAAAGACAAGTTACTCCTGCAACACCAAACAAACTATTTAATTTGGGTTTGTATATTTTCACATTTTCTCAATGATCGAATATTGATATATGTAGGTCGGAAAATACCCTAGAGGGGGGGTGAATAGGGTTTTAAAAACTTAATGCGGAATTAAAATCAATTTGAAAATATTATGTCTATATTTATCATGCAATCAACAACAAAGATAATTCAAATCACAATGAATAAATAGCACAATTTAATAGAGTAAGAGATAGAAATATAGAACCGATTAAAGTCGAAGAATTTTTGTCCACACGGTTCGGCTTGTTTCCCCTACTCCGCGCTCGGTTAGTTCCCCGAGAATTTCTACTATAACCGATCTCCTTCCGGGTGAAGACCAAACCACTACAAGTGTATTCTTCTCACACACTCTTACAAATATTGAAAACACCTTCAATACTCTCACAAGAAATCCCTCTTGCTAATTCTATGAGATACACCTCTCACAAATATGATTTGAATACGTTTTGGTGGTTAACACCAATGTACAATAATATCTCTCTTGTGTATAACAAAATACAAATGAAGCTCACACTAAGAGATATCAAAATTGATCAAAATATATAGCTCAAAAATGAAAGATTGATCAATGAAATGAATTGAATACTTGAATAACTTTGTATATATGTAAAATAAGTTTGTAGAATGATTCAAGTGTGTTATAACATGTCTAAGACATCATATTTATAGCTTACAAAATCATATGGCCGTTGGGGATGATTAAGAGAGGTTTTGGCTCCAAGGTATACATTTTCAAACTTTCCAACAGCTAGTTTTGAAAAAAAATTCAAAATTGTTTTGTTAATTTCTCCCAATTGGACCGTTGGATCATGCTCAAATTTTAGTCAAAATTGCCAGGAGATGTTGCCTAACTACTGTAAAAATTTCAAAATGATCGGAATTCGGGAAGGCCTCCATATTACCGTTAGATCAAAACTGGGCAAAAATTGAGCGAATTTTAAATGTAAAATAAAAATATTTTTGCAATTTAATAATTTAGTTCCAAATAAAATTATAATGATTTTTGAACCTCAAATATATGTTTCTAAGATACCCATTTTTATTATAGCTTAAAATATGATCATTTAAAATTAATATGAATTTATTTTGAAACTCGGTTTTTGTAAAATGATGTTTTTCAAATAAATTCAATTTCAAGCTAGTTTGAATCAATCCTTAAAAGATGTAAGAATATGTTTGAGCTATAGGAATTTGATCAATAAAGTATCTTTACATAAAATCTAAGCACTCACTCCATTTAATAATAATTCGAGTCTTCGTGATGCTTGATTTTCTTGTGCGTATCTTCACTTGTTTGAAGTTCTTGATCCTTTCTTGATTTTGTATAGCACATGTATATCACTTGAGTTCATTTCTTGTGAGTAGAAACGTTTGTAAAGTTTGTGTGAGATTTTGATTGCTTCGGTTTGAAGTAACACTTGGTCGAAAGATATATCGGTTAAAATGGCTATCATCATTGGAACAACCGAGTTAAATAACACTTTATTAACTTATTGTAATTATCAAAATAAGATTAATTGACTTTAAGGTCAACAATCTCCCCCTTTTTGATGATGACAATAGAGTTAATGTGTGTTTCTAAAAAGATAATAATTTTAAGCATATGATTAATATGCTCCCCCTAAATAGGTGCATAGATAAAAATATACAAACAATTATCAATAGGTGCATAGATAAAAATATACAAATAGGTGCATTGTGTTAAATGACACACACACATAACACACATACTTCTCTCCCTTTTTCTTCATCAAAAAGGAGGGAATCAGTAATTATCAATCTAAAGTTGCAAAAATACTTGTTAATACTCGTAATAATGTGTACATTAATGCAAGCAAATTTTATAAAATAAAAATAAAAGAAAATTAAGCATAATTAAATAATGTGTGCTCAAAATTAAGTATTATCAATCCATTTTATGAACTTTTTGGAATAAACTAGATATCACAAGCTCTAGTCATATCGAGTTCGCGTCGAATAGTGCAAAAACGATCATCCGAAAGTGGTTTAGTGAATATATCCGCAAATTGCGATTCGGTGCCAACGAATTCAATATCAACATCACCTTTTTGCACATGATCACGAATAAAATGATATCTTATCTCAATGTGCTTAGTATGTGAATGTTGTATGGGGTTCTTGGTCAAACTTATGTCACTTGTGTTGTCACATTTAATGGGAATGTGGCTAAGACTAATTCCAAAGTTTTCTAGTTGTTGTTTAATATATAAAGTTTGTGCACAACAACTTCCGGCCGCCACGTATTCCGCTTCAGCCGTTGAAAGGGCCACCGAATTTTGTTTCTTACTTGACCAAGATACTAGTGCGTGTCCTAGAAAATGACATGTGCCACTAGTGCTTTTCCTATCGATTTTGCAACCCGCAAAATCCGCATCGGAATAACTAATTAAGTCAAATGAGTTCTCTCTTGGGTACCATAAACCCAATGAACTAGTACCGGAAAGATAACGGAAAATTCGTTTTACGGCAAGTAAATGTGATTCTTTAGGATCCGCTTGGAATCGTGCACAAAGACATACACTAAAAATAATGTCCGGTCTAGACGCCGTCAAATATAATAAACTATCAATCATACCTCGATATTTCTTGATGTCCACACTTTTACCTTTCTCGTCTTTGTCAAGTTTCAATGTTGAACTCATAGGAGTGCTCATGGATTTGGCTCCTTCCATGTCGAATTTCTTTAAAAGCTCCTTCACATACTTCTCTTGATTAATGAAGATGCCTTCTTTGCATTGTTTCACTTGTAATCCAAGGAAGTAGTTCATTTCTCCCATCATGCTCATTTCAAATTCCTTTTGCGTACAAGTAGAAAATTCTTTGCAAAGATTGTCGTTAGTAGAACCAAATATAATATCATCAACATAGATTTGTACAAGTAGCATGTCATTGTTATGATTTTTAATAAATAAGGTAGTATCAATTTTGCCTCTAATAAAACCATTGTTAATTAAAAATGAACTTAATCTATCATACCATGCTCTAGGTTCTTGCTTTAAACCATACAATACTTTAGATAATTTAAATACATAATCCGGATAAATATGATTTTCAAAACCGGGAGGTTGTTTCACATAAACTTCCTCTTCAATAAAGCCATTCAAGAAAGCACTTTTCACATCCATTTGATATAATTTAAAATTCTTAAAACATGAATAAGCAAGTAGCATGCGAATTGCTTCTAAACGTGCAACAGGTGCATATGTTTCTTCATAATCAATGCCCTCCTCTTGATTGTATCCTTGGGCAACAAGTCTAGCTTTATTTCTAACAATAACACCATTTTCATCCTTTTTATTTCGAAATACCCATTTAGTGCCTATAATAGTATGATCATTTGGTTTAGGAACAAGTGTCCACACTTTATTTCTCTCAAATTGATTGAGCTCTTCTTGCATAGCCATCATCCAAGATTCATCTTGTTCGGCTTCATTTATATTTTTAGGCTCATATTGAGAAACAAATGCCACATTATTGCAAATATTTCTTAAGGATGATCTAGTCATGACCTTACTAGATGGATCTCCAAGAATTTGATCAATAGGGTGGTTGGACACAAATTTCCAACTCCTAGGCAAATCATTCGAGTTTTGCTCAGTTGTATTTTCTAACTCATTAGGAGGAGCTTGAGCACTCGAAGTTTCTTCCTTAGATGTATCATAAATTTGAATATCCGAAACCTTTTGGATAATTTCAACATCGTCATCGGAACGTACTATGGGTGAGAAATGATTTGTCTCATCAAATACAACATGCATAGATTCTTGTACTACTAAACTTTTCTTGTTATAAACTCTATATGCTTTACTATTAGTGGCATACCCAAGAAAAATTCCTTCATCGGATTTAGCATCAAATTTTTCCAAGTGATCACGATCATTCAAAATAAAACATTTGCAACCAAAAACTTTAAAATATGCAATATTTGGTTTCTTGTCATTCCATAATTCATAGGGTGTCTTATCTAACTTTTTACGAATAATAACACGATTAGTTACATAGCATGCGGTATTAACGGCTTCCGCCCAAAAATATTCCGGTAAAGAATGTTCATGTAACATGGTTCTAGATATCTCTTGAAGAGACCTATTTTTCCTTTCAACCACACCATTTTGTTGAGGAGTTTTAGGTGCCGAAAAGTTATGATTAATACCATACTCATCACAAAAATTCTCAATATCAATATTATCAAATTCTCTACCTCTATCACTTCTAACATGTATAATAGAAGCACCCTTTTCATTTTGAACTTTTCTACAGAATTTAGCAAATACATGAGGTGTTTCATTTTTATGAGCAAGAAAGAATACCCAAGTAAATCTAGAAAAATCATCAACAATCACAAAGGCATACAATTTACCACCTAAACTAGCAACCAAATTAGGTCCAAATAAATCTAAATGTAACATATCAAGTGGTCTAGTAGTAGTAATATCTTTCTTAGATTTAAAGGAAGATTTGTGTTGTTTACCAAGTTGATATGCGTCACATATTTTATCTTTAACAAATTTAGTTTTTGACAATCCTTTAACTAATTCCTTTTTAGATAATTTATTAATTAAATCCATATTTCCATGACCTAATCTTCTATGCCATAACCAAGAAGCATCATTTAACACAGATAAACATTTAATATCTTGTTGAGATAAATCATCAAGTTCAAGAGTATATACGTTATTTGATCTATAAGCAACAAACATGATAGAATTATCACTAATATTTTTAACAATGCAACATTCGGATTTAAAAATAACTTCATAACCTTTATCACACAATTGACTAATACTAAGCAAGTTATGTTTTAAACCGTCAACAAGTAAAACATTATCAATATAAGAAGATTTATTACCAACCTTACCTATACCAATGATTTTGCCCTTGGCGTTGTCCCCGAAAGTCACATTCCCTCCTTTCTTGGGAATAAGACTTAAGAAGTTGTTTTTATCTCCCGTCATGTGCTTCGAGCATCCACTATCCAATAACCATTTTATTTTGCTAGATTTTGCTTTCATGCAAACCTACACCAAAATCTTAAGCAACTTCTCTTTTGGTACCCAAAATAAGTTGGGTCCTTTGGGGTTAGCGTACATAGTGGTTCCTTTAGGAATCCAAGCAAGTTTGTTCTTAGCAAAAATTTTTTCTTTGTAATAACAAGAATGTGCATTATGAGTGTTTCTTCCACAAAATGAACAAAGATTAGTAGGATTATGCGGTGTGTGTGTTTTGAAGAAATTTTTGTAATCCTTTTGGTTATGGATTTGATTATAACCCAAACCGGCTTTATCAAAGACACACCTTTGCATTCCTAATAATTTATCCAAGTTATCCTTTCCTTTGGTGAACTTGGTTAGACTATTAGTTAAGTCATCCACTTGATCTTTCAATTTGACATTTTCTAATACAAGTGTGTTTGGAGTTTCTTTCTCCTTTCCTTTCTTCAAAGTTTTGTTTTCATTTTTCAAAAATGCATTTTCTTTCTCAAAGTTTTCACACTTGCTAGAAATAATCAAATTTTCCTTTTTGAGGCTAGCATACATTTTAGACAAATTTTTAAACTTTTTATGCAATTCATCAAACATATCATATAATTCTTCATAGTCATTCTCATCATGTATATCATTATTAATAGATGCATTATCATCACTAGATGAGTCATAAGAAGAGTGTACCTCATCGTCTCTTGCCATAAGGCAAAGATTTGCCGTTTCCTCGTCGCTAGAATCGGCATTAGATTCATCTTCTTCGGAATCACTCCAAGTACCTTTGAGGGCGTGTCGTACTTGCTTGAAGGCTTTGTCTCTTTTGTCTCTTCTTTCCTTTCTTCTAACCGGGCAATTTGTTTTGAAATGCCCTGGTTCATGGCAATGGAAACATTTCTTTTCTTCTTCATTTTCAACTCTTGGTTGAATAGATCGATCATTGTTCCTTCTTGATGAAGAATCAAAGTTGTTTCCTTTTCCTTGAAACTTTTTCTTCTTAGCTAGAAATTTTATGAATTTTCTAGAAAGGAGAGCCATATCCTCATCTCCTACCATCAACTCCTCATCATCTTCTAGTTGAGTTGCTTTGAGAGCTAGTGACTTTTTGGCTTTTGAATCACTTTCTTCTTCTCTCGCCAATTCCTTCTCATGGGTTTTAAGTGAACCCAAAAGCTCGTCCATGCTAAGTGTTTTGAGATTATTTGCTTCTTGAATCGCCGTCACTTTCGGTCGCCATTTCTTTGGAAGAATCCTAAGAATTTTTCTTATTTTATCTTCATTAGAATAAATCTTTCCAAGAAGATCTAAATCATTAGTAATAATAGAAAATCTACTATACATGGAAGCAAGAGATTCATTAGGCTCCATTTTAAATAATTCATAATCATGAACAAGCATATTTATGTTATCGTCTTTAACTGAGTGGTTCCTTCGTAGGTAACCTCAAGTTTATCCCAAATTTCTTTAGCCGTTTTGTAACTAGAAATTTTGTTATATTCATCCATGCTTAATGCACAATTTAAAGCATTTAAGGCTTTGGCATTATATTGAATTTTCTTAATATCATTTTCATCATACTCGGACATTTTCTTAGGAACAATTTTTCCATTATCATCCTTTTTGTTAATTTTATAGGGTCCTTCAACTACAACTCTCCATTGTTCAAAATCACTAGATTGTAAAAATATGCTCATTCTATTTTTCCAATAGCTATAATTTTTACCATCAAATAGAGGTGGTCTATGGGTGGAGAGACCTTCGGAAAGACCGGTTCCTTGATATATAGACATGATCGTAAACTCTAAGATTGTTAAATCAAAATATGAGTACAACCTCTGATACCAATTGTAGGTCGAAAAATACCCTAGAGGGGGGTGAATAGGGTTTTAAAAACTTAATGCGGAATTAAAATCAATTTGAAAATATTATGTCTATATTTATCATGCAATCAACAACAAAGATAATTCAAATCACAATGAATAAATAGCACAATTTAATAGAGTAAGAGATAGAAATATAGAACCGATTAAAGTCGAAGAATTTTTGTCCACACGGTTCGGCTTGTTTCCCCTACTCCGCACTCGGTTAGTTCCCCGAGAATTTCCACTATAACCGATCTCCTTCCGGGTGAAGACCAAACCACTACAAATGTATTCTTCTCACACACTCTTACAAATATTGAAAACACCTTCAATACTCTCACAAGAAATCCCTCTTGCTAATTCTATGAGATACACCTCTCACAAATATGATTTGAATACGTTTTGGTGGCTAACACCAATGTACAATAATATCTCTCTTGTGTATAAAAAAATACAAATGAAGCTCACACTAAGAGATATCAAAATTGATCAAAATATATAGCTCAAAAATGAAAGATTGATCAATGAAATGAATTGAATACTTGAATAACTTTGTATATATGTAAAATAAGTTTGTAGAATGATTCAAGTGTGTTATAACATGTCTAAGACATCATATTTATAGCTTACAAAATCATATGGCCGTTGGGGATGATTAAGAGAGGTTTTGGCTCCAAGGTATACATTTTCAAACTTTCCAACAGCTAGTTTTGAAAAAAAATTCAAAATTGTTTTGTTAATTTCTCCCAATTGGACCGTTGGATCATACTCAAATTTTAGTCAAAATTTCCAGAAGATGTTGCCTAACTACTGTAAAAATTTCAAAATGATCGGAATTCGAGAAGGCCTCCATATTACCGTTAGATCAAAACTGGGCAAAAATTGAGCGAATTTTAAATGTAAAATAAAAATATTTTTGCAATTTAATAATTTAGTTCCAAATAAAATTATAATGATTTTTGAACCTCAAATATATGTTTCTAAGATACCCATTTTTATTATAGCTTAAAATATGATCATTTAAAATTAATATGAATTTATTTTGAAACTCGATTTTTGTAAAATGATGTTTTTCAAATAAATTCAATTTCAAGCTAGTTTGAATCAATCCTTAAAAGATGTAAGAATATGTTTGAGCTATAGGAATTTGATCAATAAAGTATCTTTACATAAAATCTAAGCACTCACTCCATTTAATAATAATTCGAGTCTTCGTGATGCTTGATTTTCTTGTGCGTATCTTCACTTGTTTGAAGTTCTTGATCCTTTCTTGATTTTGTATAGCACATGTATATCACTTGAGTTCATTTCTTGTGAGTAGAAACGCTTGTAAAGCTTGTGTGAGATTTTGATTGCTTCGGTTTGAAGTAACACTTGGTCGAAAGATATATCGGTTAAAATGACTATCATCATTGGAACAACCGAGTTAAATAACACTTTATTAACTTATTGTAATTATCAAAATAAGATTAATTGACTTTAAGGTCAACAATATATACTTGTTAAAAACTATTTGGGTTTGTATCTTTGCACCAAACAAAGTACAAAATTCTAATGCATACCTGTAACCATATAGACTATACACTGATGGCATGAAGGGCCTTTAAGATCGAAAACCAAACCTTCCTCGAAGTTGCTTCATAATAGAAATATTAGTTCTTTTCTTTTAGTAGCTTCTTGCACAGTATTAGAATCCACCATCAAAATTTGAAAGAAACCTTTTGTAAAAAAAAAAATGGTCGATAGCAACAACTGCAAACAATAGAATCTGAACCAACTTCAAACATAGTTTTGGCTTTTTTGAATAATTCTTAAGTTTATCTTTTTGTTTGATTTTCTTATGATACGTGTTTGAATTGGTTTAAATTTATCTCATTGATTTAATTTCGAATTTAAATGTATATTTATTTTCTTATATTTATTTTTAAGAAGGGTAGTATTAGAATTTAACTTAATTAATTGAAATAATAAAATAATTAATACTTTGTCCTTAATTAGAAAGTTGTCCTTTAAACTAATGATTTCAAATGAATATCCTTTATTATAACCACTATTTATATAATGTCCTTTATTATTATTTTCTATTTTTTTTAAATCAAGTAAATGTTATCTCAAGCCAAATTAAATGCATTACTTATCTCAAGCTAAATTAAATTAGCAGAGAAAAGGGCAATGTGGTCATATTACAATTAATAATCTAGAATATGAAAAAAAAAATAAAAAAATTAGGCCAAATGGAAAACAATTGGGGTAAAAACAAAAAAATGTGTTAAATACAAATTTCGAAATCAGGCGGAGTTTGAGTAAAACAATCCCATAATCGTATCATGTGTGTTTTAATGTATGTTCTTCTTTTGTTGAGTTGAGGGTTATAGAATACCATTTGTAGTAGGGAAATTTCCGATTATCACAATCCTTTGTTCAACTTTGCTAGAATTATGCAGATGAATTTTCTATGGGGCTCTAACTTGGTGGATTAATTTACTGGATAGTTAAAAATAATTTAATTAATATTAATATATATATTTTTTTAAATGTAGATAATTCCAGTTTATCCATATGCAACTACGTTCTTTTTTTTAAAAAACAAAATTGTCAGTTTATCTTATTATGTAGATAAACGTAATCCCAATATGAATAAACTTGGTAAGTGGGATAAACTAACAAAAAAAAAAAAGGTAAGTAAAAAAAATATTTACCTAGTGTGAAATTATGTACGTGAAACATGAGAAATTCTTGCCGATAATGACAAAGATCCTAAGTCAATTTGGTGGACAAACCTTAGTGCAATATAATAGAGGCAATGGGTTAAAATGGTTTCTTTTATAATTATATTCAAGAGAATGGCATTTTACATTTTTATTCTAAAATAAAGATATTCATTTTTCTCTACCAAAAATACCCTTCATCTATTTCTTTTATTTTTTTCTTAAAAATAAATTAATCACCACCGCCCATCACCAGCACCACTATCCCCCTTTGAAACTCAGGCAATCATTACTGAAGTGTCATGACCTCATTGGAGCTCCAGAGTAGGCACTACAAATATGTTTTTGCAATAAATCTGCATGCAACTAATGATACATATGTTAGTGCAAATATGTTTTTACACTAAATCGCAAGCAACAAATGATACTTATTTTAATACAAATTTGTTTTTACACTAATTCTGCAAACAACTCATGATATATTTTTAGTACAAATATGATTTTAAGTGCTGATTTCACTATGTACTGATTACTGTATGTAAACATACATCTTCTACTGCAAAAAAACATATTTGCCGGTAAATTCGAAAGAAACAAATGATACATATTTTAGTGCAAATCTATTTTTACACTAAATCCTCGAGCAACGTATGTTATATTTTTTGTGCAAAACTATTTTTGTACTAAATTCGAAAAAAAACTAATGTTATAAATTTTAGTATAAATATATCTTTGCACCAAATCAATCAACAAATTAAGCTATATTTTTTCATACAAATTCATCTGTACACTAAATCCGCAAGCAATTGAGGAAGTAAATTTGAGTGCAAATTTGTTTTTGCACTGTATAAAATTTCTCGCCGGAGCTCTTGTGTCATTGTCAAAGGTACGAAAATGGTCGCTGGAGCTCCAGTGGACGGTAGTGGCGGACGTAGTTGGTGGGGCTTAACAACGACAAATGGAATAAAGAAATAAAATATTGTAGTAAGAGTATAATTGACCATTCAAAAAAAATGAGTGTGTCATTTTAGTGAACAAATATTTAAAAGTTGTCCTTATGTCTAAAACAAATTGTAAAGGCAGTCCTCTATCTATTTTGGAATAACAATATCCTTAAGTTGAACATAATTATAGAGGATGTACTTAAAACTCATTTTCTCTTTTTTCTTAAAGAATGACAAAAGGGACCCACAATCATAGATCCATATATGCTATCTATACCATAATGAACAAAATTTTGACACATTCCAGTCTTTAAAGTCTATTACATCAATAGCTTAATTTTTTTTAAAGTATAGCTTGGATCAACTACTAACAAGTGGTCCAGTAAAAATGTACTGAGATTAGTGCTAGATTCGATTCGGAATTCTCCGCATTGAATTATTGCAACTACAAAACCATCTTGGTGGTAAAAAATAAAAAAATAAAAACCTTTGAATCTAACATATTTTAATCTTGACAATACATTTTTTTTATACAAAGATGAATATCGCTATTAGCATTTTATATAAATACTAAAGCACTTAGAAAGTATCTTCAATGCATAAAAAAATTTGAAAGAAGTACTTCTTTTAAAAAAAAGAAGGTAATATAATATTTATTTAGGACTATATAAATATGCGTATCTAATCGTGGAGAAGAGTGATACCACTTCATCTTGATTTTGTCATTCTTTAGCGGGTGTTCTTAAATGCACCCACATAATCCGTCTTCTCACCCCACCAAAAGTTAAAGTTATGTTAATCTTAACCTAAAAAATAGCGTAAAAATATTTCTTTCCACCCCGCTTTTTATACTTTAAAAAAATCGCCACTAATTTATCTTCTCATGTAAAATTCCAAATAATAATATTTTATATTATTTAGTTAGAAATATAGTTCGTTTCTTTAAATAATATTTTATTATTAACAAATTTGTAAGTTGAAATTATTCTCGGCTATCCCATAGTAATTTCCTTAATTAGGAAAATAATAATGCAAGTTATGTATATATATACATACATAAATATGGTGCATATTTACGTAGTGTAGGAGATGTATAATTGCTTGCTTCCTTACAAGTATGTGACCAAATTTTAGTTTTAATAACCTTAATTAGTTTGAATTTTTGAATTTTAAATTTTGAAATTTGAAAATATAGATTTGTTTTAATCATTTTAGGTAATATCTTCTCGCTAATTGTTAGCTAAGGTTTTGGTGTAATTATTATTAATTTGATTATTCCTTTGATTGTTATTGTTCAAATTAAGCTTAGAAAATTCTTGAACCTAATAAATCATTATTTATTTAAGAATAATTAGTGTTAAAAAGAAAAGCAAAGGGTGCGGAGGATAATTAAGCAAATTGAAATTTAGTGAGATTACGGAGGAAAGAAAAAATATATATATTAATTGAAGCGAGAGAGAGAAAAGGAATGAGGGAAAAATATGTATTTATTGCATGTTGTGCTTTTATTGTTTCAATATTTAATTTCTTAAAATTACTCGTAAAAAAATATTGAAAAATAAAATAGTTTGGTGAGAAAATCTCTATCATTTTAATATTTTGTACGGAAATCATTTTCTTGAATTTCCAAAAAATTAAATATAATAGAAATCGAAAGTAACAAAATATTTTAATAAATGATTTATTATTATGAAAACTATTTTATTTTTTCCCTTCACACAAAAGATAACATATATTTACAAACAACAAATTGATCTTTTAATATTTTTGGTATCGTGAATTAAGTCTTATATTTACTTATTTGATAAAGATAAAAATAAAATTTGTAAATAAATTTTAAATATGAATAATAACCATTTAAGAGTAATGAACAATAAAACATTATATAAAATATCATATAATTACTAAAACTGTATTTCTGACAATTAACATTTTGTATCTTGGAGAGATAAAAATTTTAATAAAATTTATTAAGAATGAAGTAAATTTTATTTATTATATTTTATATTAATGAAAAAATTACTATTATTTAATTTTTTTCTTTTTGCGACGAAATTTTATCGTCTCTATATTGTTTCAGTAAACTCACTCCACCGCTGGGGTGAAGTGCAAGATTTTTTAAAGATTTGATGTGGTTAAAAAAAAGTATTCTCACACTGGAGTAAGAAGACTGATTTTGTGGGTGCATTTAAAAATACCCTCTTTAACCCATGTGCGTAATAATTAGGTAGCGAGCGACGGACGTCAAACCATCAACTTAGGTACGTGATAATAGCTTTTGTAAGTAGCATAAGCAATACATTTATCAGCACGAAAAAAATTACGAAGAGATATTGATCATCAACAAATCATTCACATTATTTTCGTTCACTCAAATCATAGAAAGTGGTTCTTGTTACCATTTAACATGTAAAACTAATTCTTTATATTTATAAAAGAAATTAGCTATCAGTTAATCTAACCAAATAAAAAAGAACCGACAAAACTTTACCTATACACCAAGTGTAACTATCAACTACACTTTGTATCTTCTAACCTCCGTCATCAATATCAATAAAAATCACCAACACCATTATTAATGGGTGGACGTACACCAGACTTATCACTTATAGTGGGGGGGGGGGGGGGGGGGTGGAACCACTCTACTACCAAATTTCTTTTATGTCTTTCATGTGTGTGAGCTTTATTATTACTTATTATAATAATTTTTATAGGCAGTAATTTGTTAACCTTACAGTAATTATTGATTTTAAATATCAATATTCTCACATACTATTATCCTTTGTAAAAACATAATTAATGTTAACGTTGTTAACGTGTAGTTTAAAGATATAACTTAAGAATATTATTTATACATAGATTAAACTTGTTGTCTGATTGTTTGCACAATATATAATTTGGGTCCACCACTTACTAATTTTTATATATACGAGTGTATATGAGTGTTTAATTTGTGTTGGTTAACGGCCCATTATTGTTCTTATGAATATTTTAATACGAGCGTAGATGATTTGTTTGTTTGTTTTCTTTTTTTTTTTCAGGTTGGAAAATAATTAATTAATACGTGTATGTGATTCCAATAACTTTCCTATAAAAAAAAAAAAAAAAAAAAAGGAAAAGTAAAAAGAAAGACTTCCTAAGTCAATAAAAGGTAGACTCTAAAATATTAAGTTGACAGAGATCCCATTTCTCTGCAAGTTCTTTCAAATAAAACTAGTGGATTTCTATGAAGTGGTCCGACCAGTTAATAATGTCTCGGACCCAAACTGATTGATATTCCTCCTTTAACTTTTTCTTTAATTAATTATAGATGTTACTACTTTTTCTTTTTTCCAATCATGTTCATCCCTGCAAACGTCAGAATCCTTATCCTTTGAGCTAATGTTTTGGAACGAAAAAAGTGAGGGAGGGCAAAGCTGATAAAAAACGCAAGTCGTTGCACAAAATTCTATGTATGTTTTAAAGTTTCCGTCATCATCACATAGAGCAACTGTCAATTTTTTGGGAGCATTTTCTTCAAGTACGATCTTTATCAATAAAATTGTTCCGATTAAGAGATTTTTGTTCCGGCATTATTAACTAAATTCTCTCAAGTTGAACCAGTGGATTTCTATGAAGTGGTCCGACCACTTAATAAAGCCTCGGACCCAAACTGATTGATATTCCCACATAAGCTTTTTCGTCAATCAATTATAGACATTACAACTTTTTCTTTTTTCCGATCATGTTTATCCCTGCAAACATCAGAATCCTTATCCTTTGAGCTAATTTTTTTGGAACGAAAAAAGTGAGGGAGGGCAAAGCTGATAAAAAGTGCAAGTTGTTGCACAAAATTCGATGTGTGTATTTAAAGTTTCTGTCATCATCACATAGAGCAACTGTCAATTTTTTGGGAGCATTTTCTGCAAGTACGATCTTTATCAATAAAATTGTTCCGATTAAGAGATTTTTGTTCCGGCATTATTAACCAGATTCTCTCAAGTTGAACCAGTGGATTTCTATGAAGTGGTCCGACCACTTAATAATGTCTCGGACCCAAACTGATTGATATTCCCAATTAAGCTTTTTCTTCAATCAATTATAGACATTATAACTTTTTCTTTTCTCCGATCATGTTTATCCCTGCAAACATCAGATTCTACTTTAATAACAAGTACCGTATCAACACCAACAAAAAACGCGGCAAAAATCAAGAACATTAGTGAGATAAATATATAATAATGGGTAATAAAAAAAAAAAAAAAAACCTCTATGAGAATTTTTTATGAAAAATTAAGAAATGATATTTTTCTGAAGTAAGGGCCTATTTTTTTAATCTTATTAGTTTAAATCCTTGTTTATTAATTTTATTTTAAAATGAGAGTTTTGATCAAAATTGTATTTTATGCAAATTTAAAGCGATTTTGTTTTGCATGATGTGTTTTATTTTTTAGCAAATATATTTTTATGTGTCACAGGTGTAATAATAAAGCAATGTCAAACAAATCTAAATACATAATAATATATTAAAAAATAAGGACCGTAAAATTAACTTTACATAACTAAAAAACCTATCATGTGTGGTTTTATCAATAAATAGACAAAAAATATTATGTAGTTCTCAACTTCTGACAAAAATACATTATTTTTTCTACTATTTTTTTCTTGTCATCAAACAGAGCATAACAAAGTAATTTTGAACCTTGGATTAGTAGCTTCTTTATCGTCGCGGGGTTTTTGGGGGTGGGGTGTTACGGTTTCGATTGACTTTTTGTTCATTATTATGTAGATGGAGAATTTTACTGATAAGTTATTGGTGAAGAAATTTTTTTTTTTTAAACTCTTAATATATCCTACAGTCTTTTTTGAACGAATTAACAAATCAAACAAGGGGCTTTTTTTTCAACCCAAGAAATTTAAATTGTTTTGTATTTAGCCTATTGATGGTATCAAAATCTAAAAATAGATAATTAACCAATCAATTAGAGAATATTGATGAATAAAAAGTAAACGCGGCGTAATGATTAACAAATGACATTTTCTATTAAGGTAGGTTTCTCTGGTAGCGCTTATGTTATTCCGGCAGTACATCCTCCTTTTGTGTGTGCTTGCTTTGTATTAGTTTAAAGGCAATCAATTTGGATGAGAATACATGTTACCAACTTTTCTCTCTATAATTTCACTACTTCTATTTATAAGTATATAATTAGGATTACAAATATTTTAATAGGATGAATAATAAACTGTGTATGAGAGGGAGTGTACAAGGATTGTTGGTATTTTTTGGGGTATGAGAAGAGAGAGTATAAGACCCTGCTATCTCTCTTTCATTAATTGAGAGAGATATAAAGAGAGCCGAAATTTCTTTTTCTCTTAAGAAGAGAGAGTATAAGACCCTTAAATCTTCTTCTTAAATGGGTTTGTATTTATATTGCCAATGGTTTTGTATCTCTTGGATGAGATGGGTGGTCTCTTGGATAAGAAAGATGGTGTTGGATGAGAAGAATGATGTTGGATGAGAAAAATTGTGTGTTGAATGAATAAATGAGATGATGTATTTATAGGTAAATGGAGAATGGTAAAAAAGTAAATTTGATGAAAATGAGGGGCAAAAATGTAATTTGGTACAAGTTAGTGGATGTGAATAGAATATTTATTTAAAGAAAAGTGTGGAATATTTATTTAAAAGAAACTGTGGAATACTGTGAGAACCCGCGTTCTCGACGCCCGGGGGTCCCCGTGGGCGGCGATTCCGTTTGTTGATTTAGAAATCAGGTTTTGAAAAGAATAAGAGTCGCCAGTTTGTTTTACTAAACAAACAAAAAAAGTTTGTGTAAAAGAGACGTATTTATGGAGTAAATATCCTCTTATACACAATATATGCGAAACCAGTTGATTCGAAGGTTCGGGGATTAAGTTACGAATCGGGAAGGTATTAGGCACCCAATTCGCCCTTTCGGTCTCTTGAGTAGGATATGCGTGCATTATAATTCAGTTCTTGCATGCTATTTCCATTACTTTACAGCTTTCCGTACTTACCTTAGAAATCGGGATTTTGGGGTTGGGATGAAAACGATGTGTTTCCTAATTCACCCATGATTATGAAAATGAGTGTGTGTGTGTGTGATTTGAAAAAGAGAGTTTGATAATAATAGATGCAATGAAAAAAGTGATTTTGTAAAGCATTGGGCTTTTCGGAAACTGATTCAATGTGGAATCTTATATTCGATATTATATGAGGCGAGTTGACCGATCGTATACCAAAGTCTATTAATTAAACCGGTATAGATGGCACTAGTGCTCTCATAATCGAGTATTTATCACATATACACCGCAATCTATGAGTTAGATTGGATATGTAGCGATTATCGATTCCTTCGTATAACGATACCGCTAATCCGGACTTTTGAAAAAGTAAAAAAGTAATAATACTATTTTGGAATTGGATTAGGGTTTATTATACGCCTTTAGTTTTGAAAACAATTTGAAAAAAAAAGGTTTTGAAAAGCTATTAAGTAATAAAAATTATGCAAACAAGAGTATGAATTATAAAACTGACGAATAAATAAAAGAAGAGAGAGAAAATTATACCTGAGCCTTCTTGGAAGGAGAGAATAAAGATCTCTTGGTGTGTACCACGAAATTCCCTTGATTGTTCTTGAAAATATTGAATGGAGGGGGGGTCTATTTATAGTTGAAGAAAATACTTGGAGAGCAAGAAAAGAGATTGCAACTAGGACTCTTGGAAATTATCGCAAGACCTTCCCACCGTTGGATCATCCTGATTTTTGGATATGTGTTAGGAATAGAACTCTTCTAGATTGTGTAAAAATTTCAGGTCGATCGGAGTTCGGGAAGGTTCCCTTTCGTTCTGATTGGTACGAAGAGTTTGTGTCCGCGTAGGAAAAGTACTTGTTGTAGACAAGGTCCCTTGTTTGCACGACAAGTCAGGTTCTAACCGTTGGATCATGCTTCATTTTGTATATGTATTGCCAATATAAGTCTTTTACATCCTGTAAAAATTTGAGGACGATCGGAGTTCCGGAAGGACTCGGTCTCCTTGGCTTGGTACAAAGAGTTTGTTCCCGCGTAGGAAACGTACTTGCATACAACAATCTCGATAATTAAACCTCCAACCGTTGTATTATTCTGATTTTTTGATATGTTTTCCCTCCAAATGTTTTCTAACTTGTGTCCAAATTTGAGGCCGATCAGATTTCGGGAAGGCCACTATTTATTTTAATTTGCTACGAAGGACATTTCAACTGGAATTGCACGGTAGACAAATTGATTCTTGAGGACCCCATGTCCGACAAAGCTAAATTTTGAATATGTTCTTCCCCACAATAAGGCCTATCCACTTACCAAACTTCAAAGCATTTTAACTTCGAGAAGACCTCCATTTGACCACCCGAAATAAACTCGCGATTTTCGGAATTGTCGGAGATCCGACCGTCGGATTTAGCTGATTTTCGAGTATGTTACTCCTTTTGATAATTTCCAATAACTCTCAAAGTTTGAGGATGATCCAAAGTACGTGACTCTCCTTTCACAAATTTCCCGGAGTTTTGACGGTTTTTGATTCCGACAATTTTCGATAATTCTGTGACTCCTCATCCGGGGTCCTTTCGGCTTTCTTCTTTGACCTGTATCACATGAACAAAATACATGTGCATCTAGGAATGCTCGAGCGTGCATGCATGTTTATTTCTTTGAAAATTAGGATTCTTGCGGGGGTCGCAAAATGAGGTGTTCACAGACCCTCTCGGCCTGGGTTCTTTGTGAAGCAAAGAAACCAGGACGATAATGAGAACGCATCATTTTGCGGCACTCGCATGAATCACAGATGATATTTTGAAAACAATGCAATGCAAAAGATGCTGTGCTGTGCTGCTTCTCTCTCTCCTTAGGATGGATGGGCGATGTTTGGACTTGGTGTTGAACTGATGTACTCCCTTTGATAGGAACAGTTCCGTCAACGATTCTGATGGGGGGGGGTTGAGCTTCTGTACTCCCATCGGTAGGGACGGTTCTGTCAACAATTCGATGGGGCGTTGAGCTGATGTACTCCCATCGGTAGGGACGGTTCTGTCAACAATTCGATTGGGGCGTTGAGCTGATGTACACCCATTGGTAGGGACGGTTCTGTCAACAATTCGATTGGGCGTTGAGCTGATGTACTCCCATCGGTAGGGACGGTTCTGTCAACAATTTGATTGGGGCGTTGAGCTGATGTACTCCCATCGGTAGGGACGGTTCTGTCAACGATTTGATTGGGCGTTGAGCTGATGTACTCCCATCGGTAGGGACGGTTCTGTCAACAATTTGATTTGGGCGTTGAGCTGATGTACTCCCATCGGTAGGGACGGTTCTGTCAACAATTTGATTGGGTATTGAGCTGATGTACTCCCATCGGTAGGGACGGTTCTGTCAACAATTTAATTGGGGCGTTTAGCTGATGTACTCCCATCGGTAGGGACGGTTCTGTCATCAATTCGATTGGGCATTGAGCTGATGTACTCCCATCGGTAGGGACAATTCTGTCAACAATTCGATTGTGCGTTGAGCTGATGTACTCCCATCGGTAGGGACGGTTCTGTCAACAATTCGATTGGGCGTTGAGCTGATGTACTCCCATCGGTAGGGACGGTTCTGTCAACAATTTGATTGGGCGTTGAGCTCATGTACTCCCATCGGTAGGGACGGTTCTGTTAACAATTCGATTGGGCGTTGAGCTGATGTACTCCCATCGGTAGGGACGGTTCTGTCAACAATTCGATTGGGCGTTGAGCTGATGTACTCCCATCGGTAGGGACGGTTCTGTCAACAATTCGATTGGGCGTTGAGCTGATGTACTCCCATCGGTAGGGACGGTTCTGTCAACGATTTGATTGAGGCGTTGAGCTGATGTACTCCCATCGGTAGGGACGGTTCTGTCAACAATTCGATTGGGCGTTGAGCTGATGTACTCCCATCGGTAGGGACGGTTCTGTCAACAATTCGATTGGGCGTTGAGCTGATGTACTCCCATCGGTAGGGACGGTTCTGTCAACAATTCGATTGGGCGTTGAGCTGATGTACTCCCATCGGTAGGGACGGTTCTGTCAACAATTCGATTGGGCGTTGAGCTGATGTACTCCCATCGGTAGGGACGGTTCTGTCAACAATTTGATTGGGCGTTGAGCTGATGTACTTCCATCGGTAGGGACGGTTCTGTCAACAATTTGATTGGGCGTTGAGCTGATGTACTCCCATCGGTAGGGGCGGTTCTGTCAACAATTTGATTGAGGTGTTGAGTTGATGTACTCCCATCGGTAGGGAAGGTTCTGTTAACAATTTGATTGGGCGTTGAGCTGATGTACTCCCATCGGTAGGGACGGTTCTGTCAACAATTTGATTGGGGAGTTGAGCTGATGTACTCCCATCGGTAGGGACGGTTCTGTCAACAATTTGATTGGGCGTTGAGCTGATGTACTCCCATCGGTAGGGACGGTTCTGTCAACGATTTGATTGGGGCGTTGAGCTGATGTACTCCCATCGGTAGGGACGGTTCTGTCAACAATTTGATTGGGCGTTGAGCTGATGTACTCCCATCGGTAGGGACGGTTCTGTCAACAATTCGATTGGGCGTTGAGCTGATGTACTCCCATCGGTAGGGACGGTTCTGTCAACAATTTGATTGGGCGTTTTGCTGATATACTCCCATCGGTAGGGACGGTTCTGTCAACAATTTGATTGGGGCGTTGAGCTGATGTACTCCCATCGGTAGGGACGGTTCTGTCAACAATTTGATTGGGTATTGAGCTGATGTACTCTCCTCGGTAGGGACAGTTCTGTCAACAATTTGATTGGGGCGTTGAGCTGATGTACTCCCATCGGTAGGGACGGTTCTGTCAACAATTCGATTGGGCATTGAGCTGATGTACTCCCATCGGTAGGGACGGTTCTGTCAACAATTCGATTGGGCGTTGAGCTGATGTACTCCCATCGGTAGGGACGGTTCTGTCAACAATTCGATGGGGCGTTGAGCTGATGTACTCGCATCGGTAGGGACGGTTCTGTCAACAATTCGATTGGGCGTTGAGCTGATGTACTCCCATCGGTAGGGACGGTTCTGTCAACAATTCGATTGGGCGTTGAGCTGATGTACTCCCATCGGTAGGGACGGTTCTGTCAACAATTCGATTGGGCGTTGAGCTGATGTACTCCCATCGGTAGGGACGGTTCTGTCAACGATTTGATTGGGGCGTTGAGCTGATGTACTCCCATCGGTAGGGACGGTTCTGTCAACAATTTGATTGGGCGTTGAGCTGATGTACTCCCATCGGTAGGGACGGTTCTGTCAACAATTTGATTGGGGCGTTGAGCTGATGTACTCCCATCGGTAGGGACGGTTCTGTCAACAATTTGATTGGGTATTGAGCTGATGTACTCTCATCGGTAGGGACAGTTCTGTCAACAATTTGATTGGGGCGTTGAGCTGATGTACTCCCATCGGTAGGGACGGTTCTGTCAACAATTCGATTGGGCATTGAGCTGATGTACTCCCATCGGTAGGGACGGTTCTGTCAACAATTCGATTGGGCGTTGAGCTGATGTACTCCCATCGGTAGGGACGGTTCTGTCAACAATTCGATTGGGCGTTGAGCTGATGTACTCGCATCGGTAGGGACGGTTCTGTCAACAATTCGATTGGGCGTTGAGCTCATGTACTCCCATCGGTAGGGACGGTTCTGTCAACAATTCGATTGGGCGTTGAGCTGATGTACTCCCATCGGTAGGGACGGTTCTGTCAACAATTCGATTGGGCGTTGAGCTGATGTACTCCCATCGGTAGGGACGGTTCTGTCAACGATTTGATTGAGGCGTTGAGCTGATGTACTCCCATCGGTAGGGACGGTTCTGTCAACAATTCGATTGGGCGTTGAGCTGATGTACTCCCATCGGTAGGGACGGTTCTGTCAACAATTCGATTGGGCGTTGAGCTGATGTACTCCCATAGGTAGGGACGGTTCTGTAAACAATTCGATTGGGCGTTGAGCTGATGTACTCCCATCGGTAGGGACGGTTCTGTCAACAATTCGATTGGGCGTTGAGCTGATGTACTCCCATCGGTAGGGACGGTTCTGTCAACAATTTGATTGGGCGTTGAGCTGATGTACTTCCATCGGTAGGGACGGTTCTGTCAACAATTTGATTGGGCGTTGAGCTGATGTACTCCCATCGGTAGGGGCGGTTCTGTCAACAATTTGATTGAGGTGTTGAGTTGATGTACTCCCATCGGTAGGGAAGGTTCTGTTAACAATTTGATTGGGCGTTGAGCTGATGTACTCCCATCGGTAGGGACGGTTCTGTCAACAATTTGATTGGGGAGTTGAGCTGATGTACTCCCATCGGTAGGGACGGTTCTGTCAACAATTTGATTGGGCGTTGAGCTGATGTACTCCCATCGGTAGGGACGGTTCTGTCAACGATTTGATTGGGGCGTTGAGCTGATGTACTCCCATCGGTAGGGACGGTTCTGTCAACAATTTGATTGGGCGTTGAGCTGATGTACTCCCATCGGTAGGGACGGTTCTGTCAACAATTCGATTGGGCGTTGAGCTGATGTACTCCCATCGGTAGGGACGGTTCTGTCAACAATTTGATTGGGCGTTTTGCTGATATACTCCCATCGGTAGGGACGGTTCTGTCAACAATTTGATTGGGGCGTTGAGCTGATGTACTCCCATCGGTAGGGACGGTTCTGTCAACAATTTGATTGGGTATTGAGCTGATGTACTCTCCTCGGTAGGGACAGTTCTGTCAACAATTTGATTGGGGCGTTGAGCTGATGTACTCCCATCGGTAGGGACGGTTCTGTCAACAATTCGATTGGGCATTGAGCTGATGTACTCCCATCGGTAGGGACGGTTCTGTCAACAATTCGATTGGGCGTTGAGCTGATGTACACCCATCGGTAGGGACGGTTCTGTCAACAATTCGATTGGGCGTTGAGCTGATGTACTCGCATCGGTAGGGACGGTTCTGTCAACAATTCGATTGGGCGTTGAGCTGATGTACTCCCATCGGTAGGGACGGTTCTGTCAACAATTCGATTGGGCGTTGAGCTGATGTACTCCCATCGGTAGGGACGGTTCTGTCAACAATTCGATTGGGCGTTGAGCTGATGTACTCCCATCGGTAGGGACGGTTCTGTCAACGATTTGATTGGGGCGTTGAGCTGATGTACTCCCATCGGTAGGGACGGTTCTGTCAACAATTTGATTGGGCGTTGAGCTGATGTACTCCCATCGGTAGGGACGGTTCTGTCAACAATTTGATTGGGGCGTTGAGCTGATGTACTCCCATCGGTAGGGACGGTTCTGTCAACAATTTGATTGGGTATTGAGCTGATGTACTCTCATCGGTAGGGACAGTTCTGTCAACAATTAGATTGGGGCGTTGAGCTGATGTACTCCCATCGGTAGGGACGGTTCTGTCAACAATTCGATTGGGCATTGAGCTGATGTACTCCCATCGGTAGGGACGGTTCTGTCAACAATTCGATTGGGCGTTGAGCTGATGTACTCCCATCGGTAGGGACGGTTCTGTCAACAATTCGATTGGGCGTTGAGCTGATGTACTCGCATCGGTAGGGACGGTTCTGTCAACAATTCGATTGGGCGTTGAGCTCATGTACTCCCATCGGTAGGGACGGTTCTGTCAACAATTCGATTGGGCGTTGAGCTGATGTACTCCCATCGGTAGGGACGGTTCTGTCAACAATTCGATTGGGCGTTGAGCTGATGTACTCCCATCGGTAGGGACGGTTCTGTCAACGATTTGATTGGGGCGTTGAGCTGATGTACTCCCATCGGTAGGGACGGTTCTGTCAACAATTTGATTGGGCGTTGAGCTGATGTACTCCCATCGGTAGGGACGGTTCTGTCAACAATTTGATTGGGCGTTGAGCTACTGTACTCCCATCGGTAGGGACGGTTCTGTCAAAAATTTGATTGAGGTGTTGAGTTGATGTACTCCCATCAGTAGGGACGGTTCTGTCAACAATTTGATTGGGCGTTGAGCTGATGTACTCCCATCGGTAGGGACGGTTCTGTCAACAATTTGATTGGGGCGTTGAGCTGATGTACTCCCATCGATAGGGACGGTTCTGTCAACGATTTGATTGGGGCGTTGAGCTGATGTACTCCCATCGGTAGGGACGGTTCTGTCAACGATTCTCATTATGATTTGGTTCTTTTTGAAGGGGTGAGGGCAGATGGTCTATTAGGGACTTTGCTTTGTGTTTGAGAGGTTGGGGAAGATGGTCTGCTGGGGATGTTTGATGATCAACTGGGGACACTACTTTGGTGTTGGTGATTTTGGATAAAGGCTGGTAGGGAAATGAGAATTTATGGTATACTAGGAGAATGAGGATTCCTACTGGTCAGGATAAAGGCTAAAGGTTGATGATCTGCTGGGGATATGATGATTGGTGGTCTATTGAGGATATGATGAATCATAATGGTTAGGATAAAGGCTAAGGGTTGGTGATATGCTGAGAATATGCTGATGCGGGATTAAGATTAGGGTGATTGATGATCTGTTGAGGTGACGAAAGTTGATGATTTGCTGAGGGGGTGAGAGTCTCTGAACAGACATAGAGAGAAAAATTTCTGGTGTGATATATTTTTTGAAAAAAAAGAATTTTTGGTTGGCTTCTTTTTCTTTGAGAAAAAATCGAGTTACGTTCTCTCAATTCTCGAACCTTCGTGTATGAATTTTGGACTTTGCCTCTTGCTAAGCTTCCGCGGCATTTTTTTCTCTTGTCACTAGGGTGCGATTTTGTTTCCTGACTTCGCGAGAGAAGAATTTTTGTGCCTGCATCATTTTCTGTTTTTCGATGCCATTACTCCTCCTTGACTTATTGAAAGCTTTTTGATGCAGCTTATTTTATTTTTTTTTTCTTTTTTCGCAAGGTCAGCAGCCTTCCTCACCCAAGACGTAGCCCTGGGCTTTTCAGCCTAGCTGTCACTCTTGGTGTGGCTCTCGCTGCCATCTTTTTTCCTTTTCTATTTTTTTTTTTCAATATTTTTTTCTTTTGGCACTGTGGAATTTATCCTCTTTTCTACTCTTTCAATTTTTTCTTGTACCCACTTTGTTTTCTCTCACTTTGTCAGGTTTTCTGAGCATCATCGTCCTTGCGATTTTGAGAATGTTTACTTTGAAAGTTCGCATTTGACATCGTCGTGCTGTGTTTGTGATTTTCGGTCCGAGAATCTTTGAGACCGTATCTTGAAGACTTCTTGGGCGAGGAGAAGCTAGGCCAAAGGTCCTTTTTGTGGGGGCTTGGTCCCTGTGTTTTTTACGAAATCTTATCATTCCAGTTTTTCTCTCTATCTTTCTCTGATATCCTCTCAAAGGGGGCTTTTTGGCTTTGGAGAGAGCTTGAGTTTGCCTGAAGGAAGGGCTTTAGTATGTGCTTGTGGAAAGGGCTTGGATTGGATTGGTGCCTGTAGGAAAGGTTTTGGAATGGTGCCTGTAGAAAGGGCTTGGGATTTGACTGGTGCCTATAGAAAAGGCTTGGACTTACCTATAAAAAAAGGCTTTGGGATTTCATATATGATTCGATTCTCTGGGAGGAATATGATGGGGTGGCAAAGCCCGTCTGGCAGGTCACGGAACCTAGAGATTATATATATGCACTATGTAAATGCTCATACCATGCACCTTGGTTTTGAAAAAGTTGTGAATCGTGAGTTGCCTGATTTATGAAGCATGATATGCTATTTGAAAATGCATGCAATGCTGACTCTTTTCCGAGAATATGTAAACTTATTTAAGAAAGTATCATTTATCATTTTGTCTTGTAGACAAAAGCAGACCTTCTGTCTGAAAGACAAAAGGGTGTCCTTTTATTTAACAGATAAGAGGTTATGTCCCTCACGTCACTCCTTTTTCCATTTCTCCCATCATGTTTGCTTTCTTGAATTTTTTTTTTTTTTTATTTAGACCAGGCCTGAAGTCACTTCTCAGGTTGCCTACGTTCCCCTTGTTCTAATATCTCAAATCTTGGTTGTGGGGCTCAGGTCTACGTAGTTCTTAGGGATGCTGGCTTAGGTCCTTTATTGATAATATTTCTTCAGACGATCCAGATTAACCGGAGAATTGAACTGATGCCCATCTGTATCTGTGAGTATGACTGCTCCCCCGGAAAGGATTTCTTTAACAATGTATGGCGCAGTCCATTTCTGTGCGAATTTACCCCTCGGATCTCTGGCTGGTTCCCTGATTTCCTTCAGCACCAAATCGTTTATTTGTATTCTTCTTACTTTCACCCTTTGATTGAACGCTCTAGCGACTCTTTTCTGATATCCCTGCTGATGATAGGCGGCTTTCAGTCGTTTCTCATCGAGTAATGCCAGTTCCTCATAACGGCTTTGAACCCAGTCTAATTCGGACACCGAGCTCTCCAGTATCACCCTCAGCGATGGAATCTCCATTTCTACTGGCAATACTGCTTCTATTCCATATGTTAGTGAGAATGGTGTTGCGTTTATAGAGACCCTTTCGGTAGTGCGGTATCCCCATAGCGCGTACGGCAATTTGTCGGCCCAGTCTCGACCACTTTTTACCATTTTACTAATCACATTCTTTAGGTTTTTATTTGCTGCCTCTACTGCGCTATTGGTCTGGGGCCTATAGGGGGATGATTTGTGTCTCTGTATCCCGTATTCTTCCATTACATCATTGGCTTCCCCCTCAAAGTGGGTTCCATTATCTGACACAATTTCATGTGGTACTCCGTATCTGCAGATGATGTTTCTTCGGATAAATTTTGCAACTTTTTTTGCATCAAGCTTCGCATATGATTCAGCTTCTACCCATTTTGTGAAATAGTCGATTGCTACCAGTATGTATTCGTGTCCATTACTTGCTGTCGGTGATATTTTCCCAACGACATCTATACCCCAAACTGAAAAGGGCCAGGGGGCTGTCATAGTGTATAATTCTTTTGGAGGAAGCTTTTGAGATTTTGCATGAACCTGACATAGGTGACATCTTCGTACATGATCGCTGCAATCTTGTTGCATGGTGGTCCAGTAATACCCTTGTCGGACAATCTTGCGGGCCAAGGTGTGCCCACTCATATGGGGTCCACATTCACCCCCATGAATTTCGTCCATAACTGGTTGGTATTCTTCCTGTTTTAAGCACTGGAGGTGTATCCCATCGTGACTCCTTTTATACAATTTTCCCGAGCAAATAATGAACTGAGCGGCTAATCTTCGGAGTGCTACCCGAGTTTTCTTGTCAGCACCCTCAGGGTATTTTCCCTCTTTTAAGATTCTCCAAATGTCATAATACCAGATCGATGGGTCCAACGTTTCCTCATTTTCGCTTTCGATGACTAGACAATATGCAGGAATCTCCCTCTGCTCAATGGCTATTTGTATTGTTTGCATATCTTCGGGAATTTCTACCATTGATGCCAGAGTTGTTAGTGCATCAGCAAAGTTGTTCTGGCAGCGGGGTACATGGTGAAACCTAACTCTTTCGAACCTGTTGGCCACGTCTTGCAATCGATCTAAGTAGGGGATGAGCTTTTCTTCTTTGATTTTCCACTTTCGTAGAATTTGATGAATGATAAGAGCTGAATCCCCAAATACTTGTATCTTTGTTACCCCTTTTTCAAGCGCGATTTCCAAACCCACGATGCAAGCTTCATATTCAGCAGTATTATTGGTGCAGTCAAATTGGAGCCGAAAAGACAATGGCGACTGAATCTGGTCTGGTGATATTAGGAGGATCCCTATCCCGTAACCGTTCTTGTTTGCAGCCCCGTCAAAATACAATTGCCATTCACCCTCTGTATCTATGACCATAACCATTTCATCCGGAAATTTGGATTCTTCCTCTTCTTCCCCTTCTAACATAGGGTTACCCGCCAAGAAATCTGCTATAATCTGCCCTTTAATCGCCTTCTGAGTGATGTAAGTGATATCAAACTCTGATAGTAAGAATACCCACTTGGCCATGCGGTTAGTTAACACCGGTTTTTCGAACAAATACTTCAGTGGGTCTAGTCGGGCTATAAGAGTGACTGAAAACACAAGCATATAGTGGCGCAATTTCTGAGTGGCCCAGGTTAAGGCTGCACATGATCTCTCAAGAGGCGAGTAATTCCTTTCATAAGGTGACAACTTCTTGCTGATGTTATAAATTGCATGCTCTCTCCGACTCTGGGCTATGTGTTGGGCTAGCATGGCCCCTGCAGCAGTTTCATTGATCGTGAGATACAACAATAAGGGCAGTTCAGGTTGTGGCGGGGCGAGGACTGGTGGATTTGACAAATATTCTTTGATCTTATCGAATGCTGCCTGACACTGTTCATTCCATTGGCCATCTGATGACTTCTGCAACAACTTGAATATGGGTTCACATTTCTGCGTGAGATGGGATATGAATCGGCTGATATACTGTAGCTTACCCAAGAATCCTCTGATTTCTTTTTCGGTGTGTGGTACGGGCATTTCTTGAATTGCTTTTACCTTGGCAGGGTCCACTTCAATTCCATTCTTGCTAACCATATACCCCAACAGCTTGCCTTTAGTTACCCCGAACACACACTTCTGTGGATTTAACTTCATCTGAAATTGCCTGAGCCTTTCAAAGAAGACCTTGAGGGCGGGAAGATGCCCTTCCCTTTCTTTAGACTTAATGATCATGTCATCCACATAAACTTCTACTTCTTTATGGATCATATCATGGAACAAAGTGGTTGCAGCCCTTTGGTATGTTGCCCCGGCATTTTTTAATCCGAATGGCATAACTGTATAACAGTAGGTTCCCCATGGAGTTATGAAGGCAGTCTTATCCTGATGGTCAGGATGCATCTTTATTTGATTGTAACCAGCAAACCCATCAACAAATGACTTCAGGGCGTGGTTGGCGGTGTTATCCACAATGAGATCAATGTTAGGTAATGGGAAATCATCTTTTGGGCAGGCCTTGTTGAGATCCCGATAATCTACACACACCCTTACCTTTCCGTTTGGCTTCGGCACTGGCACCACGTTAGCCAACCACGTCGGATAATCTACTACTCGAATAAACCCCACTTTCAGCTGTTTCTCTACTTCTTCCTTAACTTTGAGTGACCATTCTGGTATCAACTTTCTGAGTTTCTGTTTGATTGGCCGGCATTCCGGCTTAGTGTGGATTTCATGCATTACTATATCCGTGTTTAATCCCGGCATGTCTGCATAGGACCAAGCAAAGACATCGGCATATTCTTTCAACAGCTCATACAAGTCTTTACCCTCGGCTTTACTCAATTCAGCCCCGATCTTTACTTCTTTCCTATCCTCATCGGTCCCTAGGTTAACTGTAATAGTTTCACCTTCCTCGATTTGGATTCTCTGTTCGTGTTTTTTCTGGGATATCATTCATGGATTCGATTTCTGTTGAGGTAATATGAGACACATTTGGATACTGAGGAATTGATACTATCTTATTAATGACCATGCTATCAAAAACATTAAGAAATTCTCCTAAGAGCTTATAATCGCTCATTCTACCCACAATTTTATCCCTTACAATTTCACTCCCTTTCTCACTCAAATTTCCCACCTCTTTAACTGGACGGATCAGTGTGACCGGGTCCAATATTTGCTTTTCCTCAGTAATTGCCATGATCTGTGTCTCTTCAACAAACAGATTTTGCATCATACTTGCTATATCTTCCAACTCGTTTTTCTCATCCTGAAGCTTTATGTCATGACCCCGACCCTCGGTATCGTGCATCTGGCTTTCTTTGTAGTATAGATCTTCAATAAAAAAGATTTTAAAACCCGGAACTCTGTTCCCTTCTGAATTGACCCATGGTTCTTGGAAGCCACAGAATGGAAAATCTTCCCCTTCTTTTATAAAAAACCCATTGAGGGAGGTATTGATCATTTCGCAACCCGAATCACCCAAGATTTCACCCTTTGTGTCGTATGGGAAACCCAACCCGGCGCATTTTCTTCCTTGCATATAGGGTTCGATCGGCTCAGCTATCCCGACCTGTCTATCTCCCAATCCTCGACCTGGCATATAGCCCATGGTATGCATTATTGCTACTACTTTCTCATTCAAAAACGGTACTGTTTCGGGTGGTAGGTATGTAATCTTCTGTGAGGTCAAGGCCTGTACCCTCGGTTCATATTGGAAACCCCCCAACTGTACATCTTGGTTTCCTATGCCTAAGACTGGCGTGTCTTTAGGCATTATGGTTTTGTCACAATCACCATGTATCACGATAATTTCATCTCCTATCGGGATCTTGATCTTTTGATGTAGAGAATACGGAAGAGCTCCTACCGAATGTATCCATGCGCGTCCGAGCAATAAGTTAAAGCTAGATGGTATGTCGATAACTTGGAACTCAACAGAGAAATCGATCGGCCCAATTAGTAAGTTCAAGTCGACAGATCCTAATACTGCCCTTTTGGTGTTATCATATGCCTTTACCGTTACCGGGGATTATCCCAAGCTACTTTCATCGAGTCCTAAAGCCTTGAATGTTTTGAGTGGACAGACATTTATAGTCGCCCCATTGTCAATGAGTACCTTCGGGACTACCATTCCTCTAGTTTCAACAGATATGTGGAGTGCTTGATCATGGTTCCTCCCTAGTGGTGATAGGTCTTCGTCCGAAAAGGACAAACTGTTATGTAGGCTTAGGGTCCCGATCATTGCTGCTAGTTGTTCCGGGGTTGATTCTATTGGAACTATGGCCTCATCCATGAGCTTGAGAAATGCTGCTCTGTGGGGCTTGGAAGATACCAACAGGCCCCAAATGGAGATTTGAGCCTGCGTTTTCTTCAGCTGTTCAACAACTTGGCTCTTTTCGGGCTGAGCCGCTTCCTTCCTACCTTCTTCCTTTCCCTTTTCTTGGGTTTGATAAACCTTCCCTGATCGTGTGAGCTGTTGTACCCACTTAGCCAAATTGTCCTTTTCAGCCACATCAGATTCTGCAGTTACCTTTGACTAGTCAAAACTGATTGTATCAACATGTGCTCGAATTATTTTTCTTGAGATGGACCACTTCTTACTGGGAGCATCTTGCCCAATCTTCACTTTTCTTTCCTGGTAACCCAAACCTTGCCGGCGTAGTTGGGTTTTGACAACAATGGGTTCAGCAATGCCCTGATTATTCTTGCCCAACCCTTGACCGGGCAGTATTTTCATTTCTCGCATCCACTTGCTAACACGAGAATCATACACTGGTTCCTTTGAAACTTGCGGAGCTTCTTTCATCATATCTCGAAACATGGTTTCTAAGTTTTCTTCCTCTTCCTTTATCCAGCCCCAGCCTACACGGTCTTCAACATGGTAAACTACTACAGCCTCTTCCCCATTCTCCCTTACTGGCTTGATCAAGGAGATGGGGTCACATTCTTCATTTTCAACTAATACGGCATTGATTACCCTTCCATGGTTAGGTAGCGGATTCTTCACAACATTTGGTGGCTCTGGGTCAGGGATTCTTCCCGACTCGATTAGATCTTGGATGGTGTGCCTTAAGGCCATGCATCGATCAGTGTTGTGTCCTGGGCCTTGGTGGTATTCGCAGTGTTCATTGGCCCTCCAACCATTAGGAAGTGGGTCGGGGGGAGCCCGGGGGGCCAATGGTCGTATGATTCCACTTTCTTGTAATGCGGCTAGGGTTTTGCTTAATGAGGCCGGCAGACGTGCAAAATGTCGGTCTTTGTTTCTCCTCCTGAACCCTTGGCCTTGGGCAGATTCCTGTTCTCGTGGATACTGAAAATTACTTCTCTGATAAGACCCCGAATTTTGCTGAGACCATACTTGATTAATAGTAGAAGCAGTTTTCTTGTACTGGGACGAGGCTTTCTTAACCTCAGCGGCCTTTGCCAGTTCTTCCTCAGTTTCGTTGGCCACATGCATTAAAGCTTTATATTTTTCAAAGTATTGTCGCCCCATGCCATTTTTGATTTCGGGCTTAAAATTCTTGACTATCAACCCCAATTGTTCTTCCTCAGGGACCCGGTCAATCATTTGTGATGCCAACTCTCTCCAACGTGTGATAAAATCACTAACACTCTCAGTTTCTCGCTGCTTAGCCATTTCAAGGTGTTTACGAGTAACCTTCAGTTCTTCATTTGACTTATAGTGCTCCATGAATTCCTTTACAATGCTCTTCCAATCGGCCACCCTGTGTTTTTCCAACCCCAGAAACCAACTATGCGCGGGCCCTATTAAAGTCTGATGAAAACCTTGGGCCAAGTGAGTCTCATTCAACCCATACAACTGCATAGTGCGAACATAGGCCTTAAGATGTAGATGGGGCGGGCTATTTCCCGAGAATTTTTCCACATTAGGGAGCTTAAAACCCACCGGCAACCTGGCTTCAGGAAAAATAGACATATTTTGGAGATCGGCTATGTCGTCCGCCTTATCCGTCACCTTTTGGTTCAGAGCCTTCATTTGTTCCTTCAGTAGGGTAATGGCTTCATTCTCTTTAGCCTGTTCAACTACTGACTCAGCATACTGCCCCATATATGGATCTGGTTCATGCCCTTCGAAGAGTGGGTTATGGTGTTGTTGGGGTTGATTATGTTCAGGATGGAGCCATACATTGACAGCATCTGGTACTGGTGGGCCTTGGCGTATTTGGGGAACTGGTAGGACATTTTGCTGAGGTGGGGGAATAGGTTGGCCTTGGCCTTGGCCTTGGTTGTGAGCGGGATTAGGATTTGGTTGATTCAGTTCAACAGGTGCCCGAGTAGCAAGTAAGGTATCCAGACGGGCCTGGGTGGTCCTATGCAGATTGGTCATGGTGTTCATAGACTGAGCCAGACCCTGTATCATTTGGTAAAGCTGTTCTGGAGTAAGGGCCTCGGGATTGATTGGTAAAACGGGACCGGGCGGCAGATCCGTTGCATGGTGTTGACCCTCGGCATCATTAACCCTTTCTTCGTTAACTTCTACCTGGTCATTGTGATAATCGAGAGCACGTCGTGGAGGCATGATGAGAGGTGAATCTGGTCGAGTAAGTCTGCCTGTATGATCTCTACCAGCCCAACCGGCCAGTGTGTTTCCGCAATAAAAAAAAAACTGGGAGTGGTGGAGAAAAGACTGAGATAAGGACAACGAGCCAGAACTAGATAACTGATACTTTTCACCAATTGATTGCGTAATTCTCGGAAAAGAGTGTGACTCGATGATATGCAAATCGAAAACCACTTTTTGGTGTTTAGGCGAAAACAGACCGACAGTAGCAACTTGAGAGCCCCGTGGATAGGTTTAGGGTGGGAATATAAATTCCCGGGGTGCCCTTATAACCTTCCGATTTTGAAAATTAATTTTTTTGAAAAATTCATTTTGGAGAATGACTCGATTTTTTGAAAGAATATTTTGAAAAATATTTTTTTGAAAATCGGGAAGTTCTCTCCACTTAGAGTTGCTTTTCATGGAAATAGTAAAAGGGAAATTCTCACTAACTGGTTTTAGTGAGGGATTTCTATGAACGGGGTTGGACAGCCACCGGCCGTACTTGCCAAACCAAAAATCGGTATGTATGACAAGGCCTTTTGTTCACTAATCTCACGACCAACGGTCAAGAAAACATGCAGAAATTCGTGTGTACTAGGCTGACGCATCCTATATGCAAGCGTGGTTGAAATGGGTAAGGTTTAAGGCTCCCTCCTATTTGGCTAGGTCTTGCTATATACCCCAAGGGCGAATACGTGCAAGGACCTTTTGATATACATTCTGGGTACGTGAGTGTTCTCGTCACTCGATATACCTCAGTTTGGTACTTGGCCAAGGAGAGTGGTCCCATGCGCTTTCGGCTAGTGTAGACCCGCAAGTCCACGGCCTAATCACGACTTTGGTCCCGAGGTTGATAGGGTAAATTCACACTCGCGATAATGCATGATGATAGTGAGTGCGTGCAAAATAACAATTATGGAGGTACATTATGAAGAACGCTTTAGGGTTTGTTCGAGTACTTTCAAATTTTATTTATGAAAAGTTTTTCCTCAAACAATTATTACAAACAAAAAGGGAATCAAGGTATCTACCTAAATCGCATCTATGTTATCCTAAAACTAAGGCCAAAAAAGAAAGCATGCAAACATAAACAATATCCACACATATTCTACTCTTATTTAGAGTCTAATCCTTTTAAAATATCCCCAGCAGAGTCGCCACTGTGAGAACCCGCGTTCTCGACGCCCGGGGGTCCCCGTGGGCGGCGATTCCGTTTGTTGATTTGGAAATCAGGTTTTGAAAAGAATAAGAGTCGCCAGTTTGTTTTACTAAACAAACAAAAAAGGTTTGTGTAAAAGAGACGTATTTATGGAGTAAATATCCTCTTATACACAATATATGCGAAACCAGTTGATTCGAAGGTTCGGGGATTAAGTTACGAATCGGGAAGGTATTAGGCACCCAATTCGCCCTTTCGGTCTCTTGAGTAGGATATGCGTGTGTTATAATTCAGTTCTTGCATGCTATTTCCATTACTTTACAGCTTTCCGTACTTACCTTAGAAATCGGGATTTTGGGGTTGGGATGAAAACGATGTGTTTCCTAATTCACCCATGATTATGAAAATGAGTGTGTGTGTGTGTGTGATTTGAAAAAGAGAGTTTGATAATAATAGATGCAATGAAAAAAGTGATTTTGTAAAGCATTGGGCTTTTCGGAAACTGATTCAATGTGAAATCTTATATTCGATATTATATGAGGCGAGTTGACCGATCGTATACCAAAGTCTATTAATTAAACCGGTATAGATGGCACTAGTGCTCTCATAATCGAGTATTTATCACATATACACCGCAATCTATGAGTTAGATTGGATATGTAGCGATTATCGATTCCTTCGTATAACGATACCGCTAATCCGGACTTTTGAAAAAGTAAAAAAGTAATAATACTATTTTGGAATTGGATTAGGGTTTATTATACGCCTTTAGTTTTGAAAACAATTTGAAAAAAAAAGGTTTTGAAAAGCTATTAAGTAATAAAAATTATGCAAACAAGAGTATGAATTATAAAACTGACGAATAAATAAAAGAAGAGAGAGAAAATTATACCTGAGCCTTCTTGGAAGGAGAGAATAAGGATCTCTTGGTGTGTACCACGAAATTCCCTTGATTGTTCTTGAAAATAATGAATGGAGGGGGGGTCTATTTATAGTTGAAGAAAATACTTGGAGAGCAAGAAAAGAGATTGCAACTAGGACTCTTGGAAATTATCGCGAGACCTTCCCACCGTTGGATCATCCTGATTTTTGGATATGTGTTAGGAATAGAACTCTTCTAGATTGTGTAAAAATTTCAGGTCGATCGGAGTACGGTAAGGTTCCCTTTCGTTCTGATTGGTACGAAGAGTTTGTGTCCGCGTAGGAAAAGTACTTGTTGTAGACAAGGTCCCTTGTTTGCACGACAAGTCAGGTTCTAACCGTTGGATCATGCTTCATTTTCGATATGTATTTCCAATATAAGTCTTTTACATCATGTAAAAATTTGAGGACGATCGGAGTTCGGGAAAGACTCGGTCTCCTTGGCTTGGTACAAAGAGTTTGTTCCCGCGTAGGAAACGTACTTGCATACAACAATATCGATAATTAAACCTCCAACCGTTGGATTATTCTGATTTTTTGATATGTTTTCCCTCCAAATGTTTTCTAACTTGTGTACAAATTTGAGGCTGATCAGATTTCGGAAAGGCCACTATTTATTTTAATTTTCTACGAAGGACATTTCAACTGGAATTGCACGGTAGACAAATTGATTCTTGAGGACCCCATGTCCGACAAAGCTAAATTTTGAATATGTTCTTCCCCAAAATAAGGCCTATCCACTTACCAAACTTCAAACCATTTTAACTTCGAGAAGACCTCCATTTGACCACCCGAAATAAACTCGCGATTTTTGGAATTGTCGGAGATCCGACCGTCGGATTTAGCTGATTTTCGAGTATGTTACTCCTTTTGATAATTTCCAACAACTCTCAAAGTTTGAGGATGATCCAAAGTACGTGACTCTCCTTTCACAAATTTCCCGGAGTTTTGACGGTTTTTGATTCCGACAATTTTCGATAATTCTGTGACTCCTCATCCGGGGTCCTTTCGGCTTTCTTCTTTGACCTGTATCACATGAACAAAATACATGTGCATCTAGGAATGCTCGTGCGTGCATGCATGTTTATTTCTTTGAAAATTAGGATTCTTGCGGGGGTCGCAAAATGAGGTGTTCACAAATACTTATTTAAAAGAAACTGTGGAATACTTATTTAAAAGAAACTGTGGAATATTATTTAAAAGAAAGTGTATAATATTATTTTTCTAGGCTAATGGTAAAATTATTATTTACCCAATCAATTGCCCCCTATTTTTTACTTTTATGCTAAAAGCTGAATGTGAAGGATAAATGTCTTTGCTAAATAAGTGTTTCGGCTCAAAGCTGAAGAGTGAGAGCGTGCACTTGTCGAGGAAGATGATCATGGGAAAAGCTCGAATAATCGATGTGTAGGGCTTTGTTAACCCTTGACTGTAAGTTTGTGGAGCTCGAAACATTAATGTGTAAAGCTGTCTAGACTTTGATCATTAGTCTTAAAGCTTTAGAACATCATTGTGTAAGGTTGGCTAAACGTTGATTTCGAGTCGTAGTTCAAGGAAGTTAGATCTTGGATGCTAGTCATTGAGCTCAAAACATCAATGTGTAGAGCTTGTTAGACATTAGATGAAAGTCGTAAAGCTTGGAACATTAATGTGTAAAGCTCGCTATACTTTTGGTCATAAGCAGAGGAGTTTTAGGCGTCAGTATAATAGTTTGATTCTACTTGGGCCCTATTCAATGGCTTCAAATTCTCGATTTCACTTCAGCTTTGTGGAAGTTTGATATTTACTGAAAATTTCTTTAATTTCCTGTTTTAGTTTGTCAGACGAACTTGATGAAAATTAAATTGAATTGTATTTTTTTGGGAGCTCGTCGATTTTACCTACAATGAAGATCATTGATAGTAAGAAAATGATACAACTTTAGATATGTCAATACAGAGAGAAAAATATATATAAGTTACTAAAAAAAATAAATTATCTCTTCTTTTGGGTTTTATCCCATTGGGTTAACCGTAACCGGATTCCTAAATCATTATTGTCACAACTTGATTCGTCTGTTTTTCTCGTAATTTTTCAGAATGGGTGCTTGCTTCTCAAAGCTTTGCTACAGCTACTAAACTGGTCTCTTTATGAAAGGATTCTTACAGAGTGGACTTTATAAGTAATGAAATACCAAAACAAAATATTTTATATACATTTTTCTTTGGAAACAACCATTACAAAAGGACAATATGTTTTAGCTTAAGGATAATATCTCTTTAGGTGCTCTATATTCCATGGTTTCATGAGTTTCATGTTGTCTACAATCCTCAGATGGTAGATGCTAGGTCTGCTGACCTTGGTGACCACATATGGACCTTCCTATTTAGCAGGGAGCTTGCCATATTTAGAAATCTTGGTGGCCAGGATGACTTTTCGAAGGACCAAGTCACCTACATTTAGACTTCTGTATTTGACCCTTTTGTTGTAACTTTTGACCATACTTCTTTTATAAGCATCTTCCTTGATTCGAGCTTGCTCTTTTTTTTCCAGGGAGGTCTAAGTTAGCCAGCATGCCTTCGTCGTTACGAGCTGGATCATAATGGTTGATTCTGTACGTTGGTACTCCTATCTCCACCAGGATAACTACTTTAGTTCCATATGTTAGAGAAAAAGGAGTTTCACCAGTCGGACCTCCGATGGTGGTCTTGTAGGCCCATAGGACTGACGGGAGTTCTTCAGACCAATTTTTTTTTGGCATCATCCAGTCTTTTCTTCAATGAATTCAGTAGGGTTCTATTGGTGATGTGACGCTCTAAATCCTGTTTTGAGAAAATATCCTCCGGGACCCGGTTCATCACAGGTGCAGTACACTAACGGCGAAAATTTGATAGCTAAAACCTAGACATGTATACGAGAATAAAATACTCAATCTAGATATTAAGAGCCACACGTGGTTATAACATACAAATCTAATCCTTAACAAATAAGCAAAATTACAACAACAAGCCTCCAACGAGATCCCAACATGATAGGCTAACAATATAAAGACAACAAACAAGTTCTAATATCCATGAAGTGTATACTTATATATAACATGAGCAAAACTTGAAGAACAGTAGTCCTTCAGCCATAAAGGACCCTAGACAATATCTAGGTATAGAAGCAATCGAAGAAGACGCTTCCTTTCCCTTCCATTTTTCTGAGGTAGTTGTGTAGGAAAAATAGTGGAATGAGTCAGAAGGACCCAGTGGGAATCAGATAAATATATATAAGAAGTCAGTATTTATTAAACAGTAATGAACACGTAAAGTAAACCCTTTTACTTACATAAAACCATTTGGTATTGCATTATCCTTTACTCATCATCCTCGAGTCATCCCTTCGAAGCTCCTCGCGACTAGCTAAGCGTTCTACCAAGTCTGCATTTTGTGGTCTTTCACCCACGCGGCAGCAGGGCCTCCCAATCGATCCCATGCACGGTTTCAGGACATCGTCCCAGCATCCGGCCCCGACTATGAGACCTACCTGGGACCTTCCATGGTCTAGCGCATATGTGTCTTCAAGAACGTATCTCAATTGGCTCATATGGTGAAGGGGCATATCAAGATCTTAATTTAATAATCTTTCTTTTTATAAACATACACACGTATATATATGCACATGTCACCACTAATAAACGCGTAAAGGGCAAGCCTTATATAGGTAGTTCAAAATAGATAGCTAGTTACTTAACATGTATTTCAATTTACAAATATATTATTTGGTCCCCTGTTGATGGGTTGACACGCTCAACATCACACTACAAGAATATAAAATGGGTCCGAGTGGGTTTTGTTGTAAACCTGCTTAACAATTGTCATCCTTTATTCCACATGTATTTTATAGTGTCATTTAATTAATTCCAATCATTAATTTTGCCATAGAAACTCACCTTACTCAAAACCCCAAAGCCCACATATAGAAAAAGAAATCTAGGTTTTGTACAATTTAGAGCAAAATCATCATAGGAGAATTAATAAGTAATATACGAGGTTTAATTAGTAGATTCTCACATTATTTGGTCGATATCTCTGAGTTAAAAGCAACAATCTAGCCGAATGGAGCTGAATAGCAAAAACCCCAAATCTCGTTCTTCAAGCTTTATCAATGGAGGAGTGAGAGATGATGATGGAGATGAATACTAGGTGTGGATTAATGTGTAAATGGGGTATGAATTGTGGTTTTGCATTACTCACAGAGTCTCCTCCTAAATCATTTTTTAGGTCTCTCTCTTAAGCTCTCAGAAGTTCTGTGTAAAGAATGAGAAGAAAAGGAAAGGAAAGTGTATATAAAAATACCGTTCTCATTTACGGGTACTGTTCACGGGTAGCATTTTGGGACCTGCATCACTGAACTTCGAAGGCCATAATTATTTGTTCGGGACTAGGATTAAGGTGATCTTTATGTCTACGAAAAGCTTATTTAAAGGTCTACGAGTCCCTAAAAGAAACTTTTTCCAAATTCTCGACGAATTATCTACAGTAACGCGTCAAAGTCAGCATTACGTACAAAGTTACAAAATGAACAACTGTTAGCGATTGGCCTATTTTGCGCTCAGTTTCGACTTAGTAGGAGTCTGAATTTTTCTTTTGCTAAAAAACAAAAGCTGTAAATTGCATAAAAATCTAGACACCATTCCAGAGGGTAACTCAATTAGGCGAGGAACGAAGATTTTACGCTTCCTCAAAGTTGGCCAAAATTATGAAGTTGCGTAAATAGAAAACTAATGATTTAAGTTCTATTTTTTGCTTGGATTGTCTAAACCACTTTATGGTCATACTAAGGAGTTATATAACATTATTATCTAATATAAGAAGTGCTTGAACTACTGTGGCTTGCGAAAATTTCAAAATTTTCGTTATCGAGGTTTTCAATCTACTTTGTTAGCGACAAGGAATAATTATTAGCAAGAAACGAAGCAACAGGGTGTTACAACCTCCCCTCCTTTTAAAATTTCACCCTCGAAATTAGACGAAGCAAAGTTAGGAGGTACCTTATTGAAATAAGTGCAAATATTTAGTCAAGATTTTGGATTCCAGCTCCCATGTGGCTTCTTCCATTCCATGGTGTCGCCAAACAACCTTCAGCAATGAACTTACTCGGTTACGGAGAATCTGTTCCTTACGATCAATTACTGCTATTGGCCATGTCTCATAAGAGACATCTTCTTCAACTTCTAACTCATCGGTAGGAACAACGTGAG
The DNA here is from genome assembly GCA_021464415.1 of Lonicera japonica. Taxonomy (NCBI): domain Eukaryota; kingdom Viridiplantae; phylum Streptophyta; class Magnoliopsida; order Dipsacales; family Caprifoliaceae; genus Lonicera; species Lonicera japonica. The sequence continues at coordinate 38,685,221 of CM038471.1, forward strand.
AGGGGTTAGGCACATACTTCCTCAGTATCGACACATATAATACGTTGTGAATTTCCTGAACTGACGAGGGTAGGTCCAAAAGATTAGAAACTAAATCAACACGTTCAGTATCAAATGGTCCAATGTACCTTGATGCCAGTTTTCCTTTATTCCCAAAGCGCACCACACTATGCCGAGGTTTCACCTAAAGGAAGGCGTAATCGCCCACCTCGAACTCTAGTGGTCTACGCCTTCTATCTGCGTAACTTTTCTGGCGACTTTGGGTAGTAGCTAGGTGCTGTTTAATTAGCTTGACCTTCTCTATGGTTTCTTGCACTAGTTACGGCCCGAGTAACGAAGCTTCTCCTGCTTCAGTCTAACACACCGGTGATATGCAAGGTTTACCGTACAATACTTCATAGGGTATCATTCCGATGCTTGCTTGAAAACTATTGTTGTAAGCGAACTTTGCTAGCAGTAAATAATCATCCCAATTCCCTCGGAAGTCTAAAACACAGGCTCTCAGCATATCTTCAAGAATCTGGATCATTCTCTCTAATTGTCTGTTAGTTGGGGGATGAAATGCTGAGCTAAAATTTAGTTTATACCCATGGCTTGCTGGAGTGCTTCCTAAAATTGAGAGGTGAATCAGGGATCACGATCAGACACAATTGATAAAGGTACCCCATGAAGTCTGACTATCTCAATTACGTAGAGCCTCGCCAATTTCTCTAGAGAGCCCGTCTCACAAATCGGTAGGAAATGGGATGACTTGGTAAGGCGATCCATTATCACCTGATGGTGTCAAAATCTAGAAATAGATAATTAACCAATCAATAAGTGAATATCGGTGAATAAAAAATAAATGCGGCGCAATGATGAACACATGACTTTTTTTTAAGGTAGGTTCCCCCAGTAGCGCTTATGCTATTCCACTGGTACGTCCTCCTTTTGTGTGTGCTTGCTTTGTATTAGCTCAAAGGCGATCAATTTGGAAGATAATACAAGCTACCAACTTCTCTCTCTCTATAATTTCCTTAATTCTATTTATAAGTATAGAATTAGGATTACAAATATTTCAACAGAATAAATAATAAACTGTGTAGGAGAGAGAGTGTATAAGGGTTGTTGGTATTTTTTGGGGTATGAAAATAGAGAGTATATGACTCTTCTATTTTTTTTTGGTATGAAAAGAGAGGGTATAAGACCCTTCTATTTTTTTTTATATGAAAATAGAGAGTATATGACCCTTCTATTTTTTCTTGAATTGGCTTGTATTTATATTGCCAATGGTTTTATATCTCTTTGATGAGATGGATGAATCTTAGATAAGAAGAATTGTGTATTTTTGTTGTGTGTTGAATGAATGAATGGTGGGAGGTATTTATAGGTAAATGGAGTTAGGTGAGATAATTATTTAAAGGAAAGTGTGGAATATAATGGAGTGGGATAATTATTTAAAGGAAAGTGTGGAATATAATGGAGTGGGATATTTATTTAAAGAAAAGTGGAGAATAAAAATGGAGTGGGATAATTATTGAATGGAGTGAGATATTTATTTAAAGAAAAGTGGAGAATAAAAATGGAGTGGGATAATTATTGAATGGAGTGTGATATTTATTTAAAGAAAAGTGGAGAATAAAAATGGAGTGGGATAATTATTTTTGTAGGCCAATGGTAAAATTATTTTTTACTTTTGTAGGCCAATGGTAAATTATTATTTACTCCATCATCACCCATAATGCATTGTTTTTCTCTAGGTTCTTGGTAATCCCATAAGAAAATCCATTGTAATGTTTTTCCATTTTCATTCAGGAATAAGAAGTGGTTGAAGTTGTCCACCGGGCTTCTGCTGTTCAATTTTGATTTGCTGACACGATAAACAATGAGAAATAAAAAGTGCGACATCACGCTTCATTCCTTGCCACCAATAAGTACGTTTCAGATCCCGGTACATCTTGGTACTGCCCAGATGAATAGTGAACTTGGAATTGTGGACTTTTGCGAAAAAAATCTTGCTTTAACTCGTGGTCAGATTGTGGTAGTATTAACTTTCTTTTGTATCTGAGTCCACCATCACTTCCTAGAGAGATACTATCCACTTGTATTTCAGACAAGATTTTGTTCTGGCATTCCACTGGGTTTCTATCATTCTTTTGGCTTGCAATTATTTGTTCATGTATGACTGGAGTAGCTATTAGATTTGACAAGTAAGTTGCGCTGTAACTTCATCGTACTACCAAATTGTATCGTTGGAACTCTTCATGTAGCTTCCATTCTCGACACCTTCAGGCCAAAAAAGAACCTTGCGATTTGCGACTAAGCGCATCTGCTACTACACTGGCTTTTTTGGGATGATATTAAAGTGTAAAATTGTAGTCCTCTAGGTACTCCATCCATCGATGTTGCCTTAAGCTGAGATTCTTCTGGGTGAATATGTATTTAAGACTCTTGGGGTCGGAGAACACTTCAAATCTTTCTCCGTACAGGTAGTGATGCCATATCTTCAACGCAAACACGACAGTAGCAAGTTCGAGATCATGTGTAGGGTAATTTTTCTCATGAGTCTTTAACTGACGAGATGCATATGGAATCACATGATTAAAGGACACAACCCAATCCTAGGCGAGACGCATCACAGTAAATAACATAGCCCAAACCTCTTTCCGGTAAGACTAAAACAGAAGTAGTAGTTAATCGATACTTCAGCTCGTTGAAAGCTTCCTCGTAGCTATAATCCCACACAAAAGGTACGCCTTTCTGTGTTAAGTGTGTAAGAGGAAAGGCTATACGTGAAAAGTTCTCGACAAATCGTCTGTAATAACCTGCCAACCCGAGAAAACTACGAATTTCAAAAACATTGGTTGGTCGGCTCCAACTAGACACAACCTTAACCTTGTTTGGATCAAGGGAGATACCTCCTTGTGACACAACATGCCCCAGGAATTTCACTTCTTCTCTCCAGAAGTCACACTCGGAGAATTTTGTATAAAGTTAGTGATCTTTAAGTAGTTGAAGTGCAATACGAAGGTGTTTATTATGTTCAGCTTTAGTGCAGGAATAGATAAGAATGTCATCGACAAAAACAACCACAAACTGGTTTAGAAAGGGATGAAAATTCATAAGATCCATGAAGGTGGCAGTTGCATTGGTTAGCCTAAAGGGCATGACCAAGAACTCAAAATGACCGCAACGAGTGCGGGAAGCGGTCTTTGAAATGTTTGACTCGCGGACACATAGTTGGTGATATCCTGAGCGTAGATCAATCTTAGAAAAGAAAAAGGCACCTCGAAGTTGGTCGAATAGATCGTCTATGCGTGGAAGGGGATAGTTGTTTATATTGTAGCTCGGTTCAGTTGCCGGTAATCGACACATAGGCGAAAAGACCCATCAACCTTCTTGGTAAAAAAAACTAGTGCTCCCCACGAAGACGAGCTGGGTCGAATGAACCCTTTAGTTAAAAGATCCTCCAATTGGGATTTCAACTATTTAAGCTCCGCTGGTGCTAAGCGATAAGGTGCAATCGAAATGGGTGTAGTTCATGGTACTAATTCAATGCTAAATTCGATTTCCCGATGCAGAGGCAAACTAGGTAAGTCATCTAGAAACACATCTAAGAACTTCTTGACAATTGGAACATCCTGGGAGTCAATGGAGTGGTTTCAGCACTCACGATGCTTGCGAGCCAACCCAGTAGTTTCATTGTTCCTTCTTGGCCGCATATGTTACATTGTATATGTTGTACTCTTTCCCAAAGAAAATGACTTTCTTTCCCCATGGGTGGAAGATAATGACTTTCTTAGCGTGGCAATTGATTATAGCTTGGTATTTACTTAACCAGACAATTCCAAGGATCAAATCATAAGGATTCATATCTATAATAATGAAATAGTCTTCTTTATGGCAATCAGAATGAAGAGTAATAACGGCAGTATAATATCGGTCTAATTGAACAGTAGTAACCGTAGGTGTCCCAATACAAATAGGAAATTCTAATCTCATTGGTTTCAAACCCAAACTCACTACACAAGCAAAGGATATAAATGAATGAGACGCACCTGTGTCGAACAACACTCTAACACCAGTATTTAAGAGTATGAGACTACCTTCCATTACGGTATGATCCTCCTGGTCCGCAATTGGGGTGAGATTAAAGACCCGGCCACCTTGATTTCCTTGGCCTAGGGGTTGAGTTAAACGGTAGGTAGATTGTTGTTGTTGCTGAGGTTGGTAGTTTCCTTGGTATGGACTTTGTCCCAAGGTCTGATCTTGATAGGACGATTGAGATGATCTGGCTCCGTATCGGCCGGTCTGGCCCCTATTTCCATTCCTGTTACGCCCACAACCACTGCCCCTACTGGCTCCTTCTCTTAAATCATGGTTAGGACAGTCCTTGCAGTAATGATTTCTTTCACAACAAATAAAACTTCCCGTAAGTGGCTCACTGCTACCTCCACTGCTTGCATTGGTTCCTCCCTATGATTCTGAGCTAAAGCGGGACTTCTTGCTTTTTTTCCACGTATTTCTTCTCTCATTAACCCTCCTTTTTTCTTGCTGTCCCATGAAATGTGCAGTTTGCTCGTACTGGCTATCTAGTTTCAAGGTCTTTTCCACACAAGCCTTGTACGAAGGAAAATCCATGAAAACCATGGTTCGACGAAATTGAGCTCGAATGCCATTTAGGAACCTAACTTGCTTCATTTGATCCGACATGCCTCCCACGTACATGCTTAACTCTTCAAATTTGAGGTGGTATTCCTCCACCGACATTTTTCCTTGAATCAAGTTATAAAATCCATCCCTCTTTGCCCTACAATACGCATCAGACACATAATTGTCATGAAAAGCCCTCTCAAAGTCGGTCCACCTAGTAATTCCATCGGATCTGCCCATAGACTTCCACCAACGACCAGCACCACCTTCTAGTTTTAAAGACGCAAATCCCACCCATATGTGTTCGGGAGCATTCAGGATCATGAGCTGGGAATGAACATGGTAAAGCCATCCTTCTGCGCTGAAGGAACCATAAAACTTTGGTGGTTGAAGGCAGTTAAACTATTTTAGATAGTAGACCTCGTCAGCCTCCCCTCCTTGAGGGTTACGCCCGACATTCTCCCCATTATCATCCTCGTTCATGGTGTTCCTTGGGGCTCAGGCAGGGCTAGGTCCAACTCCACTAGTTGTCCCATGGGTGTTCTTCAGAACCCCAGTGAGTTTATGAAAAAACCCGCTCATCATGGTTTGTAACCAATTGGCCAAATCTCGATCTGGGCCATCCCCGAAATTCTGGTTGTCGACGGGATCATCTCCATCTTGATCATTACGTTGATAAACTAGCCTCTTACTTTCCTTCTTCGGCCCCATTCTATAAAATGAACACAATTTTAATACCACAAGTATCATCCAATAATATTAAATTGAAAGACAAAGCAAGAATTTCAAAAAGGGAATGGTTACGAACATTCTGGTCAAGACTCGATTTCTTATTTGCTTTTAGCTCCGGTTAGCGGTAGTCAACTATTGTTTTAAGGTATAGTCATCCGTTGCGCTGCGGCTAGTTATAGAATAATCTATTAGTTCCTCTGCTACTAACTAGGACTAAAATAAATTCTTCGAATCTCACCTAATACTCGGTGCAATGATATAAATAGAACGATAAAGTAATAGATTTCCTAGTTTACCCCTCTCTTCGGCGAAGGAAGAAGAACCTATGCCTCTAATACCACTTGTGATGCTCCAAATCCCGTTTTGAGAAAATATCCTCAGGGACCCCGTTCATCAAGGGTGCAATACGCTAATGGCGAAAATTCGATAACAAAAAACTGGACATGTATACGAGAAAAAAATACTCAATCTAGATATTAAGAGCCACAATAAGCATGGTTATAACATACAAACCTAATCCTTAACAAACAAGCAAACTTAAAGTAACAAGCCTCCAACAAGGTCCCAACATAATATGCTAACAATACGAAGACAACAAACAAGTTCTAATATCCATGAAGTGTATACGTGTATATAACATGAGCAAAACTTGAAGAACTATGGTCCTTTATCCATGAAGGACCCTGGACAACATCTAGGTACAGAGGCAATCTAAGAAGAGGCTTCCTTTCCTTTCCCTTTTCCAGAAGACCCTGCTGAGGTACCTGTGTAACAAAGATAGTGGAATGGGTCAAAAGGACCCAGTGGGAATCAGATAAATAGATATAAGAAGTCAGTATTTATCGAACAATAATGAACACGTAAAGTAAACCCTTTTATTTACATAAAACCATTTGGTGTTGCATTATCCTCTACTCATCGTCTTCGAGTCATCCCTTCGAAGCTCCTCCCAACTAGCCAAGCGTTCTACCAGGTCTGCATTTTGTGGCCTTTCACCCACGCAACAGCAAGGCCTCCTAATCGTTCCCGTGCACGGTTTTGGGTCTTGCACTCAGGAGACATCGTCCTAGCTTCCGGCCCCGTCTATGAGACCCACCTCGGACCTTCTGTGGTCTAGTGCATACGTGTCCTCACGAACATATCTCAATTGGCTCATATGGTGAAGGGGCATATCAAGATCTTAATTTAATACTCTTTCTTTTTATAAACATACACACGTATATATTTTGGACAGGTCACCACTAATAAACGTGTAAGGGCAAGCCTTATATAGGTAGTTTGAAATAGATAGCTAGTTACTCAACATGTATTTCAATTTACAAATCTACTATTTGGTCCCCTGTTGATGGGTTGACACGCTCAATATCACACTACAAGAATATAAAATGGGTTCGTGTGGGTTTTGTTGTAAAACTACTTAACAATTGTCATCCTTTGTTCCACATGTATTTTATAGTGTAATTTAATTAATTCCGGTGATTAATTTCGCCATAGAAACTCACCTTAATCAAAACCCCAAAACCTACGTATAGAAAGAGAAAGTTAGGTTTCGTACAATTTAGAGCAAAATCGTCATAGGAGAATTAATAAGTAATACAAGAGGTTTAATTAGTAGATTCCCACCTTATTTGGTCGATATCTCTTAGTTAAAAGCAACAATCTAGCCGAATGAAGCTGAATTGCAAAAACCCCAAATCTTGTTATTCAAGCTTTATCAATGGAGGAGTGACAGATAAAAATTGAGATGAATATTAGGTGTGCATTAGTGTGTAAATGGGGTGTGAATTGACGTTTTGTATTACTCACAAAGTCTCCCCTTAAATCATCTCCTAGATCTTTCTTTCTTAAGCTCTCGGAGGTTCTATGTAAGAATGAGAAGAAAAAGAGAGGAAAGTGTATATAAAAAATCCCGTTCTCATTTACGGGTACTGTTCACGGGTAGCATTTTGGGACCTGCAGCGCTGAACTTCGAACGGCCATAATTATTTGCTCAGGACTCGGATTGAGGTGATCTTTATGTCTATGGAAAGCTTATTCAAAGATCTACGAGTCCCTAAGAGAAAGTTTTCTTAAATTCTCGACGGATTATCCACACTAACGCGTCAAAGTCAGCATTACGTACAAAGTTACAAAATGAACAACTGTTAGCGTTTGGCCTATTTCGCGCTCAGTTTCGACTTAGTAGGAGTCTGAATTTTTCTTTTGATAAAAAACAAAAGCTGTAAATTGCATAAAAATCTAGACACATTCACAAAAGGAAACTCAATCAGGCGAGGAACGAAGATATTACGCTTCCTCAAAGTTGGCCAAAATTATGATTTAAGTTCTGATTTTTGCTTGGATTGCCTGAACCACTTTATAGTCATTCTAAGGAGTTATATAACATTATTATCTGATATAAGAAGTGCTTGAACTACTCCGGCTCACGAAAATTTCAAAATTTCTGTTATCAAGGTTTTCTATCTACTTTGTTAGCAACAAGGAATAATACTTAACAAGAAACAAAGCAACTGGGTGTTATAGGTGACCTCAGCTTGACCATTGGCTTGAGGATGGGCCGGAGAGCTGTAATGGTTTTATATTCCATGCCTTTCATAGAAGTCTCGGAAAAGGTCGCAATTGAATTGCTTTCCATTGTCAGTGATCATTACCTTTGGGAGACCAAAGCGGCAAATGATGTTCTACCACACGAAACTCTGGATCTTCATGGTGATGGTCGTGGCCAGTGCTTCTGCCTCAGCCCATTTGGTGAAATAATCAATGGCCATAATTACAAACTTCGTTTGTCCTTTACCTAAGGGAAAAGGTCCAACTATGACCATGCCCTACTGAGAGAAAGGCCAAGGGCTGCTGACAGGGGTCATTAGCTCTTCTGGGAGTTATTGGACATTGGCAAACCGTTTGCACTTGTCACACTTTCTTACTAGCTCCTTGGTGGCCAGAAGTATCCTTACCTTCCAACTTTGAGGGATAGTGAGCGAGCTGCTAGGTGCCCTCCACACAACTCTTCATGAATTTCTAGCAGAGCTGCTTGGGCTTGATGAGGATGTAGGCATAGTAAGAATGGAAGAACATACCCACATTTATATAGTGTTGCCTCAATGACAATGTATCTGTTGGAAACATATTTTATCCTTTTGGCCATCTTCTTATCTTCAGAAAGAGGTTCACTCGTGAGGTAATCCAAAATTGGGTCATTCCAGCATTTGTTGACTTGCACTGGAGCCACATCTAGCTCTACATGTTCCTCGATAGCCTTTCTTTCCAGGTACTCTATATGAACACCCCTAGGTATTTCTGAGGACGAAGCAAGTTTGGCCAGGCGGTCTGCTTTATTATTCTGAGGTAGTGGGACTTTGATAAAGACGAAATTTGTGTACCTCTGAGCTGCTGCCTGTGAACACCCCAATCCACGATTTTCATGTGAATCTAGTTTTCGTACAAAATGAGTATTTTGAATCAAGTCTCGAATCATCATGCACATAAAAAACTATTAGGAAGGACCCGACTTTGGCTTAAGGATCTAACATCCCTGAATCCATTGAAAACCGGCCACGACCAATGTTGCCATTTCACTTACCATGAAGGGGAAAAACTAAATCAGTCCCTGTGCTAAAATTACCACCTAGCCGCATGGTTGGTTGCAAGGTGCACGCTCGAGCTGTACACCCTAGCCGCAGGGTTGGCTTTGAGTCGCATGCTTGAGTTGCACACCGTAACCGCACGGTTGGCTTCAAGCAGCACACCCTAGCCGTACCCCCTGCGGTTAGCCTCTTTTGAAGTATTTTTCAGCTGGATTTTTGCTATAAATAGGACCATTGGGGTCTCATTTAAGATCATCAATACTCAAGTGAGTTTTAGAAAGAGGAAACTCTGTCTAGATCAGTAGGAAGAGAGTTTTTTAGATAGAGAAAATCTAAGAAGGAGAAAGTTTTAGAAAGAGAAAGTTTTAGAGAGAGAAGCTTAAAGAGATAAAGTTAGAGAGATAAAGTTCTAGAGAGAGAAGAAAGCAAGCAGTATTTATTCTTCAAGCGCGTAAGGTATATCTCTACTCTCCTGATTTCAACTATCGTACAAGTTTTAATTAAGAAAAATTGATAACTTGCAAAGAAGTTCGCTGCTTTCAAAACAAGTCCTTTCTAAGTTTTACAAGAAAACTAAAACCTGTTTTGACACATTTTCAAAACAAAACCAAACACAAAACAATTTCCAAACAAATAGAACTACGAGACTCTGATTTCATTATATAAATGAATACGTAGGCGCTCGTAAAGCTCAAGTCTTATTTCATAAATATGATTTTAAACTGAATTTATCCGAAAAGACTACTTTGAAAATAATTCAAACTACTTACAATATATCTAAAATTGGAATTGAATACATGATCCATTAAAGAGACCAAAATGGCGAATTGGGTGCCTAAGACCTTCCCAATTCGTAACATAGTTCCTGAATCCTAGCAAAGCAAATTATCATATAAATCTCAGGTTTCAAAAGTATGAAAGATAGTTCGTTATCGAATTATCTTTTATACAATCTTTTGTTTGTTTTCATGTAAAACAAACTGGCGACTCTACAAAACACGTTTTCCCTCAAAACCAAAAATTTGAAAATAAGAGAGAGATTCTGGGTCGAAGATCCGGATTCCCACAGTGGTGACTCTGCTAGGGATGTCGAGAACTAAGCTCTTATATAATGGATCATATATTTAATTTATGTTATTTATTAGATATAGGTCTTGCAAGCCTTAGTCCTTGGATAACATAGATGCGATCTAGGTGGATATCATGATACCTTTATTTGCTAATTATGTGAGGAAAATCTTTTTCACAATTAAAATTATGTAAAATACCATAACAAACCCTCAAGCATTAATCAATAATGAACTGCCAAATTGTTATTTCGCATGTACTCATATAGTGTCATGCATTTTCGTGAGTGTGAATTTACCCTATCAACCTCGGGACAAGAGTCATGACTAGGCCGCTGACTTGCCGGTCTACACTACCCAAAAGCGCTCCTATCGAGGTATATAAAGCGGTTTACCCCTCACGTACCCAATAGAGGTATATCTTAAGACCTGCCAAAGAGGAGGGAGCCTTAAACCTTACCCTATTCATCCCCTCTTGCATATAGGAGAGTTAATTTAGAACACAAATATTTTCTGCATCATTTTGATGATCGACAGTTGTGAGAACCTGGTGAGCAAAGGCCCTGTCAATCATACCTTCATGGTTTTGGCAGGTACGGCTGGAGGCTGCCCAATCTCCACCATAAAAATTTACGAGGACTGATAATCTTTGTAATTTTTCTATCACTAGTTCCATGAATAAAGCCACTCATGAGGAGATAACTTCCCGTGTTTTAAAAAAAGAATTTCTTCTAAAAACCTTTTTAAATTCAGAGGTCAAAGGAACCCAAGGAAATCATGTTCCCACCTTATCTCTGTACGGGGCTCTCAAGTTGTCACTGTATGGTCTGCTTTCGATCTTACCTAAAGAAAAAAGTTTTCATGTGGTTAAGAGTCTATTCGATCGACGCATTTCTGGGAATCTGGCAAATATTAAGAGTTTATATTTTCTTTTGTTTCTGGGGAATATCCTATACGCATCAGGATTTGTCCTTTTATCCTTCGAAAGACTTATATTCGTCTGGCACTATTTAGGCCGGAAGATATAGCACTGGTAGATTGATTCAACCAGATACACCAGTTGATATGGAACACCAACAACCACAAACTTCGAATAGGATCACTGAATTTTTTTTCACTGCAATGGATCCGCCGCTGGGTACTTCCTACCAAAATCAAGGGGTGTCTCAGCAGAATATTAACCTAGGAATGCCACCAAGGCATACTTTTGTGGATCCAATAAACACTATATTAGGGTCAAATACTATAGCCATACCAACAAAGGAAGATATGTACCACATGCTCATGGACATTAGCAAGAACCTAGCATCACTAATAAATGATCAACAAGCCACCAAGGTTCGGCTAGATGAGATAGACATAGGTCAATGAGTTATGAATAAGCCAACAAAAAGGACACCGCCCGTACCACCTGTACCGCCATCTGTTCATGGTCAACCAGTGGAGAACGAGCCAATAAGAGAGGCCTTAATTGTATCACCCGCACCACTATCCGTTCACTCCGATATTTTAACTCCTATTGAACCACACAGGCAACTTGATCCAATCGTGAATTGGCTACACCAAGGAGTCCAACCCGAGGAAGCCCAACACACTCAACAATAGCAACCACCATATCAACCTTATTGTGATCCATACTATGAGCCTATTCTGCGTCCGGTGAGTGTACAGGGTGATGTCATTCTTCCACAAGAGGTGATTCTAAAAGAGAATAAGGCCTTAGATGAGCTTAGAGAACAATTGAAGGACTTAACTCAGAAGGCAGCTAGGGATTAAATGACTTGACACAGCTTCAGAACTATAATCTAAACCCAAGGCCCATTATCCGATTGGGTTTAAGATGCCCGGGATAGAGATATTCACAGGGACAATGCCTCTAGAGTTTTATTTGAGATCCTATGTATGGGCGATGAAAATCTATTACATAGGTGAAGCGGAGTTAGCTAACTCTTTTCATTTAACTTTAACCGGTCCAGCCCAAAGTTGGTTCCTGGGATTAGAGAAATATTGGGTGCAGTCATGGACCAACATTATGAACGAGTTTATTGCCCAATATAAGAGAACGAATAATTAAATATTACTCGCAAATATCTTCAAATGACAGAGCAAAAAGATGATGAAAGCTTAAGTGAATTTATCATAAGGTAGATCGCACTCCCTGGACAAACGGTGGAACATATGGATAAAGAGGATCAGTTAGGAATAATCATTAAGAATCTGAAAGCAGAAATTCAAAATAAGATAGGTCAGCAATTCTTTGACCGCTTCAAAGCCTTGTTGCATGTGGAATATGAGATATAAGAAGAATTGGCTAAACAAGCTGAAATAAAAAAGTCAAATGCATAATACAAGAAAGCTTTAACCACGGCTGTGAACCAAATTTCAACATACAACACTTTTGTTCAGAGAAACATTGACTATTCTGCCAATCCTTTCGCTACAGTCACTAATATTTCTCCTTCGGGATGCCAGGATTATAATAACAATAGGGGGCGAACTAAGTCAGACTCAGGAAAAAGAATTTCTCATAACTGATTGAAACCTCAATGAAAGATACGATTACCACCAGAATGTGAGACACGACAGATAATTGCATGGCTCTTCGGCATACTATTCAAGACCTTATCCAAGCAGGAAAGATAGCAGACCCGTCTCCTCTAAACCATCAGTAACCATAAATTGAAGATTTGAAAAAAGTGATGGGGAATTTAAAAATAATGATTGAAGATTTGTCATTTGTCACTTGTAAACATGAACTACGAGGACCTGAGCCCCATATTGGATTTTTTATAGGATGTTAGAATATTGAGGAACGTAGGCAACTTGAGAAGTGACATCAGGCCCAGTCTCTTCTAATAAAACAATCTCGTTCACTCACGATAAGATAGTGAAGAAGTGGAAGAACAATTCATTCAAATATACAAGTCAGTTTGAGGAACGATGAGTGCTTTATAAAGAGAAGATCCTACGGCAAAATGTTGGAAAAGGACAAATTTTGACTAAAGTCTTGAGCCAAATTTGTTTTAGGATTTTTCGTGTCTGGAACAAAAGAAAATATGAATTACTCTCTATATAATTGCCAGACTTTTGGAAAGAACGATATTTGCATTCGCATTTGCATGGGTCTAGGGGTGAATTTCACACATAGCACGCTATATATTAACTAAAATTTTCATAAATAAAATGCACATTTCATTAAATGCTAACTTTTTTATGAAATAATATATGGATACGAGCTTTAAAACATTTATAATACAAAAGTGTAATAACTGCAAAGAGTTTTCAAAGAAAAACCCAACACCTAATGGGTATGGGAATTACTCCTGAGGTGGCAGAACCTACTAAAAATACTTGAGTCACGGGATTCCGAATAAGATTGAAGCTTCTAGTAGGATTATAACAAGGGGTAAGGATTACTCTAAGTTTTGGGGGGAAGATCCCAATGATGATACTTCAATGGATTCACATCAAAACTTTAAGTGTGATTGAAAAAAAAGGGTAAGGACCATTCTAAATCTATAGTGGAAGATCTAAGTACAAACACTTTGCTAAATTGGTAATTCCAAAGACTCGTTTCATAACCTCATACGGACAATTGGTGTAAACAACAACAAATGATCTATCCTGAACTGATGTAACTGAAAGTAAACTGAATGAAGCCATGATTATGATAGACTCTTATGGCTAAACTACATCGAATAACTCATGATGAAATGGAACGAAGATCGGTCATGCAAAGATATCCTCCGGCGTCATTATCTTTCATTAGCCAAGCAGCATGAACAAGTCGTAGTCGCGAAGAGATGGACTAATTTGATCAAATCAAAACATGTGGCATAGATGAAACCTCTCACCGAGGGTAGAAGTACAACCCACAATTCAATGATGATTTGGAGAAGTCCCAGCGTTGGTTGAACTCAAAGGTATGACGCATGCATTATTTTCTTATAAAAATTGAGGGTGCTTTTAAACTGGGGGTTATAGATAGCTCGTTTTACGACCCTCAAAGGAAGCGGCTATTTGCAACTCTGTCAAAATCAAAGCAAACTCGAAAAAAAGTCAGGGAGTCACCTTCGATTCAAAGATCAAAGGAAGAAAGGAAGATGAGACCGATCGGTCTTGTCAGCATATAGATCGGTCATATAAATATATGGATTGGTCTTCTTATTGACTGGATCGGTCTTTTTATTGGCCAATCGGTCTTTTTGTCCCTCGAATCGGTCTTCACTTCCCCTAATCGGTTTTCAAAGCCCTGCAATCGATTTTCGTAAAGGAGCCAATCAGTCTTCAAGGAGAAGGTCAAAGACCGATCGATCTTGGCCTCTAAAGGATCGGTTTTCAATGCCAGTGAGTTGGTCTTTAAGCTTCTTGAATCAGTCTTCGCTGGAGGTAGGGATGTAAACGGATTGGATACGGACTGGATACCACACTATCCATTATCCGTATCCTTTTTTAATTTACTATCCAAATCCTTATACATATCCCTTCGAATAGTATATTAAACTATTCTTATCCTTATCGCATCAGATATCTCGGATTCGGATAATATCCCTATCCATTTTTTTATTTATAGCTCAATTTTAAAAATATATTTAACTACATAACCTTTCAATTAAAATGATATATTATATAAGTTGTAACTCAAGAAGTATAACGAAACATTGCAAAAATTAATAAATAATTACTAACATTTTATATCAAACTTTTAACTCAAATAATGAATTTCTTTTATTTCTTTTGTATGATCCAATAAGATTTACGTTAAAATTATAAGATAACTACACAGATTAAGATGACAAATCAAAATTGAAAATCATTACGATTTTTGAAAATGGAGTAAAAGGTCTTGTATGACAGTGTTTATCACAAAAAAATAGACGAACAATATTTTTTAAAAATAAAGGAATAATTTTTATTATTTTTCTAAAATAAGGGCCGATTAATTAAATTTTATTTTAAAATAAGGGCTTTGACCAAAATTGTATTTTGAGAAAAAAATTATTTTTTACAAACTTAACTTTGAAATCCAAAACATTTAATGCAAATTTGTTTTGCATGATGTCTTTATATTTTTTAACAAATATATACTTACTTTTCACTCATAAAACTCTAAAACAACGTCAAATAAACCCAAATACATAGTAATGCTTTAGAAAACAATGTGTGTAAACTTAACTTTGCAAAACCCCGAAACTATTATCATGTGTATTTTATTAATAAATGAGTTTTAAATATGTAATTTGTTGAAATTATTCTAAAGCATTGTCAATTAAAACATTTATTTATTCTGATATACTAAAAAAACATGTAATGCAAACTTAATTCTGCACGACTCCATAAAAAATATAATGTAAAAATTTATGCAAAGTTAATTTTGTACTCCTTTTGGAGTTTGGTCAAATATAGGCCCTCGATTTACAAAAATATTATTCGTTGGTTATTTTTTTTTTCAGAAAACTCTTAAAAATAAGCCCCATTTTTCAATATTTCGTTACAATTTTAATTTTGTTATGATCTCGAACCTTTCATGCTAACAAATCACATATGTTGTAAACAGTCTTTCTCTTTCTTTTTCTTTTTTTATAGTTTTTTTTTTTTTTTTTGGGTTTAGTTAATTTTTGTTTTGGTAAATTGAGCTAACTTGTGTATACTAGATTAAATTTTTATTGATTTTTTTTAAATAAGGAGAGAAATATATAATATGTACTAAATTACAGCGGATACGAATGTCCGCTAAATCGGATATCCGCAAATACGGATAATCTACCACGGATACGGATTATTCAGGTCGAATACTATCATTATTCATATCCATATCCATTTTCTCAAATATTTATAAATACTATCCAAATCATCTTTTTCGAATATCCATTCGGATAAATATTCACAAAATACGAATTCAAATTCGGAACAGATTCGGATTTTCGAATATCCATGTACACCCCTAGCTGGAGGACAGCCAATCTCTCACTATACCAATCAGAACAAAACAACAGAAAAGAGAGGGGACCTCCGAATGAAGGAAGAGCTCGGGTAGAGCTCTAGGGAGGGATCCAAGAGATAGGAAAAATTACAGAGAAAGAGCAAAGGCTCGAAATCATATTTATAGATAGTTAGGAATTAAATCTAAAGATAGAAACACGTTGTAAAAGTGATGTATTTGAAATTCTTAAACTAGTTTGTAATACTTTACAATATCAATCGAAATAAAAAGCTTTGCTTCGGAACTACGGTATTCTATTAATTCTTTAAATATTGTATTTAAATATTGATTGCCCTATGTATATGTAAATGGTACTGTTGGGAATTGTATATAATGCTTACACTGCGTATATGTTAATTAAACCGAAATTGGACCAATCTGACTTGTATCACGAGTAAATATAATTCTGGACTCGAATAATGCTGTCAATACATTGTAAATACCTTAATTCATGTTTTAAATTGCCTTTGCATGCCTCTTACGCACCAAAGCATGAAACCATTACACTTTAACAAAAAGACCTATCGGTCTTAGGTAATGACCGATCGGTCTTCGATGCATCCTGATCGGTCATCGGTGTTTTCTCACCAATTCGTCTTGTAATCCGTGCTAGTATGTTGCATGTTAATAGAATTGATCTATATGTCATTTAGGCCTTAAAACAGTATAAAACAGATAAAAAAATGAATACCAGCATGTCCATTTAGAAGCCGAAATGGCAAAGCGGATGCCTAATACCTTCCCGCGTCGTAATATAGTTCCCGAACCCTAATATGGTGATGTAGACTGTGTTGTACCCCAAAAGGGTACAAAAACACACTTTTGTCCATTTTTTTGGAAAATGTACTAGCGACTCTAAAATTGTTTCAACGCCGAGCCACGTGCCGAACGGCGTCGGGGGGAGTTCCAATCGGGATTTTCACAGTGGTGACTCTACTGGGGAGTATCTAAGCGAACTAGATTCTATGACATGTATATGCTTACTATCATACTTTATTTGCTTTGTATTTATCATACACGCATGCTTTATACTCTTTTTACATGCTATGTGTCGCTTTTGGCCTTTACGTGACAACTTAAACATATGCTAAAATTCCCCGTGAACATAGAAGCATGTTAGGTTGATTCCATGCAGAAATTCTTGCCTAAGAACAAACAAAAAAATATTTTTCCTTTCCCTTTCTTTAAATAAAATTGAGCAAAATTTCCAGCACTTTACACATCTGCACAGCATAAATATATCATACCTTCTCATACCCAAGGGCCAAATGTAGAAGCATGCTGACTTGATGGTTCGACAAACGCTAAAGCATAAGCCCACATTTCTTCTCGGTCTCGTACCCTCTGAGTATATTATAACCGTCCAACACAGTACTAACGATCACCTTAATAGGTATGAGGTATATCGTGGTACCTGTTACACTTCTCTGTGTAAATCGGATTAAGTGCCACGCGTACAGATCATTATTAGGAATGTGAAGTATTTAGTGAGCTGATGGCATAAAGGCCAATCCACGTACAATTAAGGTATACTAAATGGTCGTTCACGCGTTGTGAGAATCTGGACCCCAGACCCGAGAGGAGTCCTCGCTCTCGGTTTTCTTTGAAAACGTGTTTTGTAAAGTCGCCAGTTTGTTTTATAAGAAAACAAACAAAAGATCGTACGAAGGATAATTCGAAAACGAACTATCTTTCATACGTTTGAAACCAGAGTTTAAAATATACTTTGCTAGGGTTCGGGAACTACGTTCCGAATTGGGAAGGTGTTAGGCACCCAATTCGCCCTTTCGGTCTCTTAATGGATCATGTATCTAATTCCTATTTTAGATATCTTGCAAGTAGTTCAAATAGTTTTCAGAACAATCCTTTCCGGATAAACTCAGTTTAAAACAATATTTTGAAATAAGACTCGAGCTTTGCGAGCGCCTACGTATTCATTCGTAAAATGAAATCAGAGTCTCGTAGTTCCATTTTTTTGGAAACTGTTTTTGTATTTTTGTTTGTTTTGAAAACGTGTCAAAACGGATTTTAGATTTCTTATAAAATTTAGAATGGACTAGTTTAGAAAACAGTGAACTTCTTTGCAAGTTATCTAATTTTCTATATTAAAATCAGTATTTAAATGCAGTATTGAAATTAAGGAGAGTTGTAGACAGACGTACCTGATGCGCTTGAAGAAGAAAGTCTGTTTGTTTGCTCCTTTCTCTCTCTAGAGCTTTCTCTGTCTAGACTTTCTCTCTCTCTCTTTCTCTCTCTAGAAATTCTCTCTCCAGAACTTTCTCTCTCAGAATTTCTCTAAAATGACTCTCTAATAATTTTGACAGAGTTTTTACTTACTAAAAACACTATTGAGTGTTGATGTCCCCAAATGAGAGCCCAAGGGTCCTATTTATAGCAAAATTTCCGCCAAAAACGCTCCAAAAGAGGCCAGCCGCAGGGGGTAGTCGCAGGGGGTGCGGCTAGGGGCGTGCGATTGGGCCATGCGGTTGGGGTGTGCGGTTGGGGCATGCGGTTGGCGGGTCCGAAATTGGAGTCTTTACTATCAGTCTTCTATATGCATGATGACTCAGGACTAAATGCAATACGCCTGTTTTATAAGAAAACGAGTATTTGTACAAGAGTCGTGGATTGGGGTGTTCACATGCGTACATTCAATGTATATCGTACATTCAGTGCTTATCGTGAAATCATACCAATGAGAAGTCGTACCAATTTTCAACCGAGATTCACCACCACAGTGTACATAGGACAAAAGAAGCCTATAGATCCCGGGTTTTTAAAAACTCTACCAGTTCATCTGGTATTTCATAATTTTGACAATAGGATAAAGAAAAGAATTTTTCGTAAATAAAAATAATTTATGTTCTAACTGTTCACTTTTTTTTGCACGCTTCGCATGAACAATCATTGAAAACTAGAAGGAGATTACGTTCCCATTTAGAAAGTGAGGAATAAAGAGTAGAGCCTGGCAAATACAAAAAAAAAATGAAACAGTCGAAAAGAAGCTGGGCGATGAAACCAAAAATGAGAAAAAGACTCTTAGCCGCTATTGTTTTTTGCTCTGCTGTTGGTGTCCTTAAACCTTGGGAGGTGTTGGCCTATTTATAGTGGTGAAAAGGCGTATGTCGCGCGACATATGGGTGTATGTCGCGCGACAATCTTGACTGTCGCGCGACATTTACTTTAATGATGACGTGGTGGGGCGTTTGTCGCACGACATTTACTTTAACGATGATCTGGTGGGACATATGTCGCGCGACATGTGGGTATATGTCACGCGACAATCTTGACTGTCGCGCGACATTTACTTTAATGATGACGTGGTGGGGTGTTTGTCGCGCGACATGTCCCTACAGGGGGGGATTGTCGCGCGACATGTCCCTGGAAAAGGGGATTGTCGCGCGACATACTTGAATGTCGTGCGACATTTCACTTTAAAACATGTTTGTTTGGCCAACAAACCCTTTCGGGGCAGTTCCGGGTGAGTTTCAGACTTAAAAACAGCAGTTCTAGAAGGTTATTAGGGTTCTTGCGGGGGTCACGGATCGGGGTGTCTACAGTATGTCACAATCATTATTGCTATTATTATAATTATATCTAGCTTGTGTTATCTACTGACATGTCTTTTAGGGGCAATTAAGTAATTTTTGCAACCAATATAATATATCACAATTAAACACCAAAATTGATGTCACTTTCAAGATAGGTAATAATTCTACCTCATTCAATTCCACACACATATAAATATATATATATATATGTCTACTACTAATAAAAATGCAGAGATACAAAAGAAAAGAAAACACAACCGCGTCAGAGGCATAGCATCAGTGTAAAGATGGCTGTCCGGGTGCTGAAGCAAGAATTCCATATTAGCCAACGGCTATCATCCCACTGCGAAATACACTTGATTATGGCCTTCTATCGCAACGGCAGCCCCCTCATACTACACGTTGGTTCAATCATCCTCGTGGAATTGAGGAACAAATCGTCCAGCCTCAAAAGAGAAGCTCTCGTTCTAACCCAGATTTTAATTCGTTGTATTGGCATACCCTTAGTGAATCGCAATCATGTAATCCTCCATTGCTAAGGTCGGGTGAAGAGAGAAGTGTTTCTACGCCGCAAAGGATGAATACGAAGTAAAAGAGCGGAGAGAAACAGTGTTTTTCTCGAGAAGACCGAATGTGAAAGAATGGGATTCGCTGGCGAAACACGAATGACCGATCGGTCTTTACACGCACTCAATCGGTCTTACATTTTAACAGGCCGGTTAACGATGTTTCAAATGCCAATCTTCAATTCCTTCAATTGTTGGGGACCGAAACAACGAACAAGTGCCGCAAAATGCGTATCTCACTTAAACATTCATTTTCTCGACGCTGCACACTTTTTTTTAAAATGTACAAACGCCGAGGGTCTTCTGTGGACAACTCATTTTACGACCCTCAAAGGAAGTAGCTATTTGCAACTCTGCCAAAATCAAAGCAAACTCCAAAAAAAATCAAGGAGTCACCTTCGATTCAAAGATCAAAAGAAGCAAGGAAGATGAGACTGATCGGTCTTAGCAGTGTGGATCAGTCATACACGAGACCGGTCGGTCTTGTCAGTAGTTCGATTGGTCATATCGATATATAGATCGGTCTTCTTATTGACTGGATCGGTCTTTTTATTGGCCACTCGGTCTTATGTAGGACTGGTTTGGTCTTTTTGTCTCTTGAATCGGTGTTCACTTCCCCCAATTGGTTTTCAAAGCCCTGCAGTCGGTTTTCGTAAAGGAGTCAATTGGTCTTCAAGGAAAAGGTCAAAAACCGATCGGTCTTGGCCTCCAACAGATCGATTTTCAATGCCAGTGAGTTGGTCTTTAAGCTTCTAAAATCGATCTACGCTGGAGGAGAGCCAATCTCTCACTATATCAATCAGAACAAAACAACAGAAAAGAGAGGGGACCTCCGAATGGAGGAAGAGCTCGGGCAGAACTCCAGGGAGGGATCCAAGAGATAGGAAAAATTACAGAGAAATAGCAAAGGCTCGAAATCATATTTAGATAGTTAGTAATTAAATCTAAAGATAGAAACACGTTGTAAAAGCGATGTATTCGAAATTCTTAGACTAGTTTGTAATACTTTACAATATCAATCGAAACAAAAAGTTGTCTTCGGAACTACGGTATTCTATTAATTCTTTAAATATTGTCTTTAAATATTGATTGGCCCATTTATATATAAATGATACTGTTGGGAATTGTATATAATGCTTGCACTGCGTATACGTTAATTAAACTGAAATTGGACCAATCTGACTTATATCACGCGTAAATATAATTCTGGACTCGAATAATACTGTCAATACACTGTAAATACCTTAAGTCATGTTTTAAATCACCTTTGCATGTCTCCTATGCACCAAAGCATGAAACCAGTACACTGTAACAAAAAAATCGATCGGTCTTAAGTAGTGATCGATCGGTCTTCGATGCATCCTGATCAGTCATCGGTGTTTTCACACCAATTCGTCTTGTAATTCATGCCAGTATGTCTGCATGTTAATATAATTGATCTGTATGTCATTTAGGCCTTAAAACAGTAAAATAACAGATAAAAAAATGAATACCAGCATGTCCATTTAGAAGCCAATAGGGCGAAGCATATGCCTAATACCTTCCCGCATCGTAACATAGTTCCCAAACCCTAATCTTGTTTTACAGACTGCATTGTACCGTAAAAGGGTACAAAAACACACTTTTGTCCCTTTTTTCGAAAAACATACTGGCGACTCTAAAACCGTTTCAACGTCGAGCCACGCGTCGAACGACGTCGGGGGGGGGGGGGTTCTAATCGGCGCCGAACGACATATTTATCAGTAATTTTGTCAAAATGGAAAATTTTGAATCGAAACGTACCCATTTACGTCAGTGAATCTTGAGTGCTAAAGACTCCATTATACACCACGAATGATCTTCAAATAAAGGCCAAAGTGCTATCTAATGATACATCAATCTCTATTAAATCCGTTCGACCCCAGGGGGTCCCTCAAAATCCACACATGCTAAGAAGAGACCAACAGAGTTGCCAGAAAGTAAGTATATGAGCAAGAAAAAGATATACTAAAAAGAGAATAAGAAGTTTGAAAGTTTAAATGGAAAAATATGATGTTTTTAATATGTCGCTTAGATCACTTTGTTGTTAATTTGGGCACTTATTGTATGACAAGTTCCTTGTCACACAACAAGTGGGGGTTAATCCCGAATGACAAACCAGAAAAAAAAACAATTTGAATTTTTTTTTGTAAAATTGACTTCTTTGGATGGTTGGAAGGCTTTCTGGTTAGTTTCATAAGATTAATAGACCAAGAATCACTTACACGCACACGATGAAATAAGATACAAAGCCTGAAAGATGAATTTTAAGATCTGTGGTAGAGTCGAGCTTTGAGGAATGATCAGTCCTAGACAGTTCAAATCTGGCAAATGAGGAAGACGTAAACGAGCAATCGGGTACAAGAAAAAAAATGAAAAAGTAGAAAAGGAGAAAATCATGTTGGTCCAAGTGAAGAAAGTGAGAAAAATAGAAATGTAGAAAAATCAACAGGGAGAGCCACACTAAGAATGACATATGTGCCAAAAAGGCAGAGGGCTAGGTCTTAGGTGGGTAAAGCTCCTATCTGGAAAAAAAAGAATGAAAAAATCAAAGAAAATTTCGAAAGCCAAAACAATGGGTTGGATATTCTAAAAAAAAATGTAAAGGGAGCAATAAGGGCATCGAAAAACAGAAAACGATGCAGACCAGCACTTTTAGAAGAGCTTTATCCCTATGTTCAAATAAATAAAGCTAGAATGTAGAGTTGAAAACTGAGTCCACCACTACGCATGAAAGTCTGAGATTCAAAGGGAACCAACTCAATTTCTTGATGACAAAAAAAAGTCAAACTCAGGGTAATAAGAACATATTTTCAAAAAGGCAACACTTGAACTTTTCATATTCCCTCTATAGTATAACTTTCTTGCCATAAGATGAAGCAGACAATACATGATCAACAATCAGGACAAGAGGCAACGCAAGAAGAAGCGCCGAAGGATAAGAGAAATATGCACAAATATCCTAAAAAACACGTCTTAAATTCTTATACATGATATAAAGTTGGCAGTCTAGACTATGGAGTCAATCCTAATAATATGATTCTGAAGAAGACCCTACTGATGAAGTCAATCCTAAGCCTTGACTGTGACAGTAAAACAGCGCGACAGGTCCCGACCCGCCGCTCTTGGCAGTCTTAACATCACTTTTTGACTATGTCAGCAAGTATAAAGTCTTATTAACAAGACCTCTTGCTCTTGGCAGTCGACTGTGCCAGCAAGTACGAAGTCTTATGATGAAGACCTCTCGTTTTTAATAGTCACTAACATGTCATACTTTCTGAGGGTGGCCAGGAGCACCGTTTCTTAGAATCGTCATATGGGAATATCTCTCGACGTTCAACCTTAGACTATGTCAGCAAGACGGTGCGATAGGTGCCGACCCCATCTCTCTTGGTAGTCTCTAACACAACCCCTTAGGCTGTGCCAGCAAGATGGTGCGACAGATGCATACCCCCCCACTTTTGGCAGTCACTAACATATCATGCTTTCCCTTCCTTTTTGGATGCGTTCCATGGGAATTTACAAGTCAGCCCAGATTGTGTCAGCAAGATGACGTCCTATCGCAAGGACCAATCATTCTTAGCAATCTTAACCCAACCCTTTCAGGCTGTGACAATAAGATGGTGCGATAGATGCCGACCCCCCCACTCTTGGCAGTCGCTAATATGACATTCCTTCTAAGGATGGCTAGGAGTGCCACTTCTTAGAAAACTATCATAAAGGAATATCTCCTGATAGAAAACCTGGGTTATACTAGCAACATGGTGCGTCAGGTGCTAACCCCGCGGCTTTTGGTAATCACTAACATTCTCCCCGTCAGTTAGGGAGTTTTACCACATGGTTACATTAACAAGATAGTGCGATAGGAGCAAACCCAGCTAATCTTGGTAACCTTCTTCCCAACAAGTTTGGGAAATTATCACACTGAAGAAGTCAAGAAGGTGTCATTCTGAAGAATCTGAATTCTGAGAACGTTTTCAAATACATTAGAAGTGTTCATGAGGATATGCCATCCCGAGGGTAAATCGTAAGATGTGATACATCGATCTCAAAAACTAAGGGTAAACACCAATATTCTCAGAAAACCCGAGGGTGGAATGAGATGGATCCTTTGAGGGTAGACGGAAGAATATATTGATGTATCAGAGACAGCCTGGCCGAGAGGAAGGTCAGCCGTGGATCACATTGCCAACGGCACTGCAAAATTCCCTTATCCAAAGGGTATGTTTTAATTCGAGAAGTAACAAGTTGAGATTCATGTGAAAGTCATGAATTGTTGTCTTCATCATATCATCCCAGAATCCTTGCAAGCAAGAATACCGGGACAAGAGGGTCTATGAACACCCCAATCCACACTCGTGTGAATCTAATTTTCGTACAAAACGAGCATTCTGCATGAAGTCTGAAATCATCATGCATATATAAGACTATTAGGAAGGACCCGACTTTGGTTTGAGGATCTAACATCCTTGAATTCACTGAGAACCTGCCACGACCAATGTTGCCATTTTGCTTACCATGACAGGGAAAAACTAAATCAGTCCCCGTGGTAAAAATACCTCATAACCGAACAGTTAGCTGCAAGCCGCACGCCAAAGCAGTACACCCTAGCCGCACGCGCTAACCGTATGGATGCCTCCTAGCCGCACGGTTGGCTTCGAGCCGCACGCCTTAGCCTCACCCCCTACAGCTAACCTCTTTTGAAATGTTTTTTAGCGGATTTTTTGCTATAAATAGGACCCTTGGGGTCTCATTTAAGATCATCAACACTCAAGTGAGTTTTAGAAAGAGGAAACTCTGTCTAGATCATTAGGAAGAGAGTTTTTTAGAGAGAGAAAATCTAAGAGAGAGAAAGTTCTAGAGAGAAGGAAGCAATCAAGCAGTCTTTATTTTTCAAGCGCATCAGGTATATCTCTCTACCACTCTTCTTATTTTAATTATTGTACAAGTTTTAATCAAGAAAATTTGATAACTTGCAAAGAAGTTCATTGCTTTCAAAACAAGTCCTTTCTAAGTTTTACAAGAAAACTAAAATTTATTTTGACACATTTTTAAAACAAAACCAAACAGAAAACAATTTCCAAACAAATGAAACTATGAGACTCTGATTTTATTCTACGAATGAATACGTAAGCGCTCATAAAGCTCGAGTCTGATTTCATAAATACGATTTTAACCTGAATTTATTCGAAAGGACTACTTTTAAAATAATTCAAACTACTTGCAAGATATCTAAAATAAGAATTGAATACATGATCCATTAAAGAGACCGAAAGGGGGAATTGGGTGCCTAACACCTTTCCAATTCGTAACGTAGTTCCCGAATCCTAGCAAAGCAAATTATCATATAAATCTCTGGTTTCAAACGTATGAAAGATAGTTCGTTATCGAATTGTCTTTTATACAATCTTTTGTTTGTTTTCTTTTGAAACAGTTTGGCGAGTCTACAAAATACCAAAAATCCAAAAATAAGAGAGAGATTATGGGCCAGAGATCCAGATTCCCACACTGCCCTAGCCTTAGCCAAATAAGTAGCCATGTGGTCTTCTTTTGCCATATTGTGGCCAAACATTTGACCAACTACAACGGCAGAATCATTGTAGACGACCATCTGTCTTGCCCCCAAGTCATCAGCTATGCTCAGACCTAATATGATAGCTTCGTACTCAGCCTCATTGTTAGAGATTTTAAAGAGGAATTTTAGAGCTATCTTTAGGGTGTTAGCCTTAGGAGTGATCAATATTAAGCGAGCACCAGAACCTTTCATGTTAGAAGCTCCATATGCATGAAGTATCCATATAGGAATTTCTGGCTACATGTTTAATGAGGTGGTGGGGCTTGAGGTGCCTGGAGCCACGGGTGGTAAAAACTCTAGTGGTTCAGAGATCTGCTCCTCATCATAAGTGAACTCTCCTATGAAGTCTGCCACAGCCTGTCCTTTAATTGAAGTTCAAGGTTTATAATTGATCACGAACTGTCCGAGATCTATAGCCCAAACAGCCAATCTTCCTTACTGCTCTGGCTTGTCAAGAACCCTTCCCAATGGTTGATCTATGAGCACATCAATGGTGTGGGCCTGGAAGTAAGGCCTCAATTTCCTCGAGGTGATGAGGAGTGCATAGGCCAACTTCTCCAACCTTGGATAATTCAGCTCTACGGCATGGAGGGCTATGCTTGTGTAGTAGATTGGTAATTGTGCCCCTTCCTCGTTTCTTATAAGAGTTGAGTTGACTTCTATTTGTGAGATTGCCAGGTACAGGCTCAGAATTTCTCCTTTCTTTGGGAACTAAAAAGAAGAGGATCTCCCAGATACTACTTGAGCTGCTGAAAAGCCAGCTCGCACTCTTCCGTCCACTTAAACGCTTTTTGAGGGTTTTGAAAAAAGGGTGGCACTTGTCTGTTGCCTTGGAGATGAACTTGTTCAGGGATGCTACCCTTCTAGCCAGACTCTGGACCTCTTTCGGCTTTGTTGGAGATCTCATGTCAATGAGGGTTTGTATATTCTCATGATTGGCTTAAATACTCCTTTGTGTTACCATGAAACCCAAGAATTTCCCCCTTTTACCCCGAAAGCATACTTGGTTGGATTGAGGGACATGCCATTCTGTCTAAGAATGGCAAAGGCCTCGTTGAGGTCGGCCAGATGATTGGAGGCTTTGAGGCTCTTGACTAGCATTTTGTTGACATAGAATTCCATATTTTTGCCTATCCGGTCCTTGAACGGTGTACTCATAACCCTCTGGTATGTGGCTATGGCATTCCTTAGGTCAAATGGCATGGCCTTGTAACAATATATTCCTTCGTTGGTGATGAAGGATGTCTTCTCTTCATCCTCAAGAGTTATCCGGTCCTTGAACGGTGTACTCATAACCCTCTGGTATGTGGCTATGGCATTCCTTAGGCCAAATGGCATGGCCTTGTAACAATATATTCCTTCGTTGGTGATGAAGGATGTCTTCTCTTCATCCTCAAGAGTTATTATAACTTGATTGTAGCCAAAATAGGCGTCTATGAAGCTCATCATTTCGTGGCCCGTCGTCGCATCTACGTGCTGATCAATCTTACGGAGTGGGAAATTATCTTTCGGGCAGGCCTTGTTGAGATCTTTGAAATCAACGCACATTCTCCACTTTTTCTTGTGCTTTTTTACGAGCACTACATTAGAGAGCCATTTTGGGTAATGGACCTCTCGAATAAAACCAACTCGGAGTAACTTCTGCACTCCTTCTTTGGTAGCCAAGTTTTTTTTTTTGCAGCAAAGTTCTTTTTCTTCTGCCTTACGGGCTTAAAAGCTAGGTCAACATTCAGCCTATGCATCGTGACCTCTGGATTTAGTCCTTTCATGTCAACGTGGGACCATGCAAATACATCAGCATTGGCTCGCAAGCATCGGTAGATATCTTTTTTGAC
The DNA here is from genome assembly GCA_021464415.1 of Lonicera japonica. Classification (NCBI taxonomy): domain Eukaryota; kingdom Viridiplantae; phylum Streptophyta; class Magnoliopsida; order Dipsacales; family Caprifoliaceae; genus Lonicera; species Lonicera japonica. Next base: position 38,712,764 of record CM038471.1, read on the forward strand.
TTCTGAGCTGAGTTGATTGCTAATTTTTAGAACTTTGTCGGGCAGCAGGGGGTCTAAGAGTAAGTCTTTTAGGTCTTCCACTAGCTTGCCCCTGAGCTCTTTTTCTTCATCCCGAGGGTCCAGAGTATCTATTTCCCACTCTTTCGAGCCATTGGGCCATTCAGCGATCACCAATCCCTCAACGGCTGAGGCTTCGAGCTTTACAACTATGATATCGGCAGTTTTGACCTCTTTTAAAATGCCAAAATGGCGACATCGAGCCTCCTCTTGGCTTCCTCTGACCTCCCCAACTCCGTGGGGGGTTGGGAACCTCATGGTTAGACTACAAGTCAAAATGGCAGCTCTGATTTCATTAAGAGTACCTCTGCTAATGATAGCATTGTAATGGGGTGCTTTATCTAGCACTTGGAATTCCGTAATAGTAGTGATCTGCTTCGGGGCTATTCCCAGGGTTACAACAAGCTTAATGGTCCTTAGAGATTTGATATTTTCTCCTGAAAAACTAACCAAAGTGACCTTCGAAGCGGTTAGGTGCTCAGTAGTGAGGCCCATGGCCTTGAAAGCACTGAAGTACATGAGGTTGGTGGTGGCCCCGATGTTTATGAGGATTCTGTGGGCGTTGTGATTGCCCACCATTGCAGTTACTACCAAGGGGTCATCGTGAGGGAACTCTACCCCATTCATGTCTTCATCCGAGAATACGAGTTCCTTGACATCGTACTTCACCATTTTTGTAAGCTTGAAGTTGAAGCATTCTGTCACCGAGCTCGAGGACTTGGCCTACTTGATATAGGCCTTTTTAGACTTGTTCCTGTTTCCAGAGTATGAGGACCCCCCCTCGATCATGAAGATCTCATTTTCATGCTCCTTTTCTTTAGCTTTCAAGGGGAGTTCCTTATTCTTACCCACATATTGTCGGAGCTGCCCCCTCTAGATGAGCTTCTCAATCTCTTCCTTCTGAAAAAGCTAGTAAGTTAGTGCGTGCAAAAGCAAAAATTACCTAGATATTTTATTATCTGGTTACTTGAATAAAATTGATCGGCAAATAAAAAATTGTAAAAGTAAACTCTAGGTTTTTACTAATTTTAATTCTAAAAAGATTGTTTGATCTTGTCTAGCATGCACAAATCATCACACAATAATCAATCAAACAACACTAGAATTAACGAGGTATCCCTACTTACGTAGGACTAATCCTCAAGAACTTTACACTATAAAACACAAGAGTTTACAGACAATTTAATCACAAATACAGACTTAGGGAAAAAGACAAATTAAACCCTGAAGTTTGGGTGTAGATTCAATTTCTCCCTTAATGTTTCAATTTCTGCAATGTCTTCCTTGAAGTTGCTACAGTGGTTCAATTGAGACCCTCGTCCTAATTCTGTTAACAATTATGTCTAAATAATTTACACTTAACCCCCTAAAACTTTAAAAGTGACACTAAACCCCCTTAAGTTATATTTTTTTAACTTTTAAATCCACCATTGATATATATACACTCACAATCTTCATCACCCTCTTCGTCCCTAATGTGTCTTTCTCTCACTCTCTCTCTCTATATATATAATTGTGTTTCTCTCTCCCTACACTTTCCACACCGAAAATTATACAATCAAACCCATCCCATCACTTTCCATACCCATTTTTGAAATTATAACTACCGAAAATCAATGTTTTAAACTACAAATTTCCATCAACCAACTAAAAACATTATAAAAACAGAAGAGATATCAATTACCATTTGTTTTTTCAATTAAGATACCAATAAGAATCATTTTCCGTTAATGGGTTTCTTGAACAATATCCAATCTAAAACTCCAAGCTTTAATTTATGTTAATGGGTTTCTCGAGAGTTGATATCATTTCCGTACTTTGTCATTTTTATATTTATGGGGGCCGAAAATTTATAAATATAGCAGCTTCATTGCTTCTTCCAATGGCAAAGGAATCAAATAGTGAGCTTGCGGTGCTAATGATCCAATATTATACTAACATTTTTACCAACTACCAAGAAAACACGGACTCTATCCCTTTCCCAAGTTATGAGAGCTATATAATTCTCGCATATATCTATATCTATATACATAGTATTTGTAAATTAATATCTTAAACTTGTGTTGAGTGTTGACATCTTAACCTCCAAGTTGGGCACTTGGACGAAGCTGTAAACTAGACTAGTTTGTTTGCACGGTAGGGACAAGCATACACAAAAATAAGAAGAAAGCATCACATAATTAAGCTACCAATATAAAGTGGCCATTTGGTATGAGTTTTAGTGCCCTCTTAAGAATTTTGAAATGGTTTTGATTCCCCATTAAACGACCCCTGCCAATTCGAATCAAACCTTGCTTTTCGGTTGTTCCAATTTCGAAAATGGGTATTGAAGCTTATTTTCTGATGGGTTTGATTCCCCATTATTTGGTTCAACCTTGTGATTTTGAAAATCCAAAGCAGAGAAAGAAACACAATTATATATACATGTGGTGCGCGATTGGTGCTCGATTTTGTATATATATATGTGTATGTAGGGAGAGAGAAACACAATTATATATACATATATATATATAGAGAGAGAGAAAGACACATTGGGGAAGAAGAGGGTGATGAAGATTGTGTGTATATATATCAATGGTGGATTTAAAAGTTAAAAATATATAACTTAAGGGAGTTTAGTGTCACTTTTAAAGTTTTAAGGGGTTAAGTATAAATTATTTAGACGGAATTGTTAACGGAATTAGGACGAGGGTCTCAATTGAACCACTGTAGCAACTTCAAGGAAGACATTGCATAAATTGAAACATTAGGGGAGAAATTGAATCTACACCCAAACTTCAGGGTTTAATTTGTCTTTTCCCCATAGACTTACAAACTTGAGTCACACAAGAAGAGCTGTAGTTCCCACCTCTGGTGCTTATACTCATTCTATTTGAATCACACGAATAGCCTCATAACGAATCACTCGTCACGGTATTACACCGTTTTCGAAATCTCAAAACACAATTTGGAAATTGTTGTTCTTTTTGTGAAGAACTCAAAAGATTGACATGAAAAGTCAAATCCGGGGTGGTGGAGGATTTTTGCTTTTCAAAGATATTAAATAAGTAATTTTTCTTTAAAGGTGATAAACGCTTAATATTGTCATTCATATGCTCATTTTCGGAGTTATTTGGCGCGTTTATTTCTCTAAAACTACTCGGTTTGCCAACTTATTTCACGATTAGTCTCGTAGCACTTTTGTATTTAACAATGCTTGAAAAAACACATTTTGTGTTTATTTTGGTGTCTTTAGATTTCAAGAAATATTGTATTCAATACAATGGTGGAATTTTCCACGGGACAAAAGGAATCCAAGAAAGTGGAATTTTTCATGTGAACAAAGGCATCTTAAGATGGTGGAATTTTCCATAGGACAAAGAGCATCCAAGAAAGTGAATTCTCCATGTGACAAAGAGCATCCAAGATAGTGGAATTATCCATAAAAAATAAAAAAATCATTGTTTATTTTTGGCATCCAACACAACACTCCTATTTATAGTCTTCATTGTTGTATTGGAGAGAGATCCTTTTTATTACTTCTCATTTCTCAATTTATAGAGAGCTTGTAATAGTTTTTAGAGAGAAAAATGCAGTTCACTTCTATAATTCTTGTCTCTACATTTATTATAGAGTAAATTTCTTTGCTAAGGTTAAAAGATGAAGTTTGAAATGCATTAATTATGTAAGTTCGATTCTCATTCCATTATTAGTATTGTTAAATACTTGTTGAATCCTTCATCTTCTCCATTTTTTCAACTATTCATAAGCTAGTAAGATAATTTTCATATGATGATTTGACTTTGTATACCTTGTATACATAGATCTCAAGCATTAATGAGGAGAAGATACACTTGTGTATTTCTTACTAGCCTATGTCCATTCCTTCTATGAATAAGATACTTTTCATTGCCAAGCATGACTAGTCTTTGAATATTAATGGAAACACCATAAATTTGAGATTATAATCCTTGAATACTTTAATGATATGTTGAGTGCTTTCTACACTTTATGTGATTTTGCGACTATCATCTTCTTAGTTAAAGTTTTGCCAAAGAGGATCTTTTAAATTTATGTCATAAAAAACTTTACTAATCATTCTAAGGATTCAATTTGTTTTTATCAAATGTGTCTATATAGGACGGTTTCACCTCCACCTATATCTCCCAATCTTAGACAAATGAAATGTTATGATTTATTGAGCTAAACTCTTTATAGTTGGCCATTTTCATAATCAAGTCAATTGCCTAGAGGAAACTAACAATGAGTTCTCAAATGGCTAGTTTAAATTTATGCCTTTTTTTGTGTATTTTAAGTTTGAATCTTGGTTGACATTATATGGGAATGGGTTGCACTTGCTTCACACCCTTTGTCACATGATAAAAATGAGCGATACACTTATGTTGATTTTTTCTTACACCCTTTCTTTATATGACATTTATATGGGAATGGGTTGCTTTTACCCCACACCCTTTTGCTTAAAAATGGGTAAAATACTCAACACTTAGAAATTGCATTGAGAACTTTGAATGAGGTTGATTCTACGTAATTTTGCAAAACAAATGAATTCTATATTGCCTTAACCTTTTCTCATCTGTTGTTACATCACTTTAATTTTTATTACAAGAACGGCGCCAAAAACATGACGTGTTGAAAATATTTTCGTGCTTAGGTACCCAAGTGCACGTTATCAAGTTATAATACTTAGTAAGTCCAAGTGTCGAACCACAAGGATAGTCGAAAAGACGATGTGGTAATTACGAGTCCAAGGCTTTGTTAAGAGAATTTAATTGGGTGATTTTATTGCAAGACTTTAAAATCAAACATTAAAATCAACCAATTAAATTGTCTCAACAAATCCTTGGACTCTTAATCACTACATCGTCTTTCCGACTATCCTTGTGGTTCAACACTTGGACTTACCAAGTATTATAACTTGACAACCTACACTTGGGTACCTAAGCACGGAAGTATTTTCGGCGCGTCAAGTTTTTGGCCCCGTTGACAGGGATTCGGTGAAAGACGGATTACGAGTTTTGTACAAAAATTCACTTTGTAAGTATTCACTCCCTTTTTAAATTATTTTTCCTACTTATTATTATTTATTTATTTTTAGGTGAAAAATTTTATTCGAGATCACCCTATGCCTGAAAATTTGTACATTGATCTTCGCATAAGTCCACCAAGAGGCCAACCACCACCAAGGCATCCTACTCCTTCACCTACTCCTTTCGAAATGGATAACGAGGACAATGAGTCGAATACCGGAAAGAACAATAATCATCATGAATCGGTCCGCACAATGCGAGATTATCATCAACCTCCTCGAGGCACTTCAAATTCTTCCATTGTCATTCCCACAGGTCAAGCTGGAACATTCACTCTCAGACCGGATATGTTGCAACATATACCATCATTTCATGGTATGGATTCCGAAAACCCTTACTTGCACTTAAAAGATTTTGAGGAGGTTTGCTCTACCTTTATAGAAGCTAACACAAATGAAGAAGTAATGAGGTTGAAACTTTTCCATTCTCTTTAAAAGATAAAGGAAAAATATGGCTAAATTCTCTACGTCCCAACTCCATTCGAACTTGGCAAGAATTACAAACCGAATTTTTAAAAAAATTCTTTCCCGTTCATTGAACTAATGCTTTGAGAAGGCAAATTTTAAAATTTTCTCCAAAATAAAATGAGAGCTTTTATAAATGTTGGGAAAGATACAAAGAGTTTTTGATTTCTTGCCCCCATCATGGACATGAGACATGGAGTATTGTTAGCTATTTTTACGAATCACTCACTCCCGCCATGTGCACATTTGTGAAAACGATGTGTAATGAAATTTTTTTGAGCAAAAGTCCGGAAGTGGCTTTATTGTACTTTGATGAAATAGTCGAGGGTGCCCAAAAATTGGAACACCTACACGGATGAGGTTAAGGGTAAGGTTTATGAGAGAGGGGAGTTGTACCAATTGTCCAAAGGTGATGACATTGAGTTGAAATTCATTCAATTGTCAAAAAAGATTGAAGCCATGGAGTCTAATAAAATGAGGGAAGGTAGTGTTGGCGATAGTACCATTTGTATCATTTGAGAGAAGGTGGGACATTCCACGGAGGAATGTCACACAATCCCGGCCTTCAAAAAGGTTCTTCAAAGCCCCTCACAAGTGAATGCTATGAACTCGTATTCTAGACCACACAATGATCCGTTTTCTCAAAGGTACAATGAAGGGTGGAGGAATCATCCTAACTTTAGTTGAGGTGGGGGATCAAAATGCTCATCAAAATGCAAATATAAACTCCTACCAACAAAGGCCACCTCCACCTCAAAACAATTATTTTGGCCAAACTAACCAAAACCCAAATTTAAATTTGGAGTCTCTTTTACGGCAATTTATAGATAAGACCAATAGAGAAGTTAGTGATTTAAAAACCCAAATGTCCAAACTCACAACTGCATTGTCCACTCAAGAAAAAGGAAACTTTCCATCATAACCCTTAGCTAATCCCCAAGGCCCAGCTTTAGTGATCAATGAGGGTGAATTGAGTGGCAATGTTGAGGAGTTGAAATCCATCAACATCCTTAGGAGTGGGAAAGAGATTGACAAGACTATAGTTCCTAAGGCCAAAAAGCCAGTGGACATAGCCGAGTCAAGCCAAGTTAAGAAGATCACCATTGAAGAGAGAATGAGGGAAGAAGAGAGAGTTGAAAAAGAGGATTTGGAGAAAATCAAGAGTAGTATCAAATCCCTTTTTCGGAAAGGTTATCTCAACCTTTGAAGGAGACCCGAAATACCGAAATCCTTGACGTGTTCAAACAAGTGAAAATTAATATTCCATTGCTTGATGCGGTGAAACAAATTCCTTCTTATGCAAAATTTTTAAAAGATTTGTGCAATACTAAGCGGCAATTAAATGTTAAGAAGAAGGCATTTATGGCCGAACAAGTAAATTCAATAATGCAAGCCACCTGAATCCCAAAATTTAAAGATCCCAGTTGCCCCACCATTTCTTGTTTGATTGGCAACTTTAGAATAAAAATGCTTTACTTGATTTGGGCGCTAGTGTTAATGTTTTGCCATATTTGGTCTACCAATAATTGGGTTTAGGAGAGTTGAAACCCACAAAAGTCAAGATCCAATTGGCGGATCGATCAGTCAAGATTCCAAGGGGAATTGTAGAAGATGTTTTAGTTCAAATTGATAAGTTCTATTTTTTCATGGATTTCATAGTTCTTGACATGTAACCGGTATCCAATCCCGAAAATGAGATTTTCGTGATTTTGGGAAGGCCCTTTCTTGCAACATCAAATGCTATCATCAATTGCAAGAATGGGATTATAAAATTAGCCTTTGGAAATATGACTCTTGAGCTCAATGTGTTTTCAATAAGTAATAAACAAGATTATTTTGATGATGAAATTGAACATGTAAACATGATAGAGTCACTAGTACAAGACCATTTTTCTTCCACTTATGAATTGGAATCATTGGAAGGCTTGCTAACCACTCCCAATGATCCTGATGAATGTGTACATGTGTTTTCTTTGGATGATAGGAACAATGAAGAACTTTTGAAGCTAGAAGATGATGTCCAAGTGGAACCACCGAAGCTTGAAGGAAAGATGGAGCTCAAGCCTCTTTCTAGCAATTTGAAGTACGCTTTCCTAGGTACTTTCGAAACTCATCATGTGATAATCTCCTCCGAACTCTCAAAGGATCAAGAAGAACGGTTGGTAAGTATGCTAAATAAGTATCAAAAAGCTTCTGAGTGGAAGTTAGTTGACCTCACAAAATTCACTTGAAGGAGGGTACAAAGCCATTAAGGCAATTTCACGCCGATTAAATTCTCACATGCAAGAAGTAGTAAGAACTCAGGTGTTAAAATTATTGGATGCCAAGATCATCTATCCAATTTTAGATAGCAAATAGGTAAGTTCGACCCAAGTTGTACCTAAAAAGTCCAGGCTTACGGTAGTTAAAAATGTAAATGATGAGTTATTAACTCAACAAGTCACCATCGGGTGGCGAATGTGCATAGACTACCGTATGTTAAATGAAGTCACTAGAAAGGACCATTTTCCTCTCCCATTTTTAGATCAAACACTTGAAAAAGTAGCGGGACATGAGTTCTATTCCTTTTTAGACGATTTTTTTCGGGTACAACCAAATCAAAATTGATCTTGAGGACCATGAAAAATCAACATTCACATGTCCATTTGATACTTTTACTTATCAAAAAATGCTAGAGGTTTTTATAAATGCTTAATATTGTCATTCATACGCTCACTTTTGGAGTTGTTTGACGCGTTTATTTCTCTAAAACTATTCGGTTTGCCAACTTATTTCGCGATTAGTCTCGTAGCACTTTTGTATTTAAAAATGCTTGGAAAGGAACATTTTGTGTTTATTTTGGTGTCTTTAGATTTCAAGAAATATTGTATTTAATACAATGGTGGAATTTTCAATGGGACAAAAGAAATCCAAGAAAGTGGAATTTTTCATGTGAACAAAGGCATCTTAAGATGGTGGAATTTTTCCTGGGACAAAGAGCATCCAAGAATGTGAATTCTCCATGTGACAAAGAGCATCCAAGATAGTGGAATTATGCATGAAAAAAAAAATTGTTTATTTTTGGTATTCAAGATAACACTCCTATTTATAGTCTTCATTGTTGTATTGGAGAGAGATCCTTTTTATTACTTCTCATTTTTCAATTTATAAAGAGCGTGTAAAAGTTTTTAGAGAGAGAATTGGAGTTCACTTCTATAATTCTTGTCTCTACATTTATTATGGAGTAAATTTCTTTGCTAAGGCTAAAAGATGAAGTTTGCAATGCATTAATTATGTAAGTTGAATTCCCCTTCCATTGTTAGTATTGTTAAATACTTGTTGAATCCATCATCTTCTCCATTTTTTTCAACCATTTATAAGCTAGTAAGATAATTCCATATGATGATTTGACTTTGATGCCTTGTATACATAGATCTCAAGCATTAATGAGGAGAAGATACACTGGTGTATTTCTTACTAGCCTATGTCCATTCCTTCTATGAATAAGATACTTTTCATTGCCAAGCATGACTAGTCTTTGAATATTCATGGAAACACCATAAATTTGAGATTATAATCCTTGAATACTTTAATGATATGTTGAGTGCTTTCTATACTTTATGTGATTTTGCGACTTATCATCTTCTTAGTTAAAGTGTTGCCAAAGAGGATCTTTTAAATTTATGTCATAAACAACTTTACTAATCATTCTAAGAATTCAATTTGTATTTGTTAAATGTGCCTATGTAGTATGGTTTGACCTGCACCTAGACCTCCCCATCTTAGACAAATGAAATGTTATGATTTATTGAGCTAAACTCTTTGTAGTTGGCCATTTTCATAATCAAGTCAATTGCCTAGGGAAACTAACAATGAGTTCTCAAATGGCTAGTTTAAATTTATGCCTTTTCTTTTTGTGTATTTTAAGTTTGAATCTTGGTTGACATTATATGGGAATGGGTTGCACTTGCTTCACACCATTTGTCACAAGATAAAAATGAGAGATCCACTTATGTTGATTTTTTGTTACACCCTTTCTTTATATGGCATTTATATGGGAATGGGTTGCGTTTGCCCCTACTCTCTTTTGCTTAGAAATGGGTAAAATGCTCAACACTTAAGAATTGCATTGAGAACTTTGAATGAGGTTGATTCTACGTAATTTTGCAAAACAAATGAATTCTATAATGCTTTAGCCTTTTCTCATCTATTGTTACATCACTTTAATTTTTATTGCAAGACTTTAAATCAAACATTAAAATCAACCAATTAAATTCTCTTAACAAAGCCTTGGACTGGTAATCACCACATCTTCTTTCTGACTATCCTTGTGGTTCGACACTTATACTTATCAAGAATTATAACTTGACGACCTGCACTTGGATACCTAAGCATGAAAGTATTTTCGGCGCATCAAAAGGAAAAGCTTATTAAAATGATGTAGTATAGCCTTGTTTATATATAAGTTTTCAAGGTTCAAAAGGCTATGCAACTTGCTAGAAAATATCTTAAAATTGAGTTATCATTCAATGAATTTCGTGCCTTAGAAAGTGTGTTGCAAGTTGTAAAGCAAGGCAAGTGGGCATGTGGATGAAAAAGATAGCACATCAGATTTTTGATGCGCAGACCGGTCTAGCATATTTGCACATTGGTCCGCAGCTTAAAAAAGACAAGAAAAGTGCTACGCGGACCGTTCTAGGAAAATTGCATACTGGTCCGTAGTTTAATGAAAGCTGGAGTTTAGATGCGTGGACCAGTGTATTGAAAGGGCATACCGGTCCGCATTTTACAAAAACTACTTTTCTTTAATTTGCTATGTTTTGTACTTGATTAGAAGAATCCACAATAATTAAAGTCGGTTTGAAAAATGTCAACATGCATTATAGTGATTTAATAGAAAGATTTTTGCATGATTTAAAAAGAAGAGAAATCCAATTTGAATTTCTCCTTTGAATTTTCAAAGGAAGCTTTTAGAAAAACTTTTCATGGACCAATAAAAATACACCACCTAAGATTAAAAATCTCACACTTTTCAAAGCCAATGCGAACATGATCTTGATACTGCGGCTTCTAGATTTTTGCGCTCCATCTAGTGTGAACAAAAACAAAACATTTATAAAATAAAAATCTAATTTTGTCGAAAGAATAAAGCCAATAAAAATAACCTAACAATCTCCCCTTTTGGCTATTCCAAGACAAAACACATTACATCTTTAGCAGACTCGATGACTCGATAATTATAACGATGCAATCCCGTACGACATTACAATTACATAAAGAAAAAGAGAATATTATAAACTACAAAATTTAAGACATGCCCACACCTTAAATCTTTTAGCCGGTTGCTTCAAAATCATGCTTCTCTTCAATCTGAAACATCAAAGCTCAAACAAAACATTTGAGAAGCATTTGGGTTACCGAGAGATAAATTAATAATAAAATCAATGAAATCAAAAAAATACACTCTTAATGCAATTTAAAATCTCTACACATTCATTCCAAGAAGGCCGGATTTTTAACTTAACCCTGTGACAGACAAGGAGGATCATGCAGTAATAAAAGGTAGTTTTATTCTCTTTAATATCGGTGTGAAAGTTTTATTTGATACTGGTGCATCTCATTCTTTCATACCTGCTACGTGTGCCATGAGTTTGGGTTTGAAGCCAAAGAGATTAGTATTTCCCATCAGTATTGGAACACCTACGGGTAGTAGTATTTACTTGAATCGTTATTGTACTGCCATTATTTGTCTTCGTTCTGAAGGTTATATGGAAGATGATTTTATCGTTATGGACATGACCCCGTATGATTTGATTTTTGGAATGGATTGGTTATCTAAGTATCAAGCTATGATAGATTGTTTTGCGAAGAAGGTTACTATATCCCATCCATGGGGAGAAAGGGTTATTTTCTTTTGAGAAAAGTACGATTTGTATCCCGTGACTTACGCCACGAGGAGGGAGCAACGAGAATATATAAGTTGGTTATCAATTATCGTGAGTTCCGAAACTACTCATTTGGCTCCTATAATGTCTCAGTAGTTAAGAAATTTGTTGATGTGTTTCCAGATGATTTGTATGGTTTACCTTCGCATCGGGAAATTGAGTTTAGCACTGAGTTAGTGCCAGGAATTGCACCAATTTTGATCGCACCTTATCGCCTAGCACCGACTGAGCTTAAATAGCTAAAATCTCAACTAGAAGACCTTTTAAAAAAAGGGTTCATTTGACCCAGCTCATCCCCATGAGGAGACCCGGTTCTTTTCGCCAAGAAGGCTGACGAGTCACTTTGTCTATGTGTTGATTATCGACAATTGAACCGACTCACCATTAAGAACAAGTATCCCCCTCCACGCATAGATGGTTTATTCGATCAACTTCGGGGTGCTTATTTTTTCTCCAAGATCGATTTGGGCTCGGGGTATCACCAATTGCGTGTTCGTGAGATAGACATTCCAAAAACCGCCTTCCGCACTTGTTATGGCCATTTTGAGTTTTTAGTTATGCCCTTTGGGTTAACTAATGCACCGGTTGCATTTATGAACCTCATGAATCACATTTTTTTTGGCCCTTTTTTGACCAATTTGTGGTGGTTTTCGTTGACGACATCCTTATTTACTCCCACACTGAGGCCGAACATAAGAGGCACCTTCATACTGCACTTCAATTACTTATAGATTATCAACACTATGCAAAATTTTCTAAGTGCGACTTTTGGAAAGATGAAGTAAAATTTTTAGGGCACGTTGTGTCACGAGGAGGTATCTCTGTGGATCCAAACAAAGTCAAGGATATATCTAGTTGGAGTCGAGCAACCATTGTTTAAAAAATTTGTAGTTTTCTTGGGTTGGCTGGTTACTATTGACGGTTTGTCGAAATTTTTTTAAGCATAGCTGTTCCCCTTACCCGTCTAACCCGAAAAAGTGTACCCTTTATATGGAACGATAGTTGTGAAGAAGCTTTTAACGAGCTAAAGTATCGTTTGACTATTGACCCGTTCTAGCTTTGCCAGAGAGAGGCTTAGGCTACGTTATCTACTGTGATGCATCTCATTTGGGTTTAGGTTATGTTTTAATGCAACTTAAACATGTAATTGCATATGCATCGCGTCAGTTAAAGATTCACGAGAAAAACTATCCTACACACGATCTTGAACTTGCCGCCGTTGTGTTTGTGTTAAAAATTTGGCACCATTACTTGTACGGAGAAAGGTTCGAAATGTTCTCTGATCATAAGAGCCTTAAGTACATCTTCACCCAGAAGGATCTCATCCTAAGACAATGTCGTTAGATTGAGTACCTGGAAGACTATGACTTCACACTCCAATACCATCATGGAAAGGCTAATATAGTGGCAGATGTACTTAGCCACAAATCAGAAGGTTCTATTTCGGTTTTAAGGTGTCATGAGTGAAGGTTACATTCGGAGCTCCAGTGATACAATTTGGTGGTACACCGCAGTCAAAATGTAGCCTACTTGTCTAATTTAGTGGCTACCCCATTCTTACAAGATCAAGTGATTGCGAGTAAAGAAAACGATGAGAATTTAATGGAATGTCAGAATAAGATTTTATCTGGTGTACAAGTGGAGAACATTTTCCTAGGAAATGATGGTGGCCTTCGATATAAAGGGAAATTTATTGTACCACATTTTGAAAATGAATTGAACCAAACAATTTTGGCTGAAGCGCATAATTCCAAGTTTACAATCCATCCGGGTAGTACTAAAATGTACCGGGATCTGCAATGCACATACTAGTGGCTAGGTATGAAGCGTGATGTAGCACTGTTTGTTTCGCATTGCTTGTCCTGTCAGCGTATCAAGATTAAGCATCAAAAGCCCGGTGGACAACTTCAACCCCTTTCTTTTCCAGGATGGAAGTGGGAGAATATTACTATAGATTTTATGATAGGATTTTCGAAGACCCAAAGGAAACATGCCGCAGTATAGGTAATAATTGATCGCTTTACCAAGTCATCCCATTTTCAACCGATTTGTGAAACTGACTCCTTAGAGAAACTGGTGAGGCTTTATGTAAACGAGATTGTTAAGCTCCATGGAGTACCGTTGTCAATTGTGTCTGATCATGATCCTCAATTTACTTCTCGATTTTGCGAGGACCTTCAGCAAGCCATGGGTACGAGACTATACTTTAGTTCAATGTTTCATCCCCAAACTGATGGGCAGTCAGAGAGGACAATTCAAATTCTCGAGGATATGCTAAAAGCTTGCGTTTTAGATTTTTGGGGTAATTGGGATGATTATCTATCACTTGCTGAATTCTCTTATAACAATAGCTTCCAGGCTAGCATCGGTATGGCTCTTTATGTGGCCTTGTATGGTAGACCTTGCAGATCACCGGTGTGTTGGACTGAAGTTGGAGAAGCTTCGTTACTTGGGCCACAGTTAGTGCAAGAAACCACATAGAAAGTTAAGCTAATTAAGCAACGCCTGTTTATTGCCCACAATCGTCAAAAAAATTACTCCTATAAGAGACGTCAACCGCTCGAGTTTGTAGTAGGTGATTACGTATTTCATAAGGTTAAGCACCGTCATAGCATTTTGAGTTTCGAAAATAAAGGATAGTTGGCCCCTAGGTACATTGGACCATTTGAGCTTACCGAATGAGTTAGGTCAGTTTCTTATCGTCTAGCTTTACCTCCTTCACTCCAGCGTATTCATAATGTGTTTCATGTATCCATGTTGCGAAAGTATGTATCGGATCCGTCACATGTCATTACTACTCAAGAGTTATATATCAATGAGGATGTGTCCTACGAAACATGGTCGTCAGCTATAATCGATCGAAAGCAAGTTCTCTGAAACCGAGTGATTCCTTTGTTAAAGGTCATTTGGCGATACCATGAAGTGGAAGAAGCCACTTGGGAGCTCGAATCCGAAATTCAAACTAAGTATCCACATCTGTTTTAATGAGGTTCATTATAATCTTACTATTCTAATTTTGGGGACGAAATTTCCTAAAGAGGGGAGATTGTAACGTCTCTAGTTTGATTATCCATGTTATTTTCATTTAATTTTTGTTTAGTTGGTAAATGTCATTTAGACTAGTCATATTGTGATTGGGGTTTTTTTTTGTGTGGTTTAACTCATTAATCATGGCCTAATAATGTAACTAAGTTTTCGGGAACAATCATTCCATGATTCGGGTGGTCCGAATTGAAATCGAGGTAATAATTGCATGTTTTGACCTTATGCGATTTTTAATTTTTTTGCCATTTTTAAGACAACATAAATTCATCATCTGATGTCCAAATGAGTCCCTGTCAGTGCCAGAAGTTCCGTCTCATTTCCCTTTACAAGTTTCATGTTTGGCCTGAGACGAGATTCCATCATCTCGTGGACCTAAGGGTCAATGCAACAGGCGAACTTATTATTGAGCCGAGTAAGATCAATCTTACGAGGGTCAATTTTGAGCAGATTCAAAACAAAACAATTTTTGCCGGGAGTAAGATCGATCTTACTTATTAAAAATTGTTACCAAACCAAACTAATGCACTTTTTACCCGGACTAAGATCGATCTTACTCATCAGAACATACCCATTTTGACCGACTTTGACCCGATTTTTAACCCAAAAACACCCAAATCAAAACCCATTCGTCTAATTCTTCACACCTTGGCGCTCCAAGCTTAGAGAGAAAGATGGATCAACTTGTGGGTTTCTTAAGAGATCTAATCTTAAATCCAAGATTTAGCTAAAAATCATCATTATCATCACTTGCATCTTCATCTTTATCCTTCTTTCCACCATTAAAGCTTCATGGGGACCTAGGGCTTGTGCTATTTCGGGATTTGGCAACCATTATTCAATCCAATCCTCCAAACTCATTGTAAAGCTTCAATTGAGGTGGGAATCTAGTATTAATATCTACTTTTAAGCTTTTTATTAATATAATATGATTACACCTCTTATTCTTGACAAAACCCTAACTATTCTAAATGGGTTTATGTGTGAGTGATGGGATTTGTTGGTTTTATCAAATTGATGGTTCAAATAGCCCATATATGTTATAAATAGCTTATTAGAATTGTAATTTGGAGTTATTTATTTTGTCTACTTAAAAACCCACTTGGATTGCATGTTTTGCTTGGTAACTCTTAACACATGAATTAAAATACATCTTTGTTGGTCCAAGTGGTGGGATTACATCTTGATATACATACGATGGTGATTAGTTATGCTTGTTATAAATGTTTTTACCACAAATCCCTATTGGCCAAGTTATGAAAAAGAGAATGTGATTGCTTGTTTGCGATATCCATAGATTGGTCACAGGTTAGTCCCTAAAGACTGGGACTATAAGATAGGACATAGTGCCCCAAGGTGAAAAATTTGAAACCGTGCACGAAAAAATATCGTGTAGGCCCTGCTACCGCGTGGTTGAAAGGCTACAAAATGAAGACCTGTTAGATGTCTGGATAGTCGCGCGATTGACGAGATACCAGCTAAGGTTATGTGTTACGAATTTGAGTGAGATTATTGAAAAGTGGAAATACAAGACTTATGAATCAAAATGGGGAATGTTTGGTATCTATACGTGGGGATTAACCTTGAATGGGGATTTCTATCATATTAAAATAACTACTAATATTTATATAAGAAAAAAATGTTTTTCTTCTTAAATTTATTATATATGGTTCCCACTGAGTCCGTTTGACTCACCCCATTGTTTTCTATATAAGTACTTTAGCGGGACCATCTGGGAAAGGGAAAGGAAAGGACGCATCTTTTTAGATCGCCTCTGTGCCCTTACGTAGTCAAGAAGGGTCCTTTACGATTGAAGCACCATTACTCCTTAACTTTTCCTCATGTTGTATATATGTGTGTATACACTTTTCGAATATTTTAACTTGTTTAGTATTCAGAGATTGCTAACTTATGCTGGGACCTCGTTGGAGGGATGCTTGTACTTTGTTTTGTATTTTCTTATAGCTTATGACTTGCGGAAACATATGTTCTTTTAATCTTAATCTTATAATCTAGATTTTGCATGTACTGTCATCCTGTGCATGTGCAGGTATTGTCATCGTATTTCCGCCATTGCTATATAGCACCCGTGACTAACCGAGTCTCGAAGGTTTTACCCTTATAACGAGATTTGGGGCATTATAACTTTAGCCTTCTCAAGTTCTCTTTCGAGTTACGTAACTTTAAGTTTAAAATTATCGTTGTCTTTACCTAAAGAGGTAAGGTTATCTTTTAACTTCTCATTCTCATTAAGGAGAGACTGCCTTGAGAATTCAAATTCAGATATTTTGACCAAGAGTACGTCTCTTTCAGCATTAAGATTTTCAATTAAACCTTCGCAGTTTTGTAAGAGAATCATCTTTTCATCAAAAACTTACAACTTATTATTAAGTTTGATGTTTCTCTTCTTGGTCTTAGTCAATTCTTCACACAGCAGGTCATAAGCTGTCTGAATATCAAGTTCTTCAGTTTTCTCATCTAAAGTATCGTTTAACTCGTGAGCTGAGCTAGACTCGATGTTCTCTTTTTCCTTAGAAAGTGAGGTGGAGTCGTGTGAAGTGTAACTGGCAACTAAGGCTAGACATGACTCATCATGGGTTTACAAATCATCCTCATTATCACTAAGTGTAGCATGCATGGATCGATTATTTTGATTCACTTTCCTAAGCTTCATAACTCTCCCCCTTCTTAAGGGTCATACTAGACGATCACTACATCCTCATCATCGTTTGGTGTGTCTCTAAAAATTCTGGTGCGAATGAGACTAACACTGCTAGTAATATCGCAACTATCCTCCAAATTTCGATGAGTTCAACGCGACAACGTAATAAGATAACGCTGGATTGGGAGATATGGCGAAAGTTCGAGGAATGAAAGGAATAGACATTTTGGATGGAACTCACTAGTCAGTGCATTTCAGTTCCAGTTAGCGGCAACCGACTAATGATTTATAATATAGTCATCCGTTGCGCTGCGGCTAACTATAATATAACCCAATAGTCTCTCTATAGCTATATCAACAACCAAAACGAATTTTCTCGAGTTTTTCCCTAATTATCGAAACAATAAGATGAATAAGATCGATACAAAATGGAATCCCCTAATCTACCCCACTCTCGGCAAAGGAAGAAGAAACATATGCCTCTGATACTAACTTGTAACACCCCAAATCCCGTTAAAAGGATCTCTCCTCCTGGACTCGGTTTATCACAGGTGCCGTACGCCGACGGCGGTTTAACTAGACATAATTCCTGCATAAAACATAAAAGTCCACAATCTAAAGAATGGAAATAGTTCACTTCCACAAAATCTAGCCACTAAAAGAATAAGAAATACTGCAATACAACATCTAGCCTCTAACAAGGTACCAAGTACATGATTTACAGTCTCCATAATGCATATAATATAAACAATTTCTAGGATGAGAGTAGTACATGAGTTCTTATACTTAAATACCACATACACTGATGACTATACTACGTGCACGGTGGTCCTTTTATCATAAAGTACCTTGCCACCAAACGATGGTATTGAGGCAATCTAAGATGTAGCGTCCTCTCTCTTCCCTTTCCCAGAAGATCCTGCAAAAGAACTGTTTGAAAAATAGGTGAGGTGAGTCAAAAGGACCCAGTGGGAATCATATAATAAATTTTGTATGAAAATAGTAAATAGAAACCCTTTATGTAACAATATAGAACAACCGTTAATATATATATATATATCTTTGTGATAAGTAAAGAGGAAACCCTTACTCATTTTGTAAATGAAAGCATTTAAAACCCAAGACAATATATAACCGATATCCCATGACCCTATGGCACAATTAACACATATCTATCACAAGAACCTCGAGTCGTAATCTCGTACATCACGCGGCTATCCAAATGTCTAATGGGTCTGCATTTCGTGGTCTTTCGCCCAGGGAGCACCCACGCGACAACAGGGCCTACAAGTTAGTTTTGTGCACAGTTTCGAGTTGTTCACCCAGGAGAACTGTGTCCCATCTTATGGCCTCAATCTTTAGAGACTAACCTGTGACCAATCATGAACTAGCGCAATCGTATAATCTCAATATCATATTAATCGGCTCATACGAGAAATAATTGTGCCATTACATAGTTTCATAAACCAATTATAATATCAACGTATAACAAGTGAGGACATTCTCAATTTCTCATTCCCAACCTCCAATATAGTATAATAACGCACCAACACGATTTTATAGGGGAAAACCCACCATTTGAACCTTAAAGAATAACACATAGCCTTTTTGTAAGATTTATTAACAATAGAGTGGGTTCCAAGTGGTTTTTCAAGTAGACCAAGAGAATAGCCATAATTTCTTGTTAAACATGTAATTTAGTATATATGTAGGCTATTCGATTCATCAATCTCAATTCATAACTCCACCACTTAGACCCCTATAGTATTTCTAAGTCTACTGTCAAGAGTTAAGAACAAACAAATGAGCTTCAAGTGGGTTTTGATGCCAATTAGTTCAATAACCACAATCTTCAGTTAAAACATTTATTTCAAGGTACATTTAATATATAGGAATCATCAATTTCGATATTAAAACCCAATCTCATCAAAAGCCCCAAAACCCATCTTAACAAGTTAGGTTTTTACATAACATGTGATAGAATCATGAGAGAACAATCATAAATTATAAAAATAGTTTTGATATAAGATTCCCACCTTTACGAAGTTTACTCCTTGAGTTTGAAAGGGTGAATCGAGCCAAAAGTCCTCCAATCGCAAAACCCCAATTTTTTTCTTTAAGCCCTAGCCATGGAGTTAAGGAGGATGGAGTAGATGATGAATAGTGATGTGAGATGGTGAGTCAGTGTTCATTTGATGGATATTTTAAGTGGTAAATATGTGGAAATGAGAATCTCCCCAAATCTCTCTCTAGAAGATTATGGGGTTGGAGCTCGAAAATGGTTTGAGTTATGGGGTTTAAAGTGTTAAATCGAGCCCAAAGTAGTCAAACTGGGTATGTACTGATAGGGTCTAAGGCGTACAACCCTCTACCATAATATTACCGAATGATCAGAATTCGCTAACTGGCTTACTTCGAATGCCATTTTGACCAATGAGGAGTATGGATTGGTTTCTAATCAAAACAAAAAAGTTGTTGGTTGGATTAAAGCCTAGACATAGGAGCAAATGCGATCTTAATCGGACAAGGAACGAAGAAGTTACAATACCTCGAAGTTGGCTAAAATTAAGATATCGCGTATAGTGAAAACACGCGATTAACATCTCGATTTCGTCTTGCACCACCCGAATTAGGAAGAAATCTTTCCCGCAAACTTCATATACCTAATATGACATGCTAGAAATGTTGGACTAGATAAGAAGGGTCCGAAACCAAAAATTCATGCCCTAACAGAGATTAAGCCTTTACCAGGCTTAAAAAGAAGATTAACTTGAGACTAGAACACATGGTATTACATGTATAGTCAATATGTACTTAAGTCAGACAATAATGAGTCTAAACATCACATAAAGTGTATAAAACACTCAAAATATCATTAAGTAAATCAAAGATAAAACCAATTTATATTTCATCTAAGGATCTTCAAGAACTCATTGTAAATCTCTACAAAGAGATGAAATATCCATGTATGGGGAAAAGGGCTATGCTCTCAAGAATAACACAAGTTTATTAGATTTCCATTTATGCGCAAGAAATAGTTATACAAGGCATGCAAAGTATAATCATCATATGAAAATACCTTGTAAGCTTGTATAATGGTTTTTTTGAAAGGGAAAAAGGATTCACAACTATTTAACAATATTTAAAAATGGATTGAGATACTAATTACCAGAAATTACATTGAGATAAACTTTCGCAAGCTTAGTAAAAAGACTACTCCATAATAATTGTAACAATAAAGATTATAGAAGAATAATTTATTTTTAAAAAGATTGTAAGTTATAAAATGAAGGAGAAAATACAAATTGTGCTTTAAACTATTTTTTCTCCTAATTCTTTAAAAACCAAGCTATCTTCACCAACAAGCTAAGCATTATATTATATACTAGAGAATTACAAAACATCTAAAATAACTCAAACAAGAAAAATAGACAAAAAGTAGTGTGAAAGGGCCAAAAAGACAGGAGCACAATTAATCATGGGCTGGGCAAAAATGGCTCTGACTTGAATCATGATCGATCATGGGTGCAGGATTTGGATGGCTTTGCACTTGAACACTTCTCAGCTTCCTCTTTCCATCAATCACTTAAAATGCATTTGCATTTCATATCTTCAAACACATAAAACAACTATAAAAACAGACCAACATGGGCCATATTAAATATTGAACATCCTAGGGAATTAATCGCAAGATAAGTCGATAATTTGGGAAAGTTAGTGAATTAAACACGTCAAACAACTCCAAAAAAGAGTTATATATGAATGGCAATATTATGCGTTTATTAGGGAGAGCCATCACTTGGTTGGTAGGGGAAGGGAATGAGTGAGTGATGGTAGTTCGATCTAGGGTTTGTAGTGGCTGCATTGGTGGGGGTTGAGAGACACCACAATTTATGGTAAAAAGGGGATTTGTAGATCCATCTAGGGCTATGTTACAGGTTGCAATGGTGGGTGTTGCAAATCATCACCGTTTGTTAATACACAATTCGTGTGAATAGAACTTGATAAGGTAATTGTGAGCCAGCCATTTCCCAAAAATCCACAAACCATTCCATCCCTTAAATTACCACCACCTAATTGACTACATTTACTTTCTTTCCCTTTATTTATGTATCTCTCCCGTTCACCTTTTCTTTATATTGATGCCATAATTGATAATTGACCTTTTCACTCAAAACCACAGTTTTTTAGTCACACAATTATCTCAATGTTTGCTTATGGTGCTGATGCCATATTAGAGGTTTTGGATTTGGGTTTGCAGGGTATGGAGATAGAAAGAGCTAACATGCAAGGGGACGAAACTCAATCACTCAATCACTCAAATATCATTTATCCTTTTTTTTAAATCAAGTAAATGTTATCTCAAGCCAAATTATCTTAAGCTAAATTAATTGAGTAGAGAAAAGGGCAATGCGGTCATATTACATTTAATAATCTAAAATATGAAGAAAGGTTTTCCTCAAAAAAATAAAAAAAAATAAAAATTAGGCCATGTACGTAATAGTTAGGCAGCTAGGGCCTAGGGACATGGAATCATCAACTTTACACATATCTCCGCGTGATAATAAAGCGCTCTCTATTCTCTATACTAAAAAGTTATTGAAGGGCCAAAAAAAATTTGAGAGTCCGAACTTTCTCAAAGGTCCGAGCTATTTTCAAATTTCGAGTTTTTTTCAAGTTCCGAGTTCTTGTTATTAACAGGTGCAGGACATTTGTCCACACTAAAATAAATTATGAAAGAAACATTTATTATTAACAAACCATTCCACCCACTTCCCTAATATTATTTTAGCTCGCCTAAATCATGAAGGATAGCTCTTATCACTATTTAACAATTTGTAAAGTTAATTCTTTGTATCTGTATATAAAAAGAAGTGACTATCAATCAATCTCACAACTAAAACAGAACCCACAAAATTCTACCTATACACCAAGTGTACCTATCAACTACTCTTTGTATCTTGTAACCACCATCATCAATATCAATAAAAATTATTTACACCATTACTAAGTGGTTGACGTACACTAAACTACCACTTAAAGGCTGAGGGAACCTTTCTACCAAAAAATCTTATGCCTCTTGTATGTGTGCTTGATTACTACTTAGCAATCATTGTTGGAGGCAACAATTCAATTACCTAAAATTGTTAACTCTACGGTAATCATTGATTTTGAACATCAATTTTGTCACCGTTGATCTTTATGTGTGTTTAATTTGAGTTGGTTAACGGGGCCATTAGTGTTCTTATGAATTCTTTGGTATGAGTGTAGATGGTTTGTTTTTTTGCTCAGGTCGGAAAACAATTAATTAATACGTGTGTGCAAATTGATCCTAATAAGTTTCCTATCCAAAAAACAAAATAAAATTTAGACACAGAACCAAATTAAAATGGTGGAGGAGATCCCAATTCTCTCAAGTTAAATCAGTAGATTTCTATGAAGTGGTCCGACCACTTAATGATGTCTCGGACCCAAACTGATTGATATTCCGACTTCAGGTTTTTCTTCAATTAATTATAGATGTTACTACTTTTTCTTTTTTCCAGTCATGTTCATCCCTGCAAACATCAGAATCCTTATCCTTTGAGCTATTTATTTGGAACGAAAAAAGTGAGGGAGGGCAAAGCTGATAAAAAGCGCAAGTTGTTGCACAAAATTCGATGTATGTGTTTAAAGTTTCCGTCATCATCAAATAGAGCAACTGTCAATTTTTTGGGGGGGCATTTTCTTCAAGTACGATCTTTATCAATAAAATTGTTCTGATTATGAGATTTTTGCTCCGGCATTATATATTAACCCCCTAAAAGAAAGCTAATAAAATGGGTAAATTGCAAGGAACCTTGAAGTTTGGCGTCAATTTCAATGTCAACCTCGAAGTTTCAATTATTTTAAATTAAACCCTAAAGTATAATTAGTGATCCAAAATTAAGACCTTTTACTGACTTCCGTTTAAAACACCAAACGGCAATTCACGTAGGCGCTTCGCATAGGATGTGATTGGGACAATTTTGGCGCCATTGTCTCATCTTTTTTCCCTTCTTTTTATTCCAAGTAGCAAAACAATAGGGTTAAAAATGAAAAAATCAACTCATATATACACAACACCATTAAACAATCAAAAAACAGAGCTTTAACAAACACTACCAAAATGGACCATCATTTTTTCTTTTGCAGACTTCCAACTATGATGAAAACATCATGGATTGATTCTAGACCTGGTTGAAGGTTTAGAGGTTGTCCAAATTATTAGGAAAGCTCATTATAGGCTTAGTAGTTTTGTTCAGATAGTTGTTCCACAACTGAATTCTTTTTATTAACCCAGGGTTCCGGAATTGCATACTCAGTTTGGCTGTAATTTCTTTGATTGGTATGATCTACCAATGTGTCTTAGATCGAGGCAAATCATACCCAGATTACTAAGGAGGATTTTTGAATTGGAGAGGGTTTAAAGGAAAGAAAAGAGGCTGTATTTTATGATATATGTTTCTTGGTTTATAATTAATATTATTCTTATTTTGTAATAGCTCAAGCAAATAGTGGGAAGAAATAGCCTCTAGAGAAATCATGTAATTAATGAATATGATTATGTAATGGCTAAGTTTATGAAAAAATGAAAATGCTCTGTTTTTGTGGCTTAACTAAATGTGTAAATGTATGTGAGTGAACAATGAAACCCAATGCAATTGACTATAAACAAATAATCCGACCACCAAGCACTTAAACAAAGAAACATAGAACTTAATCCAAACATGTATTTCATTCCATATCATATATACCAAGTGAGCTCCATAAAAAATATAAGTTATCAGTAAAAAATGACCTTTCTTTAAAAAAAAAAAAAAACACCCTAATTCCACAACATAAAAGGACCTTTCTATAAATGCCGAAGGAAACAAAATTTGACTTTCTAGCTTTATAAGTTAACCTAACAAAAAGTAGTTAATCTTCATAAAAAGTGTTCCACAAATTAAGGAGAACACAAACAAGAAAGATGGACCTGGTTCATTGCATTTAGATACCATGTCCATGTCTCTTCTTTAATGCTTCATTATACTCGCGTGCTGATTTTCCCTTTGTTTGGCTAGTTGTTATGGACTAGACTTCACTTAACTGAGATGGGATGTTCAATTGTGATAATCTATTGTTGCCCATGTATACCACATTTGTATATTTTTTTTCTCTCAACCTAAGTATATTTTGTATATTAGTTTATTAATTAAATATAATCAAATGAACTTAAATTACAACAAAATTAATAAAGAGAAAAGAATAAAGTACAAAAAACTTACAGAGAGTTTGGAATTCCCCGTGTTTGAAACTATTGCTGCTCTACTACTTGTCACTCCACTACCTACTGCTGCTGCTGCTGCTGGTCCAGTTGGCTTTGCTTTGCTTGGTTTATATAGTTTGGCTTTACTATTTCATGCATTTGTACTTGCACCTTCAGCCTTGCAACTCCTCTAATTATGCCCTGACTTCCTACACTTGCCACACTTAAGAAAGTTTTGATGCTTCTTCCCCAATTTTGTAGCATTACCCTCTTTCTCATCTTAAATGCCCAACGTTGTCTTCTTCTTTTTCCTTCCAACTTGAGCACTATACATAGGAGATAGAACTGTAGGCAAACCTGTCTTTTTTTCCACAAGTGTGGCCGATTCAAAGGCTCAATGAAATACCCATACCACCTCAAGTAGGTCTCCCTATGGTAGTATCTATTTGCAAACTCTTCAGGTTCAAGGTTACCACTTCTCATTGTTGCTACCCCGTGCATACAAGGTTTGCCAATAAGATCCCACCTCCTACATGCACATGTCATAGCCTCCAAGTCACAAACAAAAGTGCCACGTAAACACTTGGAACCTAGGACTCCTTGCCCAATCTACAGTACAATGTGAAGCCTCATCCTTGGTCTTCTCTAATACTCTTGAATTTTAGGACACAAAAGACCAGTTTGTTTTGACATCTTATAAAAGTTTAATGCATCATCTTCATTTATGGGATCCTAATATTTTCAATCATAGTAAGCATAAGTTTGTTTCTAGCATCTAGAATTAAAGCATTAAAGCTTTCACATAGGTTGTTTAACAACATATTAGACTTGGGCCATGTTCTGAGGTGGCTTTTAGACCACTAACTTAGTGGCCTTTTTGAAAGTCATTTAAAGGCTTTCTTATTAGTATTCATCATGTCCAACATCCTATCCTCAAACTGTGCCATTGTTATTGCTTTGGCACACTTATACAACTTATCTTTCAATAAAAGCTCCTTGTTGTTATCATCTTTGAAGTTGGCATATAGATGTTTAACATATAACCTATATTCAAAGTTAGAGTACAATAACTCTAAAGCTAGGGCAGGGCCATTTTGATTGTCACTTAAAAAAGTCCAACCAAAAGTATTGACAATTCCAACATCTGCCTTCAACAATTCTATCAACCAACACCATGAAGCTTTGTTCTCACTTTCAACAAGTACATATGTAATTGGGAATATAGAATTATTCCCATCTACCCCAATAGCAATCAAAAACTGCCCACTAATAGAACTTTTCAAATGGCAACCATCCATGCCAATAAGTATCTACAATTTTCAATAAACCCATTCTTACAAGCACCTAAACAAATGTACAATCTCTTCAACCTATTGTTGTCTACCCCATCCCCTTAAACTTGAACTGTGGTACCAGGATTTGTTCTCCTTAGCTTAGCAATATAGTAATGTAACTTACCATATTGATCAGCTAATGTGCCTTTTATCATTCTACATGAAATTTACTTTGCCCTAAACAACTTAGACCTACTCACATGAACTTTATGATTAGCCATTACTTGTTCCTTAAATGAACTTAAAGGCCATTGTGGATTTGACTTAATCTTATCTGCATAAGCCTTAGTAATCCAATATGATGTTACATTTTTGTTAACAAATGACCTATTGCATGTGTGCTAACTAAAATAAGTTTTAATTTAAAGTATGGGATCATTTTGCATGCTTGACCAAAACACAGTCCATTTACACATTTCCTTACAGATAGCCCTAACTATGTTTCTCTCATACTTAATGATTTTCAGTTGCTTCCCATGTTTAATACCATGACTCCTTATTGCTGTAGCTAATGTTTTCGAATGTTTTCGAATTTGGGAACAAGATCCCAAGTTGGAATTATGGATCTGACATTTCATTATTTTTGTTGAATTCTACCCATTTTTTCTTTTTATGCTTTCCATCTTCCCCCTACTCATTTAATGAATTACAACTGCCAAGTTCATCATTTGAGTGTTCATCATCAGGGATAAATCCCCATCTAACTTACCTTCTTGCTCCCTCAACCCAACCCACTCTACATCCTTGTCAATGTTATCATCAAATAACTGGTCATTTCTTTCATACTCAGTATCATTGAATGACTCAAGTTCAGTGGATGCTGAAAAAAATTGTGGAAAGTGAAAATACCTAGTTGTATTAAATATTAGTTTCTTATCAAAAATGATTTGGTGAAAACAGTAATAAACTATAGGTTTCTACCAATTTTAATTCTGGAAAACTCATTGCTCTTATCTAGCATGCATGAATAAATAGACAGTTTAATCAAACAAGCACACCAGAATTAACGAGGTATCCGTACTTACGTAGGATTAGTCCTCAAAGACATTTCACTATTAATCACAAGAGTTTACAGACATGATAATCACAATTACAAACTTACATACTTGAGTCACACAAGAAGAGTTGCAGTCTCCACCTCTAGTGATTATAGATTGCTTCGAATCACTCGAACTCAAACACAATGTATCACGCGTCTCGGACTCTTTCCGATCTCTCAAACTAACAAAGCAAGTTTGGGATTTGTTTGTTCTTTTTAAAAAGAACTCACAAGTTTGGCATGAAATATCAAACCCTAGCTGGTGGAGAATATTTGCTTTTCAAAAATATGGAGTAAGGCTATTTTTAACAAAGAAAAGCTTATTGAAAACAAGGAGAAAATCTTTGTTTATATGAGAAAATTCATTTCTAAAAGCTATGCAACTTGTGTAAAAGAATTGCTCAAAATGAGTTGTTAATCAATGAATTTCATGGCCTTGAAAAACGGTGTTCAAAGATGTACAAAACAAGTGGGCAATGTTGAAGAAAGAATAGCACAACATGACTTTGATGCACGGACTGATCTAACATTTTTGCATACCGATCCAGAGCTTAAAAAGTGCAGAAAAACTGAAGTGCAGACCGGTCTTTATAAATGCCATACCGCTCCACAGCTTAAAAACTGTTGGAAAATTGATGTGCGGACTGGTCTTGGAAAATGCCATACTGGTCCGCAGCTTAGAAACTGCTACAGCTTAATTTTTTCAACTTTAAAGTTTTCAAAGTTTTTTACCAAAACATAGTTAAAAGAATTTGGTCGAATTTCAACTAAATTAACACTTAAAATATTATTGGTTTTCACAAAAGATTTGACATTTTACAAGGGTGAAATCCAATAAATATTTAAGTTGAAAATTCTAAAACTTAATTTTGAAAATAAGGATTTTAAGTTGAATTTTCTTAACCACCCAGGATTAAATAACTCAAGGCTCACCAACCCAATGAAAACATGACTTATAGTTTACGTCTTCTAGAATCTTGTGTTTTCATCGAGTGTAAACACGAACAACACATGATGTTTTACAAAATACAAATTGTCTTTTTGTCGAGAGAATAATGCCAACAAAAATAGACCTAACTGATGCATCGATATCACTATCACTAGACTCTTTCCCCCCATCAACCATTGTTGTTTCCACCAAAAAAGATGACTCATTAGGTTCAACACAGTTAGGAACTACAGATTCATCAACTTGGTTGGGGAGTACAATAGGTTCAACTACTTTAGGGTGTTTGTGATCAATATAAATACTGAGAAGTTTTTTGCTCATGTTATTTAACATTCTCATGAGTTCTTTATCAATTTCCACCCTAACCCATCTAATTATGTCTTTATAATAATACTGAAAAATAAAAAGGGAAAAATGCCCTAGTTTCTCCACCATATCATGTACTTCAATCATAGACGTTAACTCAATATTAAAATAATAAAAGTAGTGTATTCCCCCCCCCCCCCCCCCCCCCAAAAAAAAATGATCATTGTGGAAGAACCTTATGATAAAATAGTCATCAAAATCACCTATAAAATAAAATTACACAACAAACAAATACAAATGCCAAAACGATTGTTTTAGAATACTAATAAATTCAACTAAACAAAATTATCAATCTCAAGCATATTTAACCCTAAATCCCAAACAAACAAAAAACAATATAATGCATGTTTCTATCTTTATAAACAAACACAAATCCCAACAATAATTTAATGAGTCTCGACAACACCAACCTTACCCCATCTCCCATTGACAAGCAGTAATATATTCACTTTCAAACCAAAAATGCATTATATATACAAAGTCCAATAGAAAAAAAAATTACTCACGGGACCACACATAGACAAAACCATGAAATACCCAACCCAACAACACAAAAATAATCAAACTCTATAAATAAATGGGTGGAAAGTAAAAATTTTCAACAAAAGTATACTATTTTATGCAATAAAGTTAAACTAGGGTTTAAAAATAACTCTTTTACATCGAAATCATACAAAAGTAACCATAATCGGGTTGAACTTTCTCATTTTTAGTGGCCTCAGACGACGAATCTCCGTACCATTGAAAGCTTTTTTCTGATCACCATTTGCTTCGTCTTTATCGCGCTCTCTCTTTCTCTCTCTAAGGTCTCTCACAATAATCAAGCTTAACTATTAGGTTTTTTTTCTCCCAAATCAAGCCACATACTATGAACGTGAGAAGTTTAATCAGGATAATACTCCATCTCAGCTCCACGTAATCTCCAACTCAGCGCCAACGTGGATTGTTGTTTGATGTTTTAAACGGAAGTCAGTAAAAGTTTTTAATTGGATCACTAATTGTACCTCAGGATTTAATTTGGAACAATTGAAACTTCGAGGTCGACATTGAAATTCACCTCAAACTTCAGGGTTTTCCTTGCAATTTACCCTAATAAAATTGTCGTTGGGTGTACTTGCAAAATAAAGTAAAAAAAGTATCGTTGGGAATTGGCTGCATGTAGGAGGTTGTTGTCCTGTGCATAGGGTTATTTTAATTGAATCCTAGAAACCTGGGCTTAAGTTAAAAAAACGAAAAAAAATAAAAATATATGAATGTTGGGAATTTGGGCTTATGTAGTTATTAAAAATGAAAGGATCTATGTATACTTATCCTAGGGCTCAAACTTGTGAACATTGGCATAGTGTTTTCGGTTTCGGTCGGAATGATAATTGGAGATAATCAAATTTAAATCAAATTTAAAAATTTATTTTAGTTATCGGTTTGATTTCGGTTTCTCAATCATCGAGATCCGAACCCGAACCAAACCTTTTTGTTCGGTTTATGTTAAGGTTTATTCAACTTTTTATATTTTTTTAAAAGAAAAATAAATTGTAAGGCAACATCAAATAAGTCCTCCGTCATGATTAAATTATGGATATGTTTTGTAGTTCTCATCCCTATCAATTTTATCATTAGTAATATATGAAAAGTACTTTCCAAATAAGATGGAAAAAAAAATACACATGTCGAATGATAAGGTCAGATCTTTTTATAAACTATCATCTTATAAAAAACAAGAACTAAATGGCATGGCAAACATTTATTGCTTCTAAGGAGTGTTACCTCGTGATCACTTTGCCAAAAGAGAGAAAGAGGAATGTGTTTATGTGGAAACAACTGAGTTAAAACATAACTAGAGTAAAAGAGAGAAAAAAAAAATGAAAAATGACATCGCATACTCCAATAGCAATTAATTCGGTTTAGTTATGTAATACCCCAAACCCAAATCAAACTTATTTGATTTTGGTATTTTTTTGATTTAGTTTTTAATGGATTGATGATTAGATTATTCAATTTTCGGATTTGCTAGTAATAAAAAGCACTATCACTTAGACAACCAGCCACTAGAGCAAGCACTACTTAGATTACCTTTATCCAACAAAAAATTATGTTAAAGACACTACAATTTCTGGACCGGACAAGCTTCACGTTGGAAAAAGAAAGAAAGACATACTTTCTAAGTCAATAAGAGTTAGAGTCGAGTAGTTGCAAACCCCATTTCTGGCAAGTTCCTATCAGATTTAATCAGTCAATTTCTGTGAAATGATCGGACCACTTAATAATTCTCAACCCCACAACGGCAAATCATTGATAGTCCCGGCCAGCTTTTTGTTCAATTATATTACACAATCTATTCTTACCATATCAACCTGAACAAAAAACAATAGGAAGAACTGTGGGGTAAATTAAAATTACAATGGAAGTGATTCTCCTCCCACAACAGTGGTGTGTGCTGTTGCTCTTTCTACTACTGGCCGCTGCAGCATCACCACCACATACACAACCACCAAATTCAATGTCCGAATGCCAAGATAAATGTGGGAATGAAAACGTCCCATACCCGTTCGGGTTCGGCAGACGCGAATGTTTCAAGAGCAGCTCATTCGAGTTAAATTGCACTTACGATGTTATAAACCAAAAGTACAAGCTTTCGCAAGGTGAATTTGAGATTGTGAATATATCCATGGAGAACGGGACAGCCACCATCTACGTACCGATGCTCTACGCTTGCTACGGAAACATTATGCCTGGTGAAGGGTCCTACTCTTCTCGGCTTGGGAACACGTCCTACTATGCTCGCTACGCTTCCTGGTTAGGAACGAACGAATCAGCATTCACCGTCTCATCTAAACAGAACAAATTCACCGCTCTTGGATGCAGTACTGTGGCTATGATAACGGACTCACGCACGAGAAGCTTCATGACCGGCTGTTTCTCAGCGTGTTACGAAAAGGTCAACTTAACAGAAGAGAATGGCGGTGGTGGATGTACAGGCAGAGGATGTTGCCGCACCCAGATCCCCAAGGGTTTCAAGTTCCTACACATGAGTCTCGAAACAGAATTCAATTTATCAAAGAAGTTTAGTCCGTGTACTTATGCGTTCTTGGCCAACCAAGACTGGATTGGCTTCACTAGCATCAATCTAACAGATACGTCGAATGTTAGTCATATGTCGCCTGTTGTGGTCGATTGGGTCGTCGGAAAACAAGACTGTAAAAATTTCCCAATAAATCCATCCACGTATGCCTGCGGTGTCAATACCAACTGCAACGACTCCTATAATGGCCCCGGATATTTTTGCTCTTGCAAACAAGGATACCAAGGCAACCCCTATCATGGATGCCAAGGTATGTGTACGCTCTCATGCGCATTGTGAAATATTTAGTGTCCTAGTAGCAAAGAAACAAAGAGCATCTACCAATGGTTATAAAACTTTGATAATTTGTGGGAACATGGGCAAAAAACAATTTATTTTACATAAAATAAGGTAAGCAGAAGTATATTTTTTAATTACTAAATTTATTTTTATTTAAAAATATTACTACTAAGAATAAATACATTTCAAAATTTAAGAGTCTCTTTAATTGATAATATAATAACTATATATTCTTGGGTGATTGTTAAAAACACGGTTCAATTAATATTTTTATATTTATCCCCTTAAGTTCAAAAAGTTAATTATTTGTGTTTTTCAGAACCCTTTGAACTTATAATCCTGGATCTTTCCGCATAGCATTATATATATCTTAATTATATGTTGTAATTTTATATAAGAAGATTTCTTATACGGATTGGTCTTTCCGAATTAAACTTTTAGGGAAGATTTTTAATCGCTAAAAATATTTTACAAAAACATTTTAGCAACAAGAAAGGTCCTAGTCTTACCGGTCCGTATGAGGAACATAATGTATTGCCAAGAAATATACACATAATTATAATTAATTATATTGCTTGAGAAAAGATTCTTCAACTGATTATATTGCTTGGCAAAAGATTATTCATCTTATTTAGTTCAAGGGTAGTTTATTTTGATTAAGGAGAAAAGGTCATTAACAAATGAAATCATTAATTTTGTGGAGTCAACGAATGCAGACATCGACGAGTGCAAGGATAAAAAGCATAATTGTGAAGGGACATGCAAAAATACAGAGGGGAGCTTTACATGTCACTGCCCGCTTGGCACGCATGTCGATGATAAAGGTGCTTGCAAAGGATTTCGCCTTACCAATCTGGCCGTAGGTAATTTCTTTAATTTTTTCACTTACCCTTAGACTAAGAAAAAAATAAAAAATTATTCTAAAAGAAAAGATTAAGTATGTTTCATTGAAAATTCTACAAACTTTCTGGTCAAATAAATAGAATCCATGACCTCTCTAAAGATTCTTTTAAAAGATAAGTCGATTTAAGACCAATTAGGCAACTACAGTGTCAATTCGATCAAATTGAATCCGAAATAAGAAGAGTAAGATTGTCTAATCGGTTCGAAATCGACTTATCCGACCCAAGCACCATGGGGTGGGTCTGCCTACTAGGCTCAGCCCATTAGCATAGGGGGGCTACCCCGAATTTCTAGTAGGAAGTCCTTTCGGTAATTTCTTGAGGTTTGGAAGTGCAATTTCATAATATTTAGGGGCCCATATGTAATTTTTCCAAACTTCAGGGGGCTTAAGTTGTAATTTCATAAATAGTCTTTTCAAACAAAACTCCATAACCCTGAATTAAGAAAAAAATTATTGAACTTACATAAATATCTTCCAACGGAATGCCTCGTTACCAAAGTAGGATTCATATGTACACGTACATGCATCTATGCACTCACGTAGTAATCACACGAGAGAAGGAGACGTGAAAGGGGCAATGGGGGTGCCTAACACCTTCATCCACCGTAACTTAATTCCCGAGCTCAATGAATCTCTGGTTTTGTAGATCTTAGCAATTCGATCAACCCTTTTTGTTGAGTAGGATTATTCTCTCCCTTGCTTGTTATAAGATCAAATAGATTGTGACTCTAACACACACACCTGACAAGCCAATCCCATTGAAGGTCACAGGACTTTGCAATTTCCACCGGGTAACAAAAAGCCAACAGTACAAAAGAACTACAGGTTACCCCGGTGCCCGCCTCGGCCGCCCACAGTGTCATACTTATTTTTATGAGTAAATATCCTCCCACCTCCTTTTTTTTTGAAAAATCATTATTTCTCATCACACAGAGAAATTTTTTCCATCGAAACAAATAAAAATATAAGAGAACATCTCACTTCATCCTTTAACTTATTTTCCACTCTCACCAAAATAAAAATAAAATAAAATCATTACCGTTTTCTATGTTGTTATCAAACGGACCCTAAATCTACTAGAGGCATAAAGGGCCGGTAAATTAGTCTAGTTACTCACAATAATTTTTGTAGAAAGGACAAAAGCTTGCATCATCAAATGGTAGTACCTAACCGAAGGGAGGATAAACTGCTAATTAGTTTGGAAATCTTGTTCGGGGTTCTTCTCCTAATATGTATCAAACCTTGTCCTCGATTCAATTGGTTCAAAAAACAAGGGACATAAAGGAGACTAAAATGATTGGGCCGTGAAATAAATAAAGGAGGAATCCTACATAAGAATGTGTGGTCCAAGACCCAAAGAGAGACCAAGCACCCCGCCAAGAAATGTGGAATGTTCCAAATACTGGTGTAGACAGAAAAATTTGTTAGTTGGGTCATTAGTATTATATCGCTATCCTCACACCAAGTCACCAACTATAGCAAAAAAGTACAACCTTATAGCAAGTGTCAATGCACATAAACCCAAATAAATCCAAAACCTACCATATTTAAATGTATATTTTAAATACTAATTGGGGTCATTAGACCCTATAGTTACAAATGTGGCTACGTCCCTGCTTTTAAAACTTGCCAAAGGCCAAGGATATTTGGACATGAATAAATGAAGACTCCTCCAAATTAGGAGGATGAGCATGACTAGAAGACTACAAAATGATAGATAAACCCGAAAAGAATTGATAAATGCAAAGGAGAGTTAGAATTATAGCAAACTTCTACTGATAATCAAATTATGTCTCTATATACCTATATAAAGGGGGTTAGATACCATCTAAAATTTATCAATTCTCATTAAAAAATAGACAAAAAAGTCCTTTGGCTAGAGTGTGGAGTAGGCACATTGCATGCCGAACCACCTTATATTGTGGTGTACTGTGATTGCTTGTTTATTATTTCTTTCATTACCATGCTTCCATAAATTTGTTCGTTAAAAATATAATGACTAACCCACCTCCAATTCGCGTCCGTCTGTGGGAACGTTGTCGGGAAGCATATTGGATGTCCGGGTGTCAATATTCAAACTGACCCATCTCGCAGTCGATATGGCTGATCCCCTAAGGATTTGGCGAACATTGTCGAGTGAAGCACATAGTTCTTAACTAAAGCAGTATGGCTGCTCAAAAGAATGATCGAATAATGCGTAGAGGCGCTGCAAGAAGCCATGCAAAAGTGAGAGCGGCTATAAGACAGTTGAAGAGGCTACAATAGGTCGGTATCCAGGTCCATGCTTAGATTGTCTCGATGCGAAAGCCCGAGGCCAGTAGATCAAGGCATGAGCTTGGAAAAAAAAAACATTCGGCACCGAGGCAAAGATTATCCTGCTAAAAAAAATAGATCGTATTCCTTTTCAAAAGATGAGGGGGGGAAACCAAGGTACCGCTGTCAGGATCTATCATGTATGAGTCCTGAACTTAAGAATGTAAAGCAGACTATAAAAGAGATAGAGAGAAATTAGGGAGAATAAGAGAGAAATCTGAGAATTATAGCAAGAGGAATAAGATGAATTGAAGACGAAAGAATGAGTTAAGAGAGAGAAATTGTAGAGAGAGAAACAGAATTTTCATATATATTTTCTATGATCCTCATTGCTATACATCATCTCTATTTATACCCATAAAGTCACATTCTTCACACCACATTTACGCACACTCTCACTCACTCACTCACTCACTCACTCACACTCACCTCACATGGTTACACATAGCATCCCACACATTCAGCTAGTAAAAAATTCCTAAACTACCCTTACGAACCCCATAGCACTATCATGACATTCCCTTCCCTTTCAAAAATCTTTTTCCTTAAGGATTGAAGGGCCTTAAGGAAAAAAAAATGAGCATTTTCCACATATAGTAACAGCACTTGCCATAGAATCTTATGAGACCCCTTTGGTTCATGAATGCTTTGTTGGATTCCACTTCATAATTCAGGAATTGAGATTGATAGGTGTTTGTATCTTGTAATTGCAGTTACTGGCCTTCTTAGAGCTATAACTCCATTTGTATGCTTTTTTGAAAAAAAAAGCTTGTAAGGGAGATGGCCATTTAATATTTTGAGTTGGCTGCCCTGTTTACTCCTTCTAATGAGCATGATCAACTTATTGCCCGATGGATCAAACACCAATAGCACAAAATAACCAATCAGAGCCACCCATTCAAACCAAGCGATCATTTGTTTTGTCTCAACAAGTTCAGTTCTCAACTCATTTGTATCTGCCTCAGGACGAGAGAAACATTCACATGCACACTCAAAAACATCTATATTTCCTGTAACAACCCTTTCAGGAATTCCATTGAACACCTTAGATGCGTATCCAACCAGTTGATATTTAGAGTACATATTGATCACCATATTCGCTTTCAGATCTGTAACTGCACTACTTTCTTGCAGTTTAGTTGTTTCATATATTTCCTGTTTCACTTTAGGGACTAGATTGACTCCCATTTCAGTTTTTTTTTTTGCTCCAGATCTAGTCCAATTTCATCTTCCTTGGGCTTCAGCTTTGGATCACTTTCGAGCACCCTGGTTGTCCATTTGCCTTATATATCTCCATAACCAAGTTGAATGTCTAGTTGATAGCAACCATCATATATGTTGTGGCCATAAAGTGTGTTTCTAGTAATAAAACAATTTGGTGCGATTGAAACTAAATATGGGCTTGAAACCCATCTGATTTCGGAATTGTGATGATCTTCTCTACAATTTCGTGAGGAGAAAAAACTTGATGCAACACATTCACAATTATTAGGTATAACATGTGATGAATTATAACTACGAGAGTTTGATTAGGCTCATCTCCAACTCCTGAACCTGATTTGTTATTGAAATAGACATTCATTTGATTCATGACCGTTATAGCATAAGTTATTTTGGGAAGGAAAGTGCTCTGATACCAATTGTTATAATCTATCTTGTACAAATCTTGAACTTAAGAATGTAAATCAGACTATAAAAGGGATAGAGGGAAATTGGGGAGAATAAGAGAGAAATATGAGAATTACAACAAGAGGAAAAAGAAGAATTGAAGAAGAAAGAATGAATTAAGAAGAGATGGAGAGAAATTATATAGAGAGAAATTGCAGAGAGAGAAATGCAATTTTCATATATATTTTCTATGATCCTTATTGCTATTTATCATCTCTATTTATACCCATAAAGTCACACTCTTCACACCACATTTACGCACACGTTCACTCACTCACTCACTCAGTCACACTCACCTCACATGGTTACACATAGCATCTCACACATTCAGCTAGTATCAAATTCCTAAACTACCCTTACACACCCTATATCACTATCCTGACACCTACAGTTGAGTTGAATAGGTCAAGCATGAAAAACGTTGACCAAACTGCAAGGTGTAAAGAACCCCACTCTCGTGAAAAATAGAGGAAAAAACGAGGCCAACCCTTTTTCCACACCCTATAGTCCATTACTATAAAGAGGGGTATGATCATATGGAGCACCTCTCGAAATAAGGTATGCCGTGAAAACCGACGGGTTATACAAAACCACAATGTGTAAAACGTTGCCCTTAACTCTCTGCCCAGAAACAAAACTTTTGTTTAAAACCTTGCCTCAAACTCAAGTGACAGTTTTGGGAAACTTACCAAGCTCTTTGCCACACGCTACAAGGTATTCATCAAAAAGAATAAAGGATCATGAACTCTTGAACCTAGACATAAAGCCTGAAGAGACCCTTCAATAATACAAATTACCCTTTCGAGACCTCTACAACTAATTTGACAAATGCACAATCAGGGGCGTTGATCGCGTATAGGAATCCACTGTCAAAGAATACCACTTTGTACAAATCCCTGATAAAATTGAGGCCTGGAATAATCGTTAAAGTATTGGTGAAAGTGAACAAGTACATACGGCTCGAGGAAGGGTTGGAAGAATGAGAAAAATATGACCTCCTCCTATCGATACCGATAACATTAGACGAGAACAAAGAGCCGGATGGCCCCAAGCAAAAGAGGCACATGCCAAGAATAAAGGTATTGGGTAATCTGAAAAAATACGGACAAGATCACCAAATATTAAATAGAGAAGCAGACCAAGAAGGAGGTGGAAATGACGTCGGCCAGCTCGCTTATAAAACCGAGGTACCTAAAACAGATGAAGATTCGCTCGGCTATAAGAGGAACCTTTATTTACAATTAGACAGATAGAAAACTTGGGTGAGAAGTAGAAAGACGGTTGTCAATAGAAAATATGGTCCTTGGGAACTCACCCAAATGGAAAGAATGATCAAGGGAGCCACAGCTCTGCAGAGCAAGTGCCAGTGCGGTCTGCTTGTTCTATATGAACCTCCTTCATTACTTAAACACAGCCACCATAGCTGAACAACCCTAAAGAGATTCCGGCCATATAATGAAATCAAAGGTTAGGGGCAAATGTCTGATCATCTGCTAAAGAAAAACTACATAATTAGTTCAAAGTTTAAAAAAACTTTTGCGAGAACCTGGTTAAGAAAAACCTTTAAATTGCTTAAAAGTTAGGAAAAACTTTAGCAAGAATTTGGTTAAAACAAACCTTAAAATTAAGAGTAACTCTCACAAACTGTGCTCAAAGGTTTGATCAACTGTTAAGGCAAAGATTGTAAAGAAAGGTCAATCCCAAACAAATAGTGATCACAAGAGCAACATAAAGAAATAGGCTGGATTCCAGCAAAGAAAAATAATCTATAAATTAGAAAATTATTCCATATATTAAAGAAAGAGTGCGACAACAAAAAAGAAGCCCAACACATAGGCATCAATATATGGATTCTCTCTCTTTCTTAAAATCAAAACGGGGGAGGGAGAACACTACTATTGGCGGAGGAGTCAGCCTTATAATCAGAAAATATTAGCTTGGGCAAATAAGTATTATCTAAAAAGACGATTGATGTAGTGACTTTAAGTTCACATTCGAAGGGATCAAGCAACCACTAGATACCCATTCTAGAAAGCACTCTTTTCATTTACCACCATCCTTGTCAGTGTATCCTTCCAGGCTTAATATGCAACAAAAATTTTGTAGTGATCAAACTACTTGGCAGCCTAAGGAGTACCCATCATGGAGAGCTTTCTCATGGACCGCCTTGATGTAGCAAGAAACACCAACAATTGGAAACCACTCCCTCGCCTGTTTGAATTGGTCTTCCTCGCTTTGCTGACCAACATTAGCCAATTTCCTTTGTTCCTCTAGTTGGCCGCACACCCTTTTTAGCTTGAGGTTTTCGTCCACCAAATTCTTTATGACCTGAAAAACTTCATATGTGACCTTTTTAGCATCCTCTATCTCGTCCCTAGTATTAGCTAACCCCTTTTGACTGGCATCTAGCTTGGACTTAAGGTAGACAATTTAGGATCAAAGGTCTCAGTCTTAGAGGAGATCTCGACCAACTGGGTGTACTTAAGCCTCCTTTCAATTTCATACACCACGACCATGAATTAAAGAAGTTTCAAAGCAAGCATAAAAATAAGTATTATAATGAAACTAAAAGGAGGACAACAAATTAAAATAATGAAAGAAATCGTTCACAAGTTAAGACTTATACTAGTAAAATTGAGAATGGTTATATTTTCTAGAGAAAAGTCTAGAGCGGTTCTAGCGTAAGTAGTTCCCCTAGGCGTAAGCATTCCCACTAGGCAATATCCAGAGACCGCCGAAGCGAGCCTTAACTTCAATTAAGCCCATAGAAGTCTTGAGATCAAGAACCCAAAGATGACAGGAGCCCACTCCTAGTAGTGTGGCCACTATCTTTCTTGACATAAGGAACAACATCGTTAGTTGGTAGGGACCTAAAGTCCTGTTGTATCCTCTTTCCTTTGCTAGCATGAGCAATCTCCACCACTAAATCTTTCCTTTTCCTCTTCTCAGAAAGCTCCCCCGGATTTGCATGTTCCTACGCTCCCTATATTAGCAAGAGAGGGGGGTTGTTTGGAAAAGAACCCTCAAAGGCTTCCTAGGGAAGGGATTTATGGGCATAGCACTCGGCTAGGCACGCCTCTCGTTTTCAATCTCCTTATTGGTCAGATAAACAACAACGACCACCCTAAATAGCGAGTCCTTACGAGTGGGATGGTCTCAATGCCTTCTAAGAGATCAAAGTAGGATAGGTTGCTAAAATTCACCGATGGAGTCGTGGTCATACAGTCGATTATGAGCTCGAACCCCAAGAATATGTGTGTCGAACGACCGTCATAGTGTCACAAGGGAGACCAAATTTGAAAACCTTGAAAAGGCTTT
The DNA here is from genome assembly GCA_021464415.1 of Lonicera japonica. Classification (NCBI taxonomy): domain Eukaryota; kingdom Viridiplantae; phylum Streptophyta; class Magnoliopsida; order Dipsacales; family Caprifoliaceae; genus Lonicera; species Lonicera japonica. The sequence continues at coordinate 38,752,519 of CM038471.1, forward strand.
CGGCATCAACAACGAAATTATTCTCTTACCATACAGGACCTGAATCGAAGGATATAAATAACGACAAAGTGAGTCCTATATATTAACAAATGTCAAGAACTCATATAGAAGGATAAACTTGGACAAAGTGAAACCTGGATATCCAAATTCCTTTGGAACCACGAGGTTTCCATTGATTGGTAGCCAGTTCCCAGAAACTAGTACATAATCATTCTTCTTATATTTATTCGAATCAAAGAGGTAATAAACGAGGGCTTGTCAAACTAAATAGCATGCAAATGGTAACTGCCCATTCAACATAATAGGGAAATAGCAAAACATTATTTCATCGGTCCTTAATTAATGTATGTCTAACAAATGATTTAGGGCAGCAAAGTCTAGGACTATCTTATAGAAGTTGGGGCGGCATTGTAAAGGGAGAAGATTCAAACTTCTCATCAAAGTGAACATAAGCGGTTCTTGGGAATATAAAGCCACATTGGCCGAGGAGAATAACCTAGAAAGTCATCCTGCCTTCAGGCACCCGTAAAAATTGTTGAGTCGTTCTACTTGAATGTCCACAAAAACTTTTCATTTCTTACGGAGATCCTCGACAGCATGATCGGATTCAAGGTTGAAGCGTTTCAACAAAACATAAGGGAAAGCTAAAAGTACCTTCAAGGCTTCAATGGAGGAGGAGTGAAGAGGCTCCCAATATCAATTAAGTTTTTAAAGAGTGAAAGACGATTGAGACAAGTCTGAAGCCATTTATAGGAGAAATGGCCCTTGCACTGTCCCATGAAACACACAACCACATGCACAACCTCGGCAAACGTGTGCGAAATATGCACGATTTAGGTGAGATTATCATTGAAATGATGGCTAAAAATTATAATGAGAGGATTAACTCAGAAAACGTACTGCCAAAGAGCACACATTCAAATTTCCACCAACTCAAGGTTAGGTAAAAAAGTTAACTGAATTGAAGATTACCAAATTAAAATTCGAACACACTTGGCAATTTTGGAGGCAATTGGAGGAGCCGAAAATGAATGTGCCCCGAAAAGAAGATAGGAGGAATCTTACGTAAGAATGTGTGAGCCAAGCCAAGAGTCCCTACACAGAGAGACTGCATCCTGCTAAGAAATGTGGTATATTCCAAAAGTAGCCAATGATATTTTCCATATAGATAAATGAAGACTCTTATCAATTTAGGAAGATGAGCATGACTAGAAGACTGCAAGATGATAGATAAATCCAAAAAGTTGGAATAAATGCAAAGGAGAGTTAGGATTATAGTAAACTTGTATAGACTTAGTCATAATCAATTATGCCTCTATATACCTATATAAAGGGAGTCAGATTCCATAGAATAGATACGAATTGTAATTTAAAGAAATACAAAATACCCTGCATAAGAATGTGGCATTGGCACATTGTCAAACTACCTTGTATCACGGTGTCGTGTGATTGCTTTTTTATTATTTCTCCCTTTGCCTTATTCCTTCCATAAATTCAATCCTGAAGGAAATAAGGAACAACTTTTTACAATGATAACAGAATAAGAGTAGCTAAGCAAATTTTCTTACTTCCTTTCATTCTATTTGTAATCGAAACTATAATGAATTCAACAAATGATGCGTTTTCATCTATTTCCATTGTCTTAAGAGTATCTTACTTCCTTTCTTTCTATTTGGCCTCGAAGCTATAATCAATTCAACAAATGACCTGTTTTCATCTAGTTCCGTTGTCTTAAGAGTATCTTTCTTACTTTGTACAAGCAATAAACTCTGGGTGGTTTGAGGAGGGGGAGGCAAATGATGGTGACTCTTGACTTGGGCGCCTTATGTGATATATTCACACTTTTACCCACTTGAGCTTAAGCCTCGATCTGAATGTATCAAGTTTCGTGAAAAGCAAAATAATTTATGCCTTTTAATTAGCATTAAATTTTGAATAATATATCCCTAAAAATAATTGGTATTACAATTACAAATCCCTTCTTGGTATATGCAGTTATTGGGGTGTGCTTATCTTTGGCTGTCGTGATATTTTTCTTGTGGATGGAATGCAAGCGAAGTAACAAAGCCAGAAATTTTTCGAAAAATGGAGGAACTTTATTAAAGAATCATAAAATTGTGATTTACAAAGAAAAAGAGCTCAAGAAAGCAACAAAAAAATACGATCCTGATCAACTTCTCGGCCAAGGAGGCTCCGGTTCTGTGTACAAAGGAGAATTACTTAACAGAGAATTACTACACAAAGAATTGGTTGCTATCAAGATACCCAACGTCGATCCTGACATAGCCCGAGGAGGAATTAGACAGTACTTCCGAAGCAGAGAGAAATCGAACAATGACTTTCTAAACGAAATCAAAATGATTTGCAGCGTCAATCATAAATATGTTGTCAAACTCAAGGGCTTGTGCTTAGAGACCAACGTGCCACTCCTCGTCTATGAATACGTACCTAATAAGTCCCTCTATCATCATATCCACAATGAAAAGTCGGCGGAGTTAAACTCGTGGAAGGATCGCTTAAGGATTGCTTACGATACCGCGGAGGCACTCAATTATCTGCATTCTAAGGCCGGGGATACCTCAATCATTCATGGAGATGTCAAGTCTAAGAACATACTACTTGACAAAAACTTCACCCCCAAAGTCGCTGATTTCGGAGCATCGGTACTAGTCCCGTTAAAACATAATAGTTTTTCCGTCAACAAATTACAAGGCACACGTGGATACTTGGACCCTGAGTACGAGAGTACTGGCAGGTTGACTGTAAAGAGCGACGTTTATAGCTTTGGCGTCGTTCTTATGGAACTTTTGACTTCGCAAAAGCCCATATCTGAAAAAAGATCCCTTGTGAAGGTGAATTACATTCCCTATTTTATTTTGTCGGTGGAAGAGAAAAAATTTGGGGAGGTTATAGATTATGGACGGCTTGGGGATAATGATCAGGAAATGAAGCTGCAGGTTGAAGCTGTGGCTAAACTAGCTGCGAAATGCCTGAATAGGAGCAGCCTTGGGCGGCCTGACATGGCTGAAGTGGTACATACGCTTATAAACTCTGGAGTAAGAGTTGAAGAGAAGGAAAGCAAGGTTTCGGCTGATTGTAGTGATAATATATCAATGCCTAGCTGCAGCTCATATACTGAAACACAGTACATGACAGCATCTGATGAAATTCAACTAAATCCATCTAGCTAGCCAGCTTGTGTTTGATCATAAGTATTCCGACAAAATAGTACTAATATATATATTGTGTGCGCGTATGTAAAGTACCTTTGGCTTATTTGTGTAATTAGTAAAAGGGGTTTCAATCGTTCAGTCAGTCGATCGTCCCGGCTGAATTGTGTGGTATTTTACAAAAATAATTTGTGTGTGGTCTTAAATATTGAAAGCTTGTATTCTAGGTTTTGGGTTTTTTGGCTTGTAATTGTACTATGTTATATATATAGCAAGCATGCAATTTTCATATATAAACTAGAACTATGATTGTGTGAAATTAAGTACGTGAAACATGAGAAATTCTGGTTGATAGTGACAAGATCCTAAGTCCAAAGGTACAATGTCATAGTTCGCGGACAAACCGTAATTAGTGCGCTAGGCTTTTCCTTTAAAAAATGACAAGAGCGGCCCACAATCATAGGTGCATATATATATATATATATATATGAGGCAAATGTTCAATTTATACTTGGTGTCCGTCAATATTTCTTTCTTAATTTTGTAATTTATCAATTTATTTATTATATTATATCATTATTATATATTAAAGAGATGCGTAAAAAAAATTAAATTAATTAGAGGAATATAAGTCTCTAATTTATTATAATCATATTATATATTAAATTATGTGTCTTACAAAATTTAAGTAAGCATACATATTCAATGGTTACAAATATTTGATTGATTTTAACATTTGCATGTTAAATAAGTACAACAAAAATAGATAATCCCTAAGTGGAATTGATATGTTATAAATCTGAAAACAACATGTGAGTGGGTGTAAAGTGTAACTAAATTTCAACACATTCCACTCTTTAAAGTTTACTAGATTAGTGGCTCAAAATTCTTATGGGACAAAGGTGGTGAGGAGTGGTGGATTTCGATCGAATCAACCCAACGAACTAACATTACGAGTAGGAATTTGTTGACCCTCATCTAAAGAAGATAATGGTGATCCTTGCATTTAATTGGTGAATGCAATAAAAAGTGTGAGACTCACCAAATTGTTTTGTTATTATTTTATTATATCCACCAATCAAATACAATGGTCACCATGACCCTCTTTAGAGGAGGGTCAACAAATTCTGACTCCTAACATTACCCTGTCTCTACCCTTGTCTCTTACCTTGATCTCATATTTCTTTGGAGAAGAAGTTAATTTTGGGTGGTTATGTTGGTACCCCCACAATCACTCGGTAACACTCCCATTAAAAAAAGAATTTCAATTGTTATTTTCACCCCACTTGTTTTAATTTAACTCAAAAGTTAATTAACCCACTAATTATATAATTATCTCTTATCTATCTAGTAACAAATTTTGGTTGCACCAAAACAACAAACAAAACCTCCATTAATGCAAAACTCTAAATTTGAAGAGAATGATATAAACAAAATCTCCATTGATGCAAAACTCAAAATTTAAGAATAATGGTAGAAAAAAGAGAAACTTTGAAATAAGGAAAGAAAAATAAGCAAGAAAAAGTTATTGAAAGAGAGACATACATGTTTTTATTTTGTTTCATTGTTTATATTATTTTCATAACAAACACATCAAATATATAAACAAAAACACAATTTTTTGTTTGAAGCACGAAGAAGGTTTACTCGGTTCTCCGTAACTGAGTTGCAGGCTTGTACACTCGGATGCTCTCAACCAAATATGAAATCCCATAAAATGTCATGCTCTTGGGACCTTCATTCGATTCAGAGCAACCGAGTGTGATTAATGTCGCGCTCTCGGGACCTTCATTCTATTTAGAGCAACCGAGTGTGATTAATGTCGCTCGGCTGTATTTCATACTCGGCTGAGAACAGCCGAGTGTACAATCCTGTAACTCGGTTACGGAGAATCGAGTAAACCTTGTTCGTGCTTCAAACAGAAAATTGTGTTTTTTATTTATATATTTGATATGTATGTTATGAAAATAATATAAACAATGAAATAAAATAAAAACATGTCTGTCTCTCTTTCATTAACTCTTTCTTACTTGTTTTCTTTTCCCTATTTCAAAATTAAGTGATTATGTAGTTTTGCTTGTTTGAGAAGATGGTAGAAATGGAAGCGATGGTGGAGAAATTTTGGGATTAGTTTAGGGTCATTTGTTTTATGTCATTACGTAGTTAATTACTTAATGATGTTGTTAATTAATTAAGTAGGAGATTAATTCCCAAAAATAAGTGGGAGTTGTAGGTATAACATAGGAGTATTTTTAAGATAAAAGTATAAAAGTGAGAGTGTTAGTAAGAGTGGGAGTGTTAGCAAGTGTTTTGTGGGGTGCCAATATTACCACCCTTAATTTTTGGGTAGAATTTTAAATTTCTAGCTATGTCAAAATTTGTGGCCTATATGTAACATACTTTAACAATAGAGTGTACCTATATTGAAAAAAAAATCCCATGCCCAACTCATGTCAAAGAATTTTTTTACCTATAGACATTCAAGTATATACAATAACCAAATACATAATTTATCTTGGCAATGGCCTAAAGTGCTTTGACAACAATTTTCTAACTAAATTTATACGTGGAAATAAACATTATTTTTCATAAAAAAAAATTCTTGTTATTTCAAAACATAATATTTGTATTGAATATTTTTTTCAATACAACTTTCTTTTTGAAATACAGTTTAATTTGGATTTATAATTGTAGTTGTAATTCTTTAATTTTCTTCTTTTATTTATTTACTTATATGTAGTAATTACTCTTAATTTACTTTATGTCTTTATTAGTTATTACATACACATGCAACATGTTAAATTATTTATATTTCTTTTCCTTATTTTTTATTTATTTCTAATTTCTTTAGTTTCCTTTCTCTAGTTGGATTTCTTAGTTTCCTTTTCCTCGTCAGGATAATTTATTTCCTTTTCTTTATCTTTTTGAGCTCTATATATAGAGCCATCCTCTTAGGTATTTTATTCATTCAATATAATGATATACATAATTTCTCTCTTCTCTCTCTAATTTTTTATGTCTTAACATGGTATCAGAGGTAGGTTGAATCATTATCACAGCCACCAACTGCAGCCATCATCAAATCAAATCCACACCGATAATCCGCACTGCCTTATCGATAATATACCAAACCTCAACAATCAACACCTTCGTCTTCCAAAGACAATCCGTCGCCGTAAAAATTATCCCCAGAACTATCGTCACGCGCTCTCATGCACCGCGAGTGTAAATGAGCGTCCTCTCGTAGTCCCACGCGCAGCCGCCGTTATCGTTAGTCCAGTTACCATTAACTTTAACGGCGTTAGCCCTTTTTCGTTAAAGTTAACGACTGTCAACCTTCTGTTAACACAGTCAATCTACCGTTAATGCCGTTAGTCTCCAAATTAGAAAACCAGATTTAGTGCACTCCTTTTTATACCATTTGCTTATTTTTCTGACCGGTTCTCTGACAACCAAAACTGGTTCCTGAGGTTTTCAAGCATTCCGAATGCAACTGTAGTATCTGTTTCTCCAAATTCAATCTCTAAGAAACAAAACCTGGTCAAGTGTACTATTCCTTATGTCGTTTGCTTAATTATTGTTCAGTTTTACATTATGAAAACCTCATAAATTCCTATCACTATCAAATTGGATGGAAACAATTATAATCACTAGTCTATTTTGTTCCAAAATTTCTTGAAAGGAAAGGGACTCTGGAATTATGTTAATGGCAAAGTAACTTATCCTGATGAAACCGATGAAAACTTTGTTGATTGGGATATTAACAACAATAAAATTTTGACCTGGATTACTAACACTGTCCTTCCATCAATTAGTCTTCAGCTTGAAAAGTGTGATACTGCAAAGAAAGCTTGGGATTTCTTTGCACATAGATATATTCAAGTCAATCTTGCCAAGAAGTATAAACTTGAACAAGACATACGTGGGTTACAACAACAACCATGCCAATCCGTGTCCGATTTTCACTCAAGCATGTAAGTTATCTAGGATCAATTGGAACTCATGGAACCTCCATGGACAACAAATTTCGGTTTATAGGAAACCTTCCGTGAAGATGTACGGGACTTGTATAATTTCTCATAGTACTCCAGGATGAATTTGAACCGATCAGGGTATCTATTCTTCATCGCAAGCCTCTCCCTACTGTTGAATCAGCATTAACATAATTAATTACTGAAGAAACTCGAAAGGATATTACTCCGAATATTTTCTCAATTTTTTTTGTACCCCCGACTTCGAATACCTTGTATGCTAGATCCTTTCGCCCGAAGAATCAAAATTACTGACAACCTAACAATACCTTTTCACTATGCCCTCAACAAACATCACCTCGCCATCCTCATAATACCCAAATAGCACCACCCCAAGATTCTTCCCAGGTTCAATGTAACTACTATAAGGGTTTTGGGCATGTAGTCAAATATTGTCCTTATCCTACATCTCAATACATGCGGGGACTACAAAACTCAATTGGATCATCTGCTGCCGCAGTTGCTCCACAACCTCCTTAAACCGGTAATAATCATACCATTGCCTCTGCTTTTTCAGTCTCCTCAGGTACATCTTCCTCTCCTTGGTTCCTTAATTTCGGAGCATCAAATCACATGACTTTTGACTCTACACACTTTGACTCATTCAGTCTCATGTATTCATCTCCTAAAATTCACACAGCTGGCGGTTCTGTTATTACCGCTAGTCACATTGGTTCTATTAGAAACATTAATAACCTGTCTACTCTCGATGTCTTCATTTTCCTTCAACTTTCAATGCAACTGTTATCCGTCGGGCAATTATGTGATCTTGGGCTAATCATTATATTTCATTCATTGGGTTTTATTGTGCAGGAATGCTCGACGGGCAAGTAAGTTGGGACAGGCCATAGAGTTGGACGCTTATATGTTACATACACACTTCACATTCCACCAACAACCAATACATCCTTGACCGCATCTACCTCACACCCATCATTTTTTTGGCACTCAAGATTAGGACATGCTTCTTTTTCTAATCTTAAATATATAATTAATCAAGGATTGTTAGGACCAGTTACATTAAATAAAGATTTTTCTTGTGTTGCTTGTAAACTGGCTAAACAACCAACTCTTCCTTTTAATAATAGTGCTACAGCTTTATCTTTTCCTTTTGAACTTGTGCATTCTAATGTGTGGGGTAAAGCTTATATTGCCTCTATGGATGGCGCCTTATATTATGTGGTTTTTATTGATGATTACTCTCGTTATAGTTGGACTTATTTGCTACACTCTCGTTTTGATTTTCTTAAAATCTACATTGAGTTTGTCGCCATGATTAAAACCCAGTTTTCTAAAACCATCAAAAACTTTCGTTCTGATTCTGGGGGCAAATATTTGTCCAAATCATTCCTTGACTTCCTTAAATCCCAAGGGACTCTTCCTCAATTATCATGCCCTGACACCCCACAACAAAATGGAATTGCATAACATAAACACCGTCATCTTGTTGAAACTGTCCGTACTCTCCTTGTGTCATCCTCTATCCCTTTCACCTTTTAGGGAGAAGCCGTACATACTTCTGTTTTTATTATAATTCGCATTCCCTCTCTTGTTACAAATGGCGTTTTTCCCTTTAAGCGTCTTTATGGAACTCGTCCTGATTATTATGAGCTTCGTGTCTTTGGATCTACCTGTTTTGTATTACTTCCCAAAATAGAGCATACCAAACTCATACCAAAAATAGTTATATGTGTTTTTTTAGGTTATGGGATTCAACAAAAGGGTTATCACTGTTATGATCTAACTACCAAAACACTACGCATATCCCGACATGTTACCTTCTTGGAACATACACCATATTACACCATAACTCATAACCCTACCTTATCCACTGACTCTGCTTCGTCTATTGATCCATTCCCCGAGTCCTCGCCAATAGAGGCCTCCCGTGTCCCACCTACCCCAGAAATTATCCTTGATTCAGTGCCAGCTAACCCCGTTACCACAGTGTCTGATAACTCAAATACTGACAACTCTATGCCTTGCCCTGACGACGGCCTTTCACTTAGACCATCTCGAGATCGTCGACCACTAGTTAAGTTCTCAAATTATCACTATTTTCTTTTCTCCTTGTTGTCCCTACATGAGCCATGTTCTTATTAAGAAGCATCCTCAAATCCTCTCTGGCGACAAGCTATGGCCCATGAACTTTTTGCCTTAAGGCAAACCAATATATGGGACCTCGTACCCCTACCCGCTGGAAAATTTGTTGTTGGGAGCAAATGGGTATACAAGATTAAAACCAAAGCCGATGGTTCTGTTGATCGATACAAAACACGTCTTGTTGCAAAAGGCTTTACCCAGAAATATGGTATTGATTATAAGGAAACTTTCGCTCCAATAGCCCGTATGACCACAGTCCGCACACTTATTTCAATTGCTTCTATCCATAAATGAGCAATTCACCAAATGGATGTCAAAAATGCTTTCCTTCATGGAGACCTTTCTGAAAAAGTATACATGCAACCCCCTCATGGGCTGCCCCACTCTCCTGGGCAAGTTTGCAAACTTCGCCATGCTTTCTATGGTCTTAAGCAAGCACCCAGAGCTTGGTTTGAAAAGTTCTCCACAACTGTTCTTCAACATGGTTTTTCTCAAAGTGCTCATGATTCTGCAATGTTTACATGTTCCTCTCAGTAAGGCATTGTTGTTCTTCTCATTTATGTCAATGATATGATTATCACTTGGGATGATTTAAATGGAATATTCAAGCTTAAAACCTAACTATGCTCTTGCTTTGAAATGAAAGATCTGGGAATTCTTCGCTACTTTCTTAGTATTGAAGTTGATTACTTGTCTACGGGTTATTTTCTTTCTCAAGTGAAATACGCTTCCAATATTATTCAGCGCACTGGTTTAACCGACAACAAGATTGCCGATACTCCACTTGAAATGAATGTGAAGCTATGTGCTTCTGACGGGTCCCTGTTACCTAATCTTACTTTATATCGACAACTTGTTGGCAGTCTCAACTATCTCACCATCATTTGACCAGATATTAGTTATTATGTTCATATTGTGAGCCAATTCATGTCTACCCTGCGCTCTGTTCATTTTGCTGCTGTTCTACGTATCATTCGGTACCTTAAAGGAACGCTATTTCAAGGATTACATCTTTCATTTAATTCCAGTCCTGTGTTACTACGACAGGATTCTGTATTTTTCTAGGTGACTCTCTCATCTCGTGGAAAAGTAAGAAACAAACTGTGATTGCCCGTTCTAGTTCTGAAGCTAAGTATTGAGCCCTTGCTCATGCAACTTTTAAAATTGTTTGGCTTAGTTCGTTACTTCGAGATATAGGCGTCGACCTTTCTAATCCTATGCCTTTATTTTGTGACAATCAAAGTGCAATTTAGATAGTCCATAATGATATCTTTCATGAACGTACCAAGCACATTGAGGTTGACTGCCACTTTGTTAAATATCACTTCACTAAAGGAACTATTCACTTTTCATTTGTCTCGTCCGAGTATCAACTTGCTGATATGTTTACCAAGTCACATGTGACTGCTCGGTTTCGCTTTCTTTTGTCCAAACTCAGAATGCTTTCTAAGCCTTCTAGAGTTTGAGGGGGGGGGGGTTGTTAAATTATTTATATTTTCTTTTCCTTATTTTTTATTTATTTCTTATTTCTTTAGTTTCCTTTTTCTAGTTGGATTTCTCAATTTCCTTTTCCTAGTCAGCATAGTTTCTTTCCTTTTCTTTATCTTCTTGAGCTCTATATATAGAGCACTCCTCTTATTTATTTTATTTATTCAATAAAATGATATACACAATTTATCTCTTCTCTCTCTAGTTTTCTATGTCTTAACACAACACACGTGCGTTTTGACTTAGTATATACAACAATCTAGACTAATGCTATAACAAGAAAAAAGCAATTTTCGAGGCACACCCATTTTGAGTAGAATATAATAAGTACTCCAATGACCTTGAGGGAAGAATGGTTAAGGGGAAGTAATGGAGTTTCTGTGTTTATTCCTTATTGGGAAAGTCAAAGAAGTATCTTGAGAATGATGAAGATGAAGATATATTTTGGATAGGGGCATTTTTGGTATAACACATTAGAGCATCTCCAACTTTTTCGGTAGTTTTCTTATATTTGAGGGATTATTTGAGGAAAAAGTCAAGATGCTCAACTCCATTTTCCTGGGCAAAATCTTAGAAAACAAAAAGATCAACAATCATGTTTTTCCTTAAATATAAGATAAAAGAAAGTTATTTCAAAATATAATTATCGAAATTTACTTGAGAAGAATATTTGATAACCCCTATCCTTTCTCACGAATTTGAGGAGATTTATGGGAAGTTTTCAAATAGAGGGAGATGGTAGGAGTGTTTTTGGAGGGGCTTAAACAATTTTTGGATTCAAATTCACATAATCTATAGAATGTGAATTTTATAACTTATTTACAAGAATTAATGAGATTTTAAGCAATTATCTAACTGTTTAGGGCGTGCCAGTGCTTAGAACCAAACCGAATCATTCCATATATGACTTTAAAATAATATTTTTTCACTATCGAAAACTTTATATTCTTAAAATATATTTGCTTTTGTAGTTGTAAATATAATATTAATTATTTTTAATTAAATATATTTTGTCCAGTCCAATCTACGACCCACTAGTTTGATTTAGTGACCCGCCTTTCACAGGTGGGTGTCTAGGTTGGGTCCATAACTATGAGGGATAACCCGACTCTGAGTTATCATAAATATTGGAGTTATATTATAAATGCAAGAGTGAATATTTTTTTGTATCTAAAATAAATAGGGGCAAGCATAGAGTTATTATTTTTCTGACCAAAATAATTGTGGCCTTATAATTTATTTATTTTTGAAAGAAAATATGAAAACTAAATAAAATTGAAATGAAAAGTTTGGCTCAGGTCTAAGTTTAGAAGATTTAGAAACCAAACCGAACTTTCAAATTCGATTTTGTAATTTCTACAACGACCCAAAACAAAACACCTCTAATTGGAGGCAGTTGGCCGCTTTAAAAAATTTCTCAAGATAGAACCGAATTCCTTCAATTAAATAGAAAACACAAAAAATCACATAGTAAGTTAAGGGAATTTTTGTATGCACCCACCAAATTATTCTTATCACACCAATTATGGGAACTTGAAACTCACCCCACTAAAATTTTTGAATTTCTTTCAACTCACCCCAATTATTTTTAAAAGCTAAACAAAGCCTTAAAATATTTTCATTCCCAATTATTTCTTCAATTCACAGACTCATAATAGCGACGCTAAAGAAATTACATCGTTCATCTTGATCACAAATCTCTTTTATCCACTCATTGCTTCTATAATTTATACCATCTAAAATCAAATTGAAATGAAAACAATATTTGATTTTACAATAAGATTAAAGACGAAAGAGAAACTGTATGACCAATTTAAAACATAATTATATATAATAAATTTATGATACCCTCTATCTATGAGAGGGTGAGATAGACACCTGATAACCAATTTATGACCACAACAACAGCTGCTGCTACTACTACTACTACTAATAATTTTTGTGAGACATTATTTGGAGACACGTATCGAGAAAACATTGATATATCGCATGTACATTGGTGAGCAGTAAACCTTAATATATTAGCAAATACGTCACCATGTCCCGGTCAATATCCCAATGGAAATACTCTAATAATAATAATAATAATATAATCAGTTTTCATTAATTAATATTCTTGAAAATTTCCAAGATTGTAATTTCTGCTTGAACAAATAAACTATCCTTCACTATATAGCCCTTCGATTTGTCATTTAAAACTCTCTGCGTCACCATTTGGTGAAAAACAAAGGTTTCCAAGTCACAGAACCATTTACTCACTGCAAGACAAAAATATAAAATAAATAGTTATATAGAAACGACTTGGAGGAACATGCTAATGTTTAAAGCGTAAAGTACAAGCATTTAATGCAATACTCTGCTTCATCAGTATTTAAATTGTCCAAAATTAAGAGTCTATATATATTCGACTTACTAAATTGCATTTTTAAAGATACATTGACTTAAGAGAATCAAAGGTTAAAGAAAGAGATTTGATACATATATATTAAAAAAAAAAAAAAAAAAAAAAAAAACCCACTAACCGGATCTTTAGTTTGGGACGTCCCATGAATAAATAAAAGACTTTTAACATAAGATGAAGATTGAAGAGAGTAAAAGGTTTTCTAAATGGTATTTCAATAGTAAGAAAGCAATTTAGCAAGTATTTAATTCCAAAAATTAGCTCATATATATAAATAAATGGTACGGCTGTTAGCACTTTAAATGATTCACCTAGCGCTACAATATGGTCATTGATTACACCTTTTCTTTTCTTTTTATATTTTATTTCTAGAGAAACTTTCTTTACGTTATGATGGAATATATTGAGTTCTAAAAGGGATTATTACAAATTTCAATAGCCCTGCTCTAAATAACATGCTACAAAGGTTTTTTTTTTCTTTTCCGAACAAACATGCTATAAATTTTTTTTATAAGATACATAATAAGATAAATAGACTTTCACTATATTCTTGTTGAGTTTAACTCTCTTTTTTTTTGCCAAAAATTCACAATTAATTCCTAAATCCACCACCGAAGACAATGGCCAATAGTTGCAAATATTGAAAGATAAAAGAGCAGGGGGCTAATAACTACATATATTACTTGCGTACGTATAAAAAATTGTCTCGTTGAAACATTTTGTAGCTTTCGCAAGGTCTTGGTGTGGAGAGAGGGGGCATTGTATTGCGTAGTATATAACTCACATGGATAAGTCCTCCCCTAAATTATTGTACTCATTGTTTCTATCAAATGAAATTGAACCTCTTATATAAAATCAATCAAATATACTCATAACTCTAGGAATTACATTGAGAAAGTGGATTAATCTAGTTGGGATCGGATAGACACTTACTCGGACCTGGAAGCGATCTCGCTAAGGGGATTTTATTTTATTTTTGTGTGTGTGTGTGGGGGGGTGGGGGGGGGGGGGTTGTGGTTCGTAAAATTTTGTAATGCGTTTACCAGTAAGCAACTCAGTTAAATAACAAATTAATCTCAAACAATGCAATACCCACACAAGCAAGAGTTCAAATAATGAAATCAAACTTCCACAACTACTATGAGTCGCTCTCCAATCTTAAATGTGATTGAGCTTAGGACATGCAATAAATCAACATAGAAATATACGCACTAATTAACCTAACAAAATAAATTATATAAGTTCAATGCAATTCGTAAACAAATAATCCACCTTGATCATAATTCACATTATTAATTTGCATACAACAGTTCACCGTTGTTTGAAATCTAAGAAATAAAATTCTCAACACCTGATGGATTTTATGCAAAATGAAGAGGACTACTCTCTTAAACTAAATAGATGACTAGAAAATGTAAAGGGATACTCTGTTAAACTAAAATGCTCCAGTTCTTTTTGGCAGTCTCAACTTGTGTGTTTGATTCAACAAAAGTTGTATACTTCTAATCTAACTTTCTCGATCTAACTAAATAAAAAAGCGTCCGAAGAACCCAGCCAAGCTCATTGAAAATAGAATTGACCAGTAATGCAAAAACAAGGAACAAAAAGAACAACAAATCATCGATTCATTCCACATTGGCATATTCTAATAAGTACCCATATTTTGATTACTAAGATGTAAAGAACCCAGGAAATAAAAATAACTTCTTTTTTTTTTACTAGTTAAAATAATAAAACTCAACCATTTTTTAAGCTAATATCTTGTTAATAACGGAGATATAGTATAATGGATGTCCACCTATTAAACTAAAACTCAACCTTACACTACAAACATCTCTATAGAGTTCTGAAAATAAATCCCTTTTTATCTGTTTAAGACTTCTTAATTGCCATGGAGCAAGCAAATTTGAGTTTGACTAAAATTTCCGTTGTTCTGCACTTTCTTCCTCTCAAGAGTTTGACAATAATAGATTCTGCAAATAAAATACCCCAAATTGAAAAAGGGACCAGATTAAACAACAATAAATTGGTATTCAACTTTACTCAGCATTGATACATAAGAAAAAAAGATAAACCCAAAAGTGACAAAGCAAATAAAAACCTAAATTCAAACGGCAAGCGAATTTTTGTTTTGGGGCACTTTTGTAATTTTGGATAGGGTGGATTTATTGCCAAATAAATGTACAACTTTAGAAGCATACATTACAACTTCTCATAGCATTATTATGCTCCAGCATGGCAAAAAGAATATTGCTTTTACAATGTGGCTACCCTTTGTATATTCATAATTACACCAACAAACTTGCAACAAAAAGGACCATATAGCAATGAGAGTTGAAAAACTACAAAGAGAGTAATTAAATATTTTACTTGTATAGTATATATATCATAGCGCGGCCAGCAAAGTGAGGTCCTTGATTGTTACCGTAAATTAAACTACTAGAGAGAATTAAAGATAGAGATAAATAAAATAACGAGAAAGTCTGAAAGTGTTGTGCGTCGAGTACGGACAAACACGTTAGACTTCTTAATAAAAAAAAACAATTAACTAAACCTAATTAAAAAAAAAAGCTAATAAAATTATGCTTGGGTTTTGGGAATCGTTTGCGTGCGTATCAATATTTTACAAAAGTATTGTATTTGCATTATAAATATACAGTAGAAACTCGATAAAATAATAACCTCGCTAAATTAATAAATTTTGACGGTCTGTTACTTGGGCTCAAGAGTTAAATTAGTATTTTCGCTAAATTTATAAGACTATTTTATTAGGCCCCTTTAGATCCATCGGCCACATAAATTAATAGTTCATCTTTTCAGACTTATTATCACGCCTTATCAAAATATAGGTACAATGTTTCGAGAAGAAGAGAGATGGTATATATAAAGAGTACTTAATTTTGAAACACCAAAGGATAATATAATTACTTAATTCAGTTTCTATGAAACAAAAACATAAGAAGACCAATATCACAATATTAGAAACATAAATCTTTCAAATTATTTATCAAATGATAATATAATTTACTTAATTAAGTTTATAAGAAAAAAAATCTAAGGAAAATCAAGATAACAATATTGAAAACACAAATATTTCGGTAAATTAATAAATTATTAATTTATAGATAAATTAATACATCATTAAATTAATAAAATTGACCGAGCCTGACTTTATTAAATCATAGAATTTTTACTATAATTATAATTATTAAGGTGTCTCACCCAACCGAGGTATAAGCCTCTACAACTAATCTTTGAGGGGTAAGCCTTAAATCGGCCAAATCTTTTTTTTTTTTTCGTATGAAATTGACGGTTACTATATATAAAATTATATATGCACGTCTTCAAAATTGTTAAATAAGCAAGTATTGCATTTAAAAGACATATTCAATACATTTGTTCTTCATTCGTCATTTGAAATGGTATATACATGTAATACAACTTAAAACTATTAGGTTTATAATTTTGGGTGTGGAAGCAGCAGGGTCGGATATGTGATCTTAGTATGTAATAAAATAGCAAGTCAATGATTAAATTTGATAATAATGAAGTGAGACAAAGAGATATATTTCGTTCTTGCTCGCTGTGCGTGACTACAGCTAGCCAAGTATTATTTTGACAACCCTAAAAATTAATCTTGAGAGCATCAAGTCAACCTCAAGACAGCCTTAGATCACTAGACTAGAGTCTTGGTTAATGTGTGTATATATAATGTTACAGAATTCCAACTAATTATATTAACTGAACTATGTATGCATACATATAATATTGTACAAATACACAAGTTCCTGTATGAAATAATATTAACTTATAATTTCGTATCGTATTATCATGTTGTGTTCTGTTTTGACATATATATGTGTGACTGAACATATGTACACTTCCAACTGTTCACAGTTTTTCTTCTAATGAAATGACAAATTTTACCTCCGTTTTGCGGCACGGGAATTACCCTAGCTAGTACATTTTATGAAGAAATGATTTCACGGGAGACTTTATATATCATCACCATGTAAATATTCATAAGTTACGGGCTAACAAAATCACAACCAAATCATTCATTTATTACCGAGTTTACAACACTCAACTCTTAAATTGTATTACAAACAATGGCCAACTTAAAGCATAACACTTGGATTATTTATAACAAAATCACAAAAACACGCTTCAGTACCTGACGCTGCGAGAATATCGCATTGTGGTAACCCAAGTCCAGGCCCGTCAAGTTATAGAATAGTCTAGGAAGACCAAGTATCGATCCACAGGGATAGTTGAAAAGAAATGGAATGGATTATAGATTTTACGATTTTCTGGTTTTTGGTAAAAAGGATTGGTTATGAAACAACGAAAATGTAAATTGGTTGAGAAAAGAACTAAGAAAGCACTAAGGTATTAGGAAGTTTAGTTGCGATACAATAGACGATATTTGCAATCTCAACATAGATTTCAACACAATATTCTCAAAAATGGGGAATGTTGTGATAATTCTCAATAGCAAAGGTACGAAGCTAGGCAACTCATTCCCGGGTTCAAGTTATATCAAGAGAGAATATTACCAAATTCCACCAAAGATGAAGCTATCATATCTATCTCTTAGCTACGGGTGTGAAGCTAGGCAACCCATTCCCAATGAAGCTAATCCGAGGTAGAGATGATAATCTCATCATAACAAAGTTTTTTATTAAGCATGTATGTGAAATCTCATGGTTTAAAAGAATGAAAATTAAATAACAAATCATTACAATGAAACGGAATGAAGTTTGTGGAATAAATTCATCAACTAGTCGATCATTACTTAAGAAAGACAATAAGGAGTCTAAATATCACGTAAAGTGTACAAAACACTCAAAATATCATTAAGTAATTCAAAGACTAGATTAACAAATTTATAAATCATCTATGGAATTTAAGAACTCTTCGTAATCTCTACAAAAAGAAACAAAAATCCTTTGATGGGGGAAATGAGCTACAAGCTTTTTAGAACCATATAAATATGTTGTATTTTCATTAATCAACAAGCACTAAACATAAAAGCCCTGAAAAGTCTAATATTTTAAATGAAAATACCTAGAAAGCTTGAAAAATGAAGGATTTGGAAAGGAAAATGATTCATAATTATTTAACAAACTTTAAACATGGATTGAGAAATTAATTACCGAAAATCATATCGCGATTCACCTCCGTAACCTTAGTAAAAGACTACTCCATAATAAATGCAAGAACAAATATTATAGAAGAAGAAATCATTCTTACAATAAAAAACTTATAAGAGAAATGAAGGAACGATACACTTTGAGCTCTCCCTTCTCTCTAGAACTTCTATATGTAAAAAACTAAGATGATAATATCTAGCTCCAATTCTTAGACTAAAACTAGCCAAAAAATGTAAAAAAAATAATAAAATATACAAGGGAAAATATCTAGAGACAATAATCCCTAAAAACAGGCTAAAAGTAGCAGGTAGTTGGTGTACTCACCAGGCCATGATCGATCATGGCTTTGCCCATGATCGATCATGGAAGTGCATTGCCAGAAGAATTTGCAAGCCATGATCGATCATGGGCTTGGAACTTTTTCACTTAGCACTTTTTACAAACCTTGAGCTTGCATTTGGTTGATTCCTCGGAGGCCATTGCATCCCATGCCTATAAACACATAGAAACACAACCAAAAACACACCTAGCGGGCCGATATTAGAACAAAACTCGCTGAGGCAATAATCTCAAGATAAGAGGATAATTAGGCAAAATTAGAACAATAAACGCGTCAAGCGGCTCCAGGAAAAAGCTTATGCATGAAAATATTATGCGTTTATCAGTACCGAGTTTACAACTTTATAATTTGCACAAATACTTAGGAGATTGTAAATGCAAGAAGATCAGGCATCAACCATAAAAAAAGGCAAGTGAATGAACGAACAAGTCCATTTTTATTAGCACCCAGAGACTGCAACTAATTCGTCGGGACTCAAGCATAGTAAGCTTCAAATTGCGCATTGATCATCCGCTTCTTTTCACTGTGCAGCACACAATGAGTTTAAAGAAAAATGTCAGGCAAATGGATCATAATAGAATAATTGAAAGTTTGTTTTAACGCCAAAGCCCAGATGGCTCTTGACAATATTAAATCCTTAAAACATAACGTACAACTAGCCAAAGTGAGCGCTTTAGCTCAAGTAGCTATTGGTTCAATCTTGCCCTCTCTCCTCTCACTAGTAATTGTAACAAGAGATTAGACTTTAATTTGCTGTATTAAAAGAAGAACATATATAACGTACAATAAATCAGTGCATTGGCTGCTCAAACAAAAGCCAATTGCTCAATTCAAGACATTCATCCCCTGCAATTAAAAGTTAATAATAAAAATATTTGACTTGACAACCAAGTGAAATAGCAAGCAAAAGATGATTTTATCTCTTAGGTCATTTAGAATTTTGTGCAATAAAATTAACCAACTCCCAAATAATTAAAAATTCTAGGAGAGACTACAAAAACATTAACTAGTACTATCACCGGTTCAAATTAAAAGTCTCATTTTGAGTTTCAAATTGTACATTTTAATAAAATACTAATTTTAACTTAAACAATGGCAAATAATATAATTGATTTCTATTATGAGATTTGGTACATTAGTTATGTCCCCCAAAAAGCTTACGGAACTATCAATTTGAGTCATCTCGAAAAGAAAAACCAGACTATTGATTTGAGACGGAGGGAAGTATAAGAATAATGGATAGAAGAGGACACCACTAGTACTACTGTATTAAAGAACTAGCTTTGTCTGAGGTAATTGGAGAGATGTACACATATTATACTATGAAAACTAATGAAATAATGATAGAAATTGCTGAAATGTACCAATTCATTTGTTGATTGAGTCTTGGACGTTAATGCCATCGAGATATATGTCATGGACATGAGATATCTAGCTTGTGTCAGTCTTACCCTTTTTCCCTTTGGCATCTGCGAATCAATTCAGGGCTTTCACTGATGCGAAATTCTTCCAATTTGGCAAGGTAACTCATCCCGTCAGGCAGAGATGCTATTTGAGGATAGTCTTCAATCGAAAGCTTGCGGAGGCATTCAAGATCTCTAGGAAATGTAGTGAAGGTGATACAATGCATGATACGTATGTGATTTAAAGCGGTGGCAGAACCTCCAAGAAGCCACCAGGGCAAATCCACTAATTGCGGCAGCTTTCCAACGCAAAAATACAGGAGGTTCACAAGATCACCGTCACATTTGTTAATCTTTTTCAAGTCAAGCTTTTCACAATTAACAATCACAAGATTCTCCAACTTGGGAAGGGAACCAACCTCCGTGGCAAAGACAGTAGATTTTTGCAATTCATAATGACCAGCACGGAAATTGTAGAGAGGACATGTTGGTTCCTAATCTCTTCAGTATTGAACAGATGTTCTAGATCATCACATTCATCAATCCATAGACAATGAAGTTTCTCCAAACTTGCAATTAATTTGCCTGACAAAAACCTCTCTTGTGTCGTTAGTCGCAAATACCTTAGTTTAGGCAGCTTTCCAACATCTTTAGGCAACTTAACAAATTTCACACAACCTTGCAGCATCAGGGTTCCAAGAGAAGCAATCTGCAAGTGGAATGAGGAAGTGATTCGATTTCTATGTTCCAGGACAGATCTAGAAATCTCAACTACTTCAAAACACCAATGGAATGTGGTAAGGCCTTAAAACTCAAATGCCTCAGACCAAGCATCTTCGAGCACTTGAATCTCGAGATGCATGTATCCAACAAACATCTATTGGGTCCCACAAACTGGAAGCCAACTGTGCTTACTTTTCTCATCTCAAGTAATGGACTCGGGACCGCATCATTCTGAAGAATTTCCTTTCCAGAAAACAACAAGTGTCAAATGTTTTCAGGAACATCTTTTTCAGGGAAGTCTACAATTAAGTACTCTGTTTGAGCCACGGATATTGAAAATTCATGCACGAGATCATGCATTTTGATTGTTGAAAAAAGACTATAACCATCAGTATCTTGTAGAAATGATCTTGACATTAACTTGGAGATATAGTCCTGACCAACTTTTTCTGCTTCTTGGGTTTCAACTGAAGGCTGAATAAATCCTTGGGCAATTCATTGGTGGATTAATTCAATACGCAGAATCTCAAAATCCTTTGGTAAGTTCAAAAAGTAAGCAAAATATTGTTTCAAGTAAAACGGTAACTCTTCGTAGTTTATGAAGCTACCTTTTTTTTCAAAAATTCTCTAGAAATCATTATTCTTATTTAATACATTCGACCACCGACGTTCATCACGGTTCCCTTGTAGTAGGCGTGTTACTATCCTAATATCACCCACAACCCCCTTACACTTCTTGACAATTTCTTCTCCAATTATCATGAGACTTTCCCTGTTCCGCGCATCTCCTCCAATTTTCTGCACAAATACAGCCCAAGAGTTCTCAAGTGTAAGCCCTTGCAACTTATAAGGGTGATTCGGGCTCACCACACTAGCAACTAATTGATCACGTATGGTTACAACAATTTTACCTCTACTGACTCCATCTGACAATAGACGTGAAAACTTGACCCATTCAACCACATTAACACTCCTTACATCGTCCAGCACAAGTAAAAAGGACTTTCCTTTTAGTGTTTTTTTGAGGTGACTATGCAATTGTTCCATGTTCAAGTGATCGAAATATATGCTTGCCGATGCAAGGATTTTTCGAAGTAGATTCTTCCGATTTTTAAAATCCTCTTTCACCAAAACCCATAACTTCAATTCAAATTTCATAACAATCGCATCATGGGAGTGGACCTTGAAAGCAAGTACAGTCTTTCTAATACCACCAATTCCAATAATTGGAATAGCACTAACAGAGATGCTCTCACTGTCTTCTGAGAGGAATCCTAAGATATTGTGAGCATCTTTATCTCTTCCTATTACATCTGATGATTTACAGAAAGAAGGGAAGGTATCCAAAACCGTGTCACTTACATTAGCCAACAAAACTCCTTTGCCTCCTCCTCCTTTAGCGGTATCACAAACATCTTTGTCCATTTTAATCCTGGATAAACTCTCTCTAATCTGCTTGATTTTCCGACCCATAACAGAACGGAATACAAAAGGACTGACTGAAACCGATAAGAATTGTCGTGCCTTTGCCCCGGCACTGCCTTGCCACTGCAGATGATAAAACTCAAAGTCATCTAAGATTTCTTTGGCATCATAATACACACCCTGTAGCCTTTTAAACCATATTTGCGCCCTGTCGGCTTCCGGTGTTAGCAGAGTATAGTTGATGGACTCCAAGGTCTCTTTAAGCTCTTCTAGCTGCTTTGTCACCCCAAGTGCAACTCCAATTTCTTTGAAAGCAACAGAGCCAAGCTCCATCGCTATTATTGCATCATTCATTTTCCATTTACCCTCACCCACCCACCCACCCTGTTTGTTTGTTTGTTTGTTGAGAACAAAAAAGAATGCTTAGGAAGATTTGCAAAGAATAGGAAAAACAAAAAAGGAGTTGGGGATGGATAAGAATTGTTGGACTTTTACTAGTGTGAATGAAATATTTACATAATAGCTCTGGTGCTCGGGTGGCTTGGTGGTAAGTTTTGTGCTTCCCTTACATGAGGGCATGTGTTCGAGTACCTCTAATGACAATTTATATTAAGTTTTCCACCCAAGTTGCCACGCACTTTTGTGAGGTTTGATTGGCAAAATTTTTGAGGCAGTCAAATTCCATCTTTTGTCACTATTCATGTACTTTTCCATGTAAAGCTTGAAAACATTTTCTTTGGGGGGGTTGTTTTTATTTTTTAGGCAATTGGCACATTTTTTGAGACAAAGTTTTACCCACTTTCTACATTAAAAATGCCATAACTTAAAATAAAAAATTCAAAATTTAATAAAAATTTAATATTTAAAATCTACTAATCAAGATCAATTAAACAAGATTTATCATGACTATATAATTATGTAAAAAAAAATACAATATTTTTTTCTACATTAAAAATGCCATAATACAACCAATATTTTTCGGGTAGAAAATTAAGGCAATCAAACACATTTAATTGACATTTTTCATTCAACTCAATTCTAAGCAATTCAATTGCCTAGAACTTATTTTCTTTCCATGCAAATTCCATGCTTGCAATCAAACGTACCCTAAAGATCTTTGGCTTGGGCATTTTTGAAAATGAAAATATTTTTTAATTACCTCTTTCTGTTAACGAGCCCTTTATTTATATAATTAATTAAAAGAGTTTTAATTAATTTTCGAATTCTTATTTAGATAAATCATTAGAATTTCAGTTTCGCTACGTGCATTGGTGTTGGGAGTTTTTCTCCGCTTTTGGAGAATAACATTGAGGGAGATGAGCATAAATGCCTCAACAGCGACACCTCAAAGTATCATCCAAAAAATATTTTTCTCTCTTCCTTCCTAATATTCTTCTTCGAAAACTGGGTGGGCTAGGGTTTTTGGTTCGTTTGCTCCTCTAAAACATTGCTGGGGTTTAAAGAGGAATCTGCTGTTGAATCTTGGGGACAGATTTCGGCATTAACCCGTCAGCAACCTTTCGGTGCGGGCGAAATTTCTGTCTTAGGACTGCGTGTTCAACACTTGCCTCGGTGAGATAAGTTCTTATTGCTTTAGGTCAGTTTTTCCCATAACTATCTTTACTGTTTTGCTAACAATCTAAGACATAAATTTTATTCACTTTTATTTTTCTAATGAGAAATTCTAATCTAAGCCTTGCTACTGCTGCTAAGCCCAACAAATTTACTGGCACTAATTTTAAACGCTGGCAGCATAAAATGGTTTTTTATTTAAACACACTAAATCTCGATCATGTTTTGAAAGAAAAAGATGATAACTCTGATGAAGCTTAACCTTCCAGAACCGCAGTTAATGAGGCATGGGACAGGGCTATTTTTAAGTGCAAAAATCATATTTTAAACTGTCTCGAGGGCAATTTATACAATGTCTATTGCACTATTCCCACCGCCAGAGAACTGTGGTTGCTTCTTGTAAAGAAATACAAAAAAGAAGACGCTGGCAGCAAGAAATTTGTTGTGTCGCGTTTTTTGGATTTTAAAATGCTCGATGAAAAACATGTAGTGTCTCAATTTGAGGAATTACAGATTATTTTTCATGAAGTTGAGGTAGAGAATATGAAAGTTAGTGAAGGTTTTAAGTTGCATCGGTAATTGAAAAGCTGCCCCCTTCCTGGAAAGAATTTCTAAATAATCTCAAACACAAACGAAAGGACATGACTATGGAGGATCTGTCAATTAGGTTGAGGATAGAAGAAGATGACTGCACTAAAGAAAAGAAAGAACAGGTTGTGGCTATGGCGGCCAAGGCTCACATTGCTGAGTCAAGTAACAATTCACGCAAGCAGTGTCCTAAGCCTAATTGTAATCAAAACTTCAACAATAATCGCCAAGGTAACAAGTTCCCTAAGCCAATTGGTGGTATTAAAAAGTTTACCGGTGACTGCTATGCCTGTGGAAAGATAGGTCACTGTGCCCAGGACTGCAAGAAACGCTGGAACAATGGTAATAACCAGAATCAGAAAAACAAAGGAACTGCTTACGCAGCCATTGCAGAATCGAAGAACTTTTTAGCAGTTGTCTCCGAAGTGAACCTAGTTAGCAATGTCAAAGACTGGTGGGTGGACATTGGGGCCACTTGACACATATGTGGTGACAAAAATGTGTTTTCCTCCTTTGAAAAGGTGGAAAATTATGATAAGCTCTATATAGGCTATTCCTCTTCGGCATTGGATGCGGGGAAGGGTAAGGTGATTCTAAAATTCACATCTGGGAAAGTCCTGACTTTAAACGAGGTGATGCATGTTCCTGATATTCGTAAGAATCTGGTTTCTGGTTCTGTTTTGAGCAAAAAAGGTTTTAAGCTTGTTTTTGAATCTGATCATTTCATTCTGACTAAAAATAGGGTTTTTGTTGGGAAAGGTTACATGTCTGAGGGTTTGCTCAAAATGAATGTAACTGTTGATTCTGTTTCTAATAAAGTGCATTGCGTTTATTATTGCGACTCCTTTTATTTATGGCATAGCAGACTTGGTCATGTTAACTTTGCATTATTTAAAAGAATTATGAACTTGGGTGACATTGTTAAAATGCCGTCTAATGATGATCATAAGTGTGAAATATGTGTTGAATTTAAGTTCACTAGAAAGCCTTTTAAAACTGTGGAAAGATGTTCTGAACCTCTTGAGTTAGTTCATACTGACTTATGTGATCTTAAGGCAACACAAACTCAAGGTGGCAACAAATATTTCATACCTTTTATTGATGATTGTACTGAATACTGCTATGTTTACCTATTGAGATCTAAAGATGAGGCTTTAGAAAAATTTCAGATTTATAAAACTGAAGTAGAAAATCAATTCAGTCGTAGAATTAAGATTTTGAGATCGGATAGAGGAGGAGAATGTGATAATGACTTATTTTCTGAATTTTGTAAATCACATGGCATTGTTCATCAACCCACTGCCCTTTATTCTCCCAAATCTAATGGAGAAGCAAAGCGTAGGAACCTAACATTTAAAAATATGGTGAATGCTATGCTTAACAGTTATGGTTTACCTTTTAATTTGTGGGGGAAAGCTTTATTATGTGCGTGCTATATCCTTAATAAGATACCTCATAAGAATTGTGATAAGTCTCCCTATGAGTTGTGGAAAGGTAGAAAACCTTTATATAAGTACCTCTAAGTGTGGGGGTGTTTAGCTAAGGTGGCTTTACCGCCTTCGAAAAGGACTAGACTCGAGCCTAAAATTGTGGATTGCGTTTATCTTAGTAATGCTAATATCAGTAGTGCTTATAGGTTCTTGGTGATTAAATCTGATGTGGATACTGTTTTTGTGACTTATATTATTGAATTTCGTGATGCTGAATTTTTTAAAATGTGTTTCCTTAAAATAAATTTGAAACAGTTCATAGACAGTCTGATGTTGCTTCTGCTAGTTAAGAAGTAAATAGTGAAAATGATGAACCTAGGAGAAGCAAAGGGCCTAGGTTTAAAACCTCGTTTGGACCAGATTTTAACTTGTGCTTGATTGAGGGAGATCCTCAAACCCTTAATAAGGCTCTTTCCTTTCCAGATGCTCCCTTTTGGAGGGAAGCTATTAGCAGTGAAATGGAGTCTATTATGTAAAACCACACTTGGGACTTAATTAGCTTGCCTCCAGGTTGTAAAACCATAGGGTGTATAGTGGATCCTTAAAATGAAACGTAAACCTGGCGAATCCATAGAAAAATACAAGGTTAGACTTATGGCCAAAGGCTACAAACAAAAGGAAGGTCTTGATTTCTTTGACACCTATTCTCTCATGACTAGAATTTCATCTATTACATTACTTATTGCCCTTGCTGCTATTTATAATTTAAAAATTCATCAAATGGATGTTAAAATTGCCATTTTGAATGGAGAATTGGAGGAAGAAATATATATGGACCAACCTAAAGGCTTTGTTATTAAAGGGTTAGAGAATAAAGTTTGTAAACTTGTGAAGTCCCTTTACGGACTTAAACAAGCTCCAAAATAATGGCATGAGAAATTTGACAATATGATGATTAATGTTGGATTCAGAATTAATGAATCAGATGAATGTGTTTATTATAAAAGTTACAGAGATACATGTGTTATTGTGTGCCTTTACGTTGACGATATGCTAATATTTGGTTCTCATGCTAGTATTATTCGAGAGACTAAGAAATTACTTTGTGATAAGTTTGACATGAAGGATTTTGGGGTTAGCTGATGTGATACTGGGAGTGAAAATCACTAGAGACTCTTCAGGTATCAAACTATCCCAATCTCATTATATAGAGAATGTGCTGAAAAAATTCAATCAGTTTGATTCTAACCTTGCAACGACATCTTTGATCCTAACTGCAAACTAACAAAGAATAAAGGTACTAGTGTGTCACAGCTTGAATACTCCAGAATTATTGGTTCATTAATATATATAATGAACTGCACCAGACCAGATATTGCATATGTAGTAGGAAGACTAAGCAGGTATACGTGTAATCCTGGTCATGACCATTAGATTGCACTTGTGAGAATTTTAAGATATTTAAAGTTTACTTTAAATTATTCTTTACATTATGTCTTTTATCCTGCTGTCCTTGAAGGTTACACTAATGTGAACTAGATTTCAGACTCAGAAGAGTTGAAGTCTACTACTGGTTATGTTTTTACATTGGCAGGAGCTGCTATTTCATGGAAGTCCTTTAAACAAATTTGCATAGCAAGGTCAACATTTGAATCCGAGTTCATTGCTCTGGATAAAGTTGAAGAGGAAGCCGAATGGCTGAGAACATTCCTTGTGGACATCCTACTGTGGCCTAAACCAATACCAGCTGTCTACATTCATTGTGACTGTCGGGTATCAATAGCTAAGGCAAGTAATAAGACATACAATGGGAAGTTAAGGCATATTCGCCGAAGACACAATAGTATCAGACAACTGATATCAAATGGGGTGATATTTATTAACTTTGTGAAGTCACAAAATAGTATTGCGGATCGGTTAACTAAAGGGTTGTCTAGAGATATCATTTATAGAACATCGAGGGGGATGAGCTTAAAGCCTGATAATTAAATCTCTATGACGATAATCCATCCTATTGAATGGATATCCCAGGATATAGGTTCGATGAGAAAACTAAGTCATAGTGATCATGTGATAGCACTAGTGTGAAGACTTATCTTCATCCCATCCCATGGTGTTGCAAGTGCTACCTGTTGAGAGTAAGGATGAGTATAACTCTTAATGAATATATGGGTGACAGATTCACCTAAGTGAGTGTAATAGTGGGGCCGCTATCTATGAGAAGTTGGCTTTGTTCTCTAGAGCACTCATGATACCGGGATATAGCTTATGGCCTTAATGGGCAAAATTGTTATTGAACCAGTAAACTCGTTATAATGTCATGTGTGTAGTTTTCTTAACAGGTTTGCCTATTCCATTACTCAGTTCAAGACATCAAGTTCACTGAATAGTTGTAAACCGGGTGGACTATTACTAAGCAAGGTTTAAGTCCACAAGATACCTTTGCCCACTGCATGACATTTTTAGATGCCTACTTAGTTTTCGCCTTTTTTTGTGTCTTATATTATTTCATTCATGTGGGGGATTGTTGGACTTTTACTAGTGTGAATGAAATATTTACATAATAGCTCGGGTGGCTTGGTGGTAAGTTTTGTGTTTCCCTTACCTGAGGCCAGGTGTTCGACTCCCTCTAATGACAATTTATAGTAAGGATCTTTGACTTGGGCTTGGGCTTCTTTGAAAATAAAATATTTTTTATTTACCTCTTTCTGTTTACGAGCCCTTTATTTACATAATTAATTAAAAGAGCTTTAATTAATTTTTTAATTATTTTTTGGATAAATCATTAGAATTTCAGTTTCGCTACGTGCGTTGGTGTTGAGAGTTTTTCTCCGCTTTTGGAGAATAACGTTAAGGGAGATGAGCATATATCCCTCAACAGTGACACCTCAAAGTATCATCCAAAAAAAAGGTTTTCTCTCTTCCTTCTTAATCTTCTTTTTCGAAAACTAAGTGGGCTAGGGTTTTTGGTTTGTTTGCTCCTCTAAAACACTGCTAGTTTAAAGAGGAATCTGCTGTTGAATCCTGGGGACAGATTTCGACATTAAACCCCCAGCAACCTTCCGGTGTGGGCGAAATTTCGGTCTTAGGAATGTGTGTTCAACACGTGCCTCGATGAGATAAGTTCTTATTGCTTTAGGTCAATTTTTCCCATAACTATCTTTACAGTTTTGCTAACAGAAAAGACCACAAAAGTAGTGGATTGACCAGGAAAAAGAGTAAGACACGCAAATAATTACCTTCCTTTTCTTTTTTGGTGTCACCACAAGGTATTCCCACGCCACGTTCGGGTGAGTAACTTTTGTCTGTATTGGTTTTTAGAGCCAAAGTCAAAAGTTGATGCTACTCACTTTTGATTACTTTTGAGCCAAAAATATGGAAGGATTTTTTAAGTGCAAAAGCTGTTGTGTTTGGTTCGCAAGAAAATTTCCAAAGTTATTTGGAAATTATTTGCCAAAATGAAGATTACTGGTTGTTTTGTAGCCACCAAAGACAAATAATTTGGCTACATACTGACTTTTGATTGGTTTTATGCCAAAAATATGGAAAAGTGGTTTTCATGTGTTAGAATATTACTAGAATATTCTAATAATATTCTAACACTCCCTCTCAAGTTGGCGCACATATATTGAACATGCCCAGCTTGCTAATTAACTTGGCGAATATTTTCCTTGTCATTGCTTTAGTGAGTATGTCAGTCAGCTGGTCTTCAGAGCGTACATATGGAACATAAACGACATTCTCTTATAATTTCTCTTTGATGAAGAATATGTCTACTTCAACATAGTTTGTCCTATCATGTTGAACTGAATTATGTGCAATATCGCATGCTACTTTGTTATCATAGTATAGTATCATAGGTTTTTCTGGAGGAAAACCTAGATCTGTCAGTAACAGCTTTAACCACAATAACTCTTGGATCACGACTGCCATTCCTTGAGATTTTACCTCCGCGCTTGATCGAGATATAACGCTTTGTTTCTTACTCCTTCAAGTGAACAGATTTCCACCTATAAACGTGAAGTATCCTGATGTAGATCTTCTATCGCCTATATTGCCTGCCTAATCAGCATCAGTATATCCCTCAATCTTTAGGAAGTCCTCATTTTTCTGGAACAATATTCCTTTTACAGGAGTTGCCATAAGATAACTAATAATCCTTATAACTGCCTGCATATATTTCTCATCGGGATTGTGCCTGAATTGACTAACCGTACTCAATGCATACGATATGTTAGGCCTTGTGTGTGCTAGATACATTAACTTTTCCACCAATCTCTGATAGCACCCTTTATCAACTGGCACTTGATCTGCTTCAATTTGTAACTTCAATCCCTACTCCATGAGGGTATCTGATGGTTGGCAAGCAGACATTTTGGTTTCATTGAATAAGTCTATGGCATACTTTCTCTAAGATAAAAAGATGCCTTTCGGAGATTTAGACACCTCGATTCCCAGAAAGTATTTCAAGTCCCCAAGATCTTTCATCTCGAACTCCTGAGATAAGTACTCCTTTAATGCTTCTTGTTCACGAGAGTTATTTCTGGTGACAACCATGTCGTCTACGTAGACGATAAGTGCTATAATCTTCTCATGATTTTTCTTTAAAAACAACGTATGATCAGAATTGCTCTGGCCGTAACCAAACTTTCTCATCAATCTCGTGAATCTCCTGAACCAAGCTTTTCGGGATTATTTCAAACCATACAAGGACTTCTTTAACTTGCAGACTTTATTTGTATGCTCCAGAGGAATCTTATACCCAGGTGGAAACTCCATATACACCTCTTCTTCTAGCTCACCATGTAGAAATGCATTCTTTACATCAAATTGTTGTAGAGACTAACCCAAGTTACTGTTAATGAGAGTAATACCCGCACGGTGTTAATCTTTGCTACGGGTGCGAATGTTTCTAGATAATCGATTCCTTGTGTTTGTGTGTAGCCTTTTGCAACCAATCTTGTTTTGAATCTTTTGATTGTTCCATCTGCTTTAAACTTTATAGTGTACACCCATTTCCAACCCACTAAGTTATTTCCTGCTTGTAATTCAACCAATTCCTATGTATCATTTTTCAATAAGGACTTCATCTCCTCATCCATTGCTAATTAACTAAGGCTTCCTGCACATTATTAAGATTAGATATAGAAGATAATTGATTCACAAAATATTTATTAGATGTAGTTAACTGATCATAAGACACATAATTACTCATAGGGTATTTGGCTTTACTTGTGAAATCTAGATCATATGTTGGTTTAGGTACACCTTTATTTGATCAATTAGGAAGTTATTTTCTAGGAATAGAAAGAGATGATACCTGGGATGACTCATTTTTAGGTGCATTTGAAGTGGACGATTGGTTATTTATGTCAGGCAGTGGCGGCTCAACTTCAGTGGGCAAGGTTGATGGTGATATGTCAGGAGATGGCTCCATTTCGGGTGGCAAGGTTGTTGGTGGTGACATCAAAGTTGGAAATACCTCTATTGAACTCATTTCTTCCTCATTAGGATTCTCAAATAACTGAACTTCCTTATAATACTCACCCTGAAGTTTAGGCCGATGAAAGTACATAATGTCTTAGTGGAATGTCACATCCATGGTGACATACATTTTTTGAGTTGGGGGATGATAGCACTGATACCCTTTCTGTGAAGATGCATACCCTATAAATACACATTTGAGAGCACGAGATTCAAGTTTGGTTCTTTATTCTTTTGGTAAATGCATGAATGCAACACACCCAAACACCCATGATGGGGGGGGGGGGGGAGATTCGACATTGTAAGTGCCGAAACAGATGTAGTTAAAACGTTAGAAAGTGTCTAAAAATCAAGTGTTCCAGAAAGAATGGAGTTGATCAAGTACGAGGCAGAAGATAGTGCTTCACCCCAATAAGATATTAGGGTGTTGGCCTCGATTAGTGATGCTCGGACCACTTCTAACAAATGTCGATTCTTCCTTTCTACAACTCTATTTTGCTAAGGGGTATAGGGGCATGTGGTTTGGTGAACAATACCATGAAGCTTGAGATATGTCTGTAATTCTGTAACCATATACTCACCACCGTTATCACTACAAAAAACTTGAATAGTAGCCTTATATTGTGTGCTGATCTGTTTATGAAATATCTGAAACAAAGTACTAACTTCACCCTTAGACTTCATTGGACATACCCATGTCATTCGAGTACAATCATCAATAAAAAAAACAAACCATCGTATACCACTTAAAGACGAAATAGGAGATGGACCCCAAACATTGGAATTAATAAGCATAAAAGGAACTAAACTTTTATTCATTGAAGATTTAAAAGAAGCACGATGACTCTTAGCCAGTTCACAAGTCTCAAAATGAAAAACAGAAACGTCAACCTTATTGAATAACTTATGAAATATTTTCTTTAAATAGTTAAATGATGCATGGCCTAACCGATGATGACATAACCAAATTTCATCTCCAACCTTCTTTTCTTGAGTACTAGTGTTCAAGGCTTTATGTAAGTGATTTGTGCTCTTCAATTCCAGGTCCATGTAGTACAATTTGTTGCGCCTAACGCCATAACCAATCATTTTCTTCGTCTGAATATCATTAAAAACACAATGAGAAAGCCAAAAAATAACAACACAATGTAGAGCATTAGTTATTTGTGCAACAAACAAGAGGTTATAAGCTAGTGATGGTACTACTAAGACAGAGCTTAGATTTAGGGTGTCAGATAGAGGTACTGATCCTTTTCCCATAACAGGAATTGGAGCACCATTAGATGTGGAAACGAAGGTCTGAGATGATGATGTAAGAGGAATAACTTGTTGAGAAGTAGATCTAATATAATCAGTAGCACCAGAATCAATTACCCATGTATTATTCGAAAC
Source organism: Lonicera japonica (assembly GCA_021464415.1). Taxonomy (NCBI): domain Eukaryota; kingdom Viridiplantae; phylum Streptophyta; class Magnoliopsida; order Dipsacales; family Caprifoliaceae; genus Lonicera; species Lonicera japonica. The sequence goes on from CM038471.1 coordinate 38,785,222, forward strand.
AGAGACACAATGTAAAACCTTCTAGATGTACATATGGTTGTAAGAAGCCCTAATGCCTGTTTGTCATCCACGTCTTTCGACTGATTTGTTCGACAATTACGAGAATCCTTCCACCAATCGGGTAGCCAATAATTTCATAGCAACCCTTCTTCGAATGTCCAGTGAGCCCACAGACATAACATGGGGAATACTTTGAATTTAATCCACGAGCTTTGGACTGGGAGTCATTGGTTCGATTCAAGTATCCGATTAGTTTATCTAAATTATGCAAATTTGAAATGGAGTTTGAGTTATTTCGAGCTACCATGATTGTAGTATCGGTCTTTGTGATCAATGTTTGTCGCTATAGAGCTTCTCGATGAACCAAAGCATAAGCTTCCTCTAAGTCAGGGACCAGGTCCTTCCGTAAAATTTCACCCCGAATTTGTTCGAGCTCGTTATCCAACCCGGGATGAAAATTATGGACCTTCAAACATTGAATGGATTTTCTGTAGGACTCCACGTCTTTTGGACTTTCCATGACCACCTTATCACAGTGATCTAATTCGCCAAATATCTCAGTCAATTCGCCGTAGAACTCAATCGGTGGTCTTCATCGCTGTTTGGCAGTGAAAGCTCGTTGGTTGAGAGAAAAAACTTGTAATTCATCGGTCCTGTCATAAAAAAACGGTAGTTAAGGATTTCCAAATTTTTGGTGCCGTAGGAACACGGATATAGCGTTTCATGATTTTCGGTTTCATTGACATTAATAGCCAGCGCTTCACTCTCTAATTATCTGGCTGTCATTTGTCATATTCTGGAGTTCCCTTTTCGAGAATTGGAGTAGAATCACGAATAAATAAGAACTTTTGTTTTTCCGCAATATGCATCTCCATCAATTGGGACCATATGTCATAGTTTATTTTATCGAGGAGGATACCGATGTTGAATGATGATCCCTTGGTCTGAATGATGATTGGAGAGTCCTTGTTTTAAGATGCAGCCACATTTGTATGGTCAAAGGCCATTGGAAGGTGGTAAAACTGAAGATCGGGTTTGATTCTGGAAAAATAGAGGCCACAAATGTATTCAGAAGGTGCAAAAACATCGGGAATCGGTCTAGGCTTTTTAAAAATCGGTATAAAAAGGTGTGAACTAGTTGCTCAAAGCTATTTTGAACTGGTCTGTGCTGAACGGGTTAATGGCTAGGGTTAGGGTCTGCTCTGGATAACGTGGCAGTTAACTGTGATGACATGGCAGCCAACGGGGATGACGTGGCAAGTGATGCGGCTATCTGTTCTGGTTATGTGGCTGATGCTGTTGCCACACAATCTAGGTGTTGCATTGGTTAATGTTCTCACACAGTTTTATTTGAATAAGATTATATGTGTGATCTGATGTATTTGGCTGCGTGTGGTATGAACGGAAGTGGTAGCTGGATCCACTTGCGGCGCGTGAGTTGATATTTTTGGGGTACTCAAACTGGATCGTGATCGTCTCGATTAGAAGATTGAGGTGGTATGTGTATTGATTGGTTTTGAGCTTAGGGTTGGATGAACTATTGCGGGTTTCGTTTGATAATGGTGGCGGGTCGCGGTGGCTGTTTGGCTGGGTCGTGGTGACCGATTGGCAGGGTTATGGAGCTATTTGTTTTCCCCTGATACCATATTGTCGTATAGAGAGAGATGAGAGAATATAAGTTGTATTGAATTGAGTGAATAATACAAGAAAAAGAGCCCTTTATATAGGGTTGTACAAAGCTACAAATAAGGAAGTAAATCATCCTTGGTATGAACATAATAAATAATATGAGCTAAATAAGGATAGATACACAAGTCTAGAATATTCTAATATTGTAGTAATATTCTAACATCTTGCTCCCCAGTCCATATATGGAGAAGTGTACGAAGATGTTTGAGAGAAAAAAAGAGAAGTTGAAAAAGGGCCAAAGAAAATGGCGGATGGCAGAAGTTGAAAAGAAGAAAATTTTGGAATGAAATTTGGGTTTAGTTTAGTATGAAAAATATGTTATATTTTTCCATTGAGTGTTCTTATGAGAGCATTTTGTAATTAACCTATTTCTTGTATTTGAACATTTGAATATATTTATAGAGAGTTGTCTGTGAAGTAGTGGCAATTTGTCGAAATCAACTATATTTTGGTGTTCTTCTTGTGTGTTTTTCCTTCTCGATCTTTGTTCAGTTGCCTTCTTATTAATTTGTGAATGAAGTTTAAGCATAAATCTCAATAGTTCGAGAATTTGACCTTGCCACAAGTTGCCGCTCCTAGAAATCCATCTCGGTCACTATTTGATGGATTTGCCCCACAGTTCAACACAACACATGCAGTGTGTCGACTACTCCATCACATCATGTGGTTAATTATGTTCCTTTTAGCCTCAACCAAATTTATTTTTTTTAAAAGCCTAAAGTAGAAAAAAAATGCTATTTTTACTTGTATCATCTACCAAATAATTATATCACATGAATTAATAATTATACATTATAAGAATGTAAAACTTATTAATACATACCGATATATAAAATAGATGAGTGTAACAATATTCAAACCTTAATAGTGAAAGAAAATTCAACGAACTGTAAGATTACGGAATCCTTTTTCCCACAACAACTTTTTCTAGTGGAAGGTTGAATAAAATAATTCTACAAAGTGGTATATATCATGCATTAGTTTTTTCTGGTGGGTTCCGTTGGGGGCGGGAACAGCTTAAACAGCCACAAAATACGATAAACTCTCCTAAACTATTAAACTTTTGCACTTTGCCCCCTAAACCCATTTTTGCCCATTAAACCCATATTTTGGAAAAATGTGAACAGACACCATAAATCCCCCAGAGTAATGCAATAACAACAAGTGGCACAATTTCACTTCAAATGGTAAAGGAAAAAAAATAGAAATTAATAATTAACCTAGTACAAAGGATTTTTTAATCCAGATCAACCCTTTTTGGTAATTAGCGATTAACCTAATTTTTGTTTTTAGCCCAAACATTTGCTTTTTAGCCACTACCGAATATAAATGTACTTTTCAATTATTACAACTTTTAAATGGTGAATGTACTTAATTGCCCTCCGCAATAGATTAGGGTAATTCCAGATTAGGATAATTATGTATATATTGCTTAGCACTTTCAATAACTGTTACGGTTTGTTGGGCCTTGACTTTCGCCCTTGGATATTTTTTGAGTTGTGGTCCGCCCTTTTTTTTTTTTTGATATATGTGATGGCAGATTTGAGTGGTTTTTAGAAGAGGTGAATGGAAATGTGGCGCCCCATGTTAATTCTCACAATCTTAACCACTATGGCAAAGCCCAGATTTGAGGTCCATCGATTTAGGAGTTGAATTTGTGTAACAATTTTATTTTCCACAAAGCAACAAAATTGTATATTGGATTTAAATTGAAAAATAGATTCTAAGAGGTTTGAGATAAACTTAGGAAAGAAAAAAGGTAAGTCCAAAAAACTCTATCAGGAGATGCAACTGCAAGTTAACTACTTATTTTTCCTCTTACCATAGTTCCATTTTCATTAACATACATACCATTAAGGAATTTCCTGATATCATTGTTCTTGATGTGACTTTTCTGGTTTATCAAGCCAACAAACTTAGAAACAAGTTCAATGCTATTTCCATCCAATATCGATTCATCTTTAACCTCCTCAGACCGCCTAATGGAAACCACATCAAGCATTTGCACTTTCCTCACCTTCTTTTTGCCAAAGAAATTGAGGATCCCGATAGATTTGTTATCGGATCTCGATAGATCTTTATCATATTGGTTCGAACACCTATACATTTGGGTTTCGAATGTCTTCATTGTTTGATCTAAACTATTTTTCCTCTCGGTTATCATATTCTTGTTTTGACAGTATGACTGTATTCCTCACAATACATAGTTTCTTGTCTTCCTTAGAGGACGTTTATCTTGATTTTAGCTCTACCATATTTGTGCAACTGCAAACACATTTGATGTCATATTATTACTTTTGTTTTAAAATATTATCGCCTATGTGGTGTTTACAAAAAAACGTGTTTGGGCATATATATATATATATATATTTAAGAAAAGGCACAGCAGGCCCTAAAATATTATTGATAAAAAAAAAACTTTACAATTTGACCCTCCTTATATTAACAATACAAGCTCTATCTACCTTCACAGTTCCTAGCAGTTTGCTAGGTAAATTCACAGCCGTAAAAACAACCTTTATTCTTTGCTTCACACCCAAGTTTGCTAGGTAAGCAGCCACCTGATTAGCCTCTCTATAGATATGATTAATCGAAAAATTCATCCCCTGTAACAAAACTGTCGCTTGACGACATTGATGAACCACGTTCCAAGGCGAATCTTTAGCTTGCTTGATACTATCAACAATGAGCTGATAATCTAACTCAATATCTATATCAGCAATCACTACCTCAAAAGGACACTTAGGCGACATAGATTGTACATCGCCCAAGTGTACATATACGTCGCCCCAATCTTAGGCGACGTAGGATACGTCGCCTAAGGTACGGCGCCTAAGTTATGTCGCCCTAGGTAATGGGCGACGTAAACAAATAATTACGTCGCCTAAGATAAATCAAAGGCGACGTATAAATACATACGTCGCCTATGTGGTCTAAGCAGAGTTGACTTTGACTGGACTTTAGGCGACGTAATCATCTAGATACGTCGCCTATGTATCTTACTTGGGCGACGTACTTATTTAATTAGGTCGCCTATGTGTCTTACTTGGGCGACGTACTTATTTAATTAGGTCGCCTCAAGTCCAGTCAAAGTCAACTCTTCTCTTACCTTAGGCGACGTAATTAAATAAGTACGTCGCCCAGGTTTCTTACTTGGGCGACGTATTTATTTAATTAGGTCGCCTATGTATCTTACTTGGGCGACGTACTTATTTAATTAGGTCGCCTCAAGTCCAGTCAAAGTCAACTCTTCTCTTACCTTAGGCGACGTAGTTAAATAAGTACGTCGCCCAGGTTTCTTACTTGGGCGACGTACTTATTTAATTACGTCTTCGGAAATCAGTGCAGAGTTGACTTTTGACCGGACTTTGGGCGACGTATGTAAAATAATTACGTCACCTAAGTGAATTAGAATAATTACAGAAATTGCCTGTTTATGTGTGCACCCCACGCGTGCACTTCTATACAAATAACCTGCATTACAAACCAATTTCATTCATTCAAACATCCTGCCCAATCGTTCATATTTTTCTTTCATTCAAATATCAAAACATTCAATTATTCAAATATCTAAGCATTCAATTAAATGTTCAAAATGTTTATAAATTACAGCAATGTCCTACAAAACAGTTTTAAAAACTTTACAATTATATAAAATTGATCAATAAAAAAATAAACCTAAAACTATCATGCATTGGAGCCATCGGATGGTGGAGCCCTCATATTCATCTGCCTCGCCATTTCTGCAAGCTGGGCCTGTACCCTCGCTTCGAACTCCAGCCGCTCCCTATCTCGATCCTGCCGCTCCCTCTGGAGCTGCCTCTCCAGTTCCTTTTGATTTGCCCTAAGTCGGGCGAACTCCTCCTCAATCGGGGCGTTTCGGGGCTCCGGCCGTGATGGTCCTCTCGTCATCGGCTGCTTGGCGACGCCGCTGCCTAAGCCAGGAACCCTGGTCCTTTTCGAAGGACCGACCACCCTCTCCATAAGGCCGATCTCTACGTCAACAGAGAGTCTCGGCGGAGCTGTGACTGAGGCTAGCGAGGTGCCATCCGATGTATCCTCGATCGGAGGCATACTCTCCATCAACGAGGCAACCGCCTCGTCGCTCGCCTGCTGAACCTGCGACTGCAAATAGCAATAAATATAATTAATGAATTTCTTATTATAAATAATTAAACATAAGAATCGAATTTCTTATTACAAATAACTAGCAATAAATGTAATGAATTAATAAATAATAAACTTATAGTGCCCTCGGGATCGAATTTCTTGTACATGTCTATGTACGTCTTCGCGTGAGGAGCTTGCTCGCCTTTCTTCGTGTACTCCTCAACCCGAGCTGTAAAAGGCCTAGCCCCTCCGCTATGGGGCCTCTTGTTTGTCGAGGCCCGAATCACCTGCATTTGCTCGCTCCGCCTCTGCAAGATATATAAGATACAAATCGTTAGAGTATTTAATTGTATTTACATTAAGTTAGACAAATTAATTAATTTTACCTGAAATTCGGGATCCCTGAAGTGGTTGCACAACCATTGCCACTCCGCAGGCCGATGTGCGAACTCGACCGGAAGGGGCGTATCTCCCAATTCCTGCCAGTTCGTGTGACCGGAAGACTTCCACTGCCTGAATCGGTTGGCGGCCTTCTCGTCTATCCAACCAGTGAGCTCCCTACGCCGGTGATCGATATCGTAGTTCACCTACAAAGCAAAACAGCAGAAAAAACATTAGTAATTTGAAACAATAACAAACAATAAAAAAATAAAGAAAAATGCAAAACTTACCGATAAAAAATCCAGCAACCTCGTACGCTCCATCACCGGAAGGTCATGCCACGTCGGATGGAGCATCGGACATCGGTCTTTTATATAAGCCGAGAGGTCCGTCACGAACCAAGAGCGAACTGAGAAGGGCGGCCCCCTAATCGAATCCTGGTAAGTCACCGGGGTCCTGCCCTTCTCTTTTGTGATCGCCGCCGTTTTCTTCCCAAGTACGACTCCTCTCCTCTTATTACTCGAGGAGGCGCCGACGGCGGTATCTGTATATTACAAGAAAATTTATTCAGTAAATTATATAAAGTTAATATAATTGTTGGCGTATAACTAAAAAATCTAATTAATAACTTTACCTGTGTCGGTCGGCACGTGAGTAGTAGCAAAACTGCAGTGAATGTTGCGTGTGGGTGGTGAGGGGCCCGTGCTGCCGGTCGTCGAATGACCGGAAGGGAGGGGCAGAACAAGTGGAAGGACCGGTGACTCCTGCGCTGAGTCTGGTGGTCCGTCTGCCTGGGTCGCCTGTTGGGGCGCCTGCTGCGATGCCTGGGGCGCCTGCTGCGAGGTCTGGGCTGCCTCCGAGGGCTGCTGCTGCTGTTGCAGGGCAAGATGGAACTCCTCGCGCATATCTACACGAGATTTCTTGCACACGGCTGAATCTTTCGGAGGCATCCTGGCATATATATTAAAAAAGAAACATAAGAATACTATAATTGACTTGAATTGAAATTGAATTGAATCGAAATCGAACATGTCCATAAAAACAGTAAACTTCAAGATCAATATATATATATATATAACTTCACTTTACACATTAAAAAAAAAACCGATATACGTGCTTTAATTTAATCAAGACACATAACTAATTAGACATATATATATATAGCCAAAACAGATATATACACATAAAAATGCTCTGTTTGCCGAGCTCATATTCAAAATATCCGAGCTCATACATAAATGCAGTGTTTGCCGAGCTCACATGAAGAAAAATTTCCTTAAGTATACGGAATTTCTGAGCTCATATGCGGAATTTTCGAGCTCATAAGTATACGGAATTTCCGAGCTCATAAGCGGAATTTCCAAGCTCACATTTATATTATTTTCGAGCTCATAAATAGTTGTGTTTATCGAGCTCATAAAAATTCTGCCAAGCATAATAGTTTTTACTGAGCAAGGCTTTTCCGAGGACATCCGAGAAGGAAATTTAAGCAAGTATAAAATTTTACCGAGTACAAAATTTGTATTTTCCGAGCTGGAGCTCAAATATTTGTATTTACGAGCTCATAAAGAACCTGCCAAGCATAATAGTTTTTACCGAGCAAGGCTTTTCCGAGGACATCCGAGAAGGAAATTTTAGCGAGTATAAAATTTTGCCAAGTACAAAATTTGTATTTTCCGAGCTGAAGCTCAAATAATTTAGTGTTTATCGAGCTCATAAAAATTCTGTCAAGCATAATAGTCTTTACCGAGCAAGGTTTTTCCGAGGACATCCGAGAAGGAAATTTTAGCAAGTATAAAATTTTACCAAGTACACAATTTGTATTTTCCGAGCTGGTACTCAAATAATTTAGTGTTTATCGAGCTCATAAAAATTCTGCCTAGCATAATAGTCTTTACCGAGCAAGGTTTTTCCGAGGACATCCGAGAAGGAAATTTTAGCAAGTATAAAATTTTACCAAGTACAAAATTTGTATTTTCCGAGCTGGAAAAACATTTGTATTTTGCCGAGCTTGCCGAGCTCATATCGTTTGCCGAAAAAAATACATATTTCCAAGCAGCAATGGAAATAGGTTTTCTCAGCACCAAAAAACACATTTCAGATCAGATTATAAACCAGATACTCTTAGATCCAATCAATCAACAAATTCAAATTTATATGAATTATTTCATAACATCAATTACGCAGAAATGATTCACAAATTAAACACATGTTTCAAGAAGTTTATTCACATCCGAGAAGGAAATTTTACCAAGTACAAAATTTCACCAAGTACAAAATTATAAACACATATTAAAAATTTCCGAGCTCATATAAAATGCATATTTTCCGAGCAAACTTGGGGTTTGAATAGCCAAACTTGGAGCAAGACACTATCAAACATCCAAAACTCCTAAGTTAAATTACATCACAGTACAAGCATATAACTAATCGTAATGAATCATCAACCAAATTAATCCAACACATCTAATGAATCATGTATCTCCCGGTTATATTTAAGATCATGTATTTGTAGCAGATGAAGCATCTGCATAATAATATATATACATGGAACATCAATGAAATGTAAATATGCATGCGACAAGTGAAAGTAAGTTAAGGCTGAAAGTTTACCCATCTGGGGAGGTGGTCAAGAAATGACGCCACATGATCAGCATCAGTGCCGTGTGGAGCTATTTCCGCAAATTGTCGGGGGTGAGTCTCAATATACCATTCTGTTTCTGTACAATTTATCATAACACACCAGTGAGCCGTCGCAATTTGTTGCTTACTAAGACGGATGTTTCTGACACAACATTTGGGCTTGACGAGGTGGGAGACAACGGAAATGTTCCACTGAGATGAATCCGGTATGACTTCATCACTCACGTTAGGATGATGCAGATAGTTATTGATGAAAGTCACACACTCGTGCATGATGTTCCTCTCGGCAATACACCCCTCTGGGTAACGCTTGTTTCCAACATCTTTCTTGTATTCTCCGAGCTGCCTGAAAGATTGCGCAATTATATAATACAAATGTATACAATTAAAGACAATTATATATAGTATCCTAAAATCTAAAATAATACCTTTCAGTGGAAAACATCCAGGTATAATGCACGGGACCGGTGAGCAGGACCTGTTCGGGCAGGTGGATGCAGAGATGGACCATGATGGTAAAGAAAGCTGGCGGAAATATCATCTCCAACTTGCATAGGATCATGATAATATCGGTCTGCAGTTGACGGACGTCCGATTTTTTTAACTCTCGGGCGCAAATTGTCTGGAAGAATCTGCAATACTCTACTAACGCGTCGGCGACGTCCCATCCCAAATATGGTCGGATAACCACAGGAAGAACACGCTGAAGCATGACATGACAATCGTGAGTCTTCAATCCGAGAAAATTTTTATCAGACGGTCTGATCTTACTCTTTAGGCTTCCAGCATAACCTCTTAGATATTTAACAGCTGCAACCCGATCAAATACGTCCCTGAGATCCCTAGGACGCATTGTGTAATTCGCCTGAGGTAGCATCACTTTTCCTGACGGCCCTATCCTCGGCCAAAGATTGCTGCGTATGCCCATATTCTTTAGAGTTAATCGAGATTTTACATCGTCCTTAGTCTTTCCATCGAGACCTAGAATAGTGCCTAAGATTTTGTCGCATACATTTTTTTCAATGTGCATCACATCTAATGCATGTCTTACACTCGATGATGTCCAGTAAGGCAGCTCCCAAAATATACTGACGTGAGTCCAACATAGTCTCTGTTTAGCTGTCTGACATTAAGTACAACATAACTTATCAATTTATAATATCACAAATTAACTTATTACAATATCACAACTAATGTTAGTTTGAGTCGTACCTGTTTGAAGTTAGGATGCGGATGCAAAGAATTTTGAGGGTAAAAAAAACTATTGGTAGCTTCAAGAACCTGACGTGCAGACTTTCTTTGTGGGGCGGGTCTGAGCTCTGGCTCCCCATTAAACCTTTCTGAGAGCCTCCGATAAGGGTGATCTTCGGAAAGCCATCTACGTGCGCCTTGCTATGACATCCTTCCATTATTGTGAACCGCAACAATATCGTTCAAACATATGGGACATGCCTTGTACCCTTTTGTCTGAATACCTCCCAACATTCCTAGTCCTGGAAAGTCGCTGATGGTCCACATAACGGCTACCCTCATGTTGAATGCCACTTCACCGTATCGATCCCAAGTTGAAACCCCCGTCTCCCATAGCATCTTAAGTTCATCAATCAGTGGTCTCATAAACACATTTAGAGTCTTTCCCGGATTCTTGGGGCCGGATATTAGTAAGACTAGAATGTTAAACTCCTTCTTCATACACAACGAAGGCGAAAAATTATAAGGCATCGCAATAACAGGCCAGCAGCTGTAGGGAACCGCCGTAGTAGAGTATGGACTGAACCCGTTTGACGCTAGAGCAAGACGTACGTTTTTAATGTCGGCGGCAAATTGCGGTTGGGACCTGCAACATGACGAGACAAATTCCTTAATATGAAAATAATTAAAATAACAGTTTAGTAAATTTTATGTGTACGAACTATAAATATATATATTACCTGTCGAAATCCTTCCATGCTTCTCCTTCAGCTGGATGTCTAAGATATTCAGTATCTTCTATTCTTTCCCCATGCCACCGTATTTCCTTTGCAATATGTTTGCAACTATACAAACGCTGCAACCTCGGTGCCAATGGGAAGTACCGAACCGTCTTTCGGGCAATCCGTTTGGCACCGCCTATATTTTCTTCTTCCCATCTTGACTCACCGCAAATGGGACATTGATCTAGGTCTTTACCCTCCTTGTAAAACAAGTAGCAGCCGTAATAACACCCATGGATGACCTCGTAACCCATGCCGATCTTCTTTAAGGCCTTTTTTATAGCTTTGTATGAGTCGGGGTACTTGTTCCCTTCGGGCAACAGGTAGTTAATTTCAGCAGCCTACTTGTTGAAGGATGTGTCTGCCATATTGCAACTCTGTTTCAGTTGCAGCGATCTAAGCATTCAAGCCAGCGCCGTGACTTGACTACCCTCGTACAGTGGAGTCACTGCTTCGTCTAAGAGACACTGATATGCTATCAAACTTTCTTTGGCAACAGGGTCGGCATGAAATGCATTGTCAACGCCAGGGTGATCATATGATTCATGAAAAGGAAAAGCATCTTCTACGAAGTCCATGGTCGGGTTACTCGAAGAGGCCCTGTTCTATTCTGCTTGCCATTGTGAAGGTGTCTCTGGAATTTCCCCGTGTAGGTTCCATACTGTATACGACTCCATTATACCCGCATTGGTCAAGTGGATGTATATTTCATCTAATGTCACCCGTTGGCCCATGTTGAAACATTTTTTACAGGGACACGGATACAATCCAGTCGAACTGTTGCCATTTTCTCATACATACTCTAAGAACTCCATTACCCCCATAATGAATTCCGTTGAACCTCTTGAGCATTTCATCCAGTTCTTATTCATTTTCGATCACTGTCATATGACAAATAATTACAAACTCAAAAATTACCAACAACTAAGAATAATACTAATGTATATATAAAAAAGGGGTAACAATTAACAACAATACTATATCTTCAACACCAAATACACATTTTCTACACTAAACACGATATCTATATAAAGTAAAAAATTAGTAAAAAAAATTAATATTAGTAATAGATAGAGTACCTAAAGATTAAACAAGCTCTTAATGAAGGAAATGATGTTGATTTTCACCTTAAAAATCGCCAAAATTAACACTAAAATACATCAACCCCGAAAATGGCATGTTCTTAGGCGACGTAATACGAACGTTAAAATCAAATAGGGGTAACAACTAACAATAATACTATATGTTCAACACCAAATACACAGTTTCTACACTTCTACACTAAACACAATATATATATAAACACAAAAATTAGTAACTAATTAAGATTAATAAGAGACAGAGTACCTAAATATCAAACAAGCCTTTAATGAGGGAAATGATGTTGATTTTCACCTTCAAAATCGTCAAAATCACCCAAATTAATTCTAAAACCGAAAATGGCAAGTTCTTAGTGACATAATATATACTAACTTAGAGACCAAATACGGGTAACAACTAACAACAATACTATATCTTCAACACCAATTATAAATTTTCTATACTAAACACAATATCTATATAAACACAAAAATAAAAAATAATTAATATTAATAAGAGATAGATTAATTACCTAAAGATCAAACAAGCCTTTTATGAAGGAAATGATGTTGATTTTCACCTTCAAAATCGCCAAAATTGCCCAGAGCAGCTATATAACACATCAACCCCGAAAATGGAGGAGAGGCTCTAATATAAACATGACTGGATCTTAGGCGCCGTAGAAACTATACCTACGTCGCCCACGAGACATCATAGGCGACGTAAATTTAGTTTCGACGTCGCCTAAAGGTCAGTCAAAACCCTCGTTGACCGCTACTTAAAAGTGTCGGTGGCCAACAGCTTTTGGGCGACATGTGTATTTGATTACGTCTGCTCGGATTATCTTAGGCGACGTTGAAATATAGTTATGTCGCCTAAGATTATATGGGTCGACGTACGATATACCTACGTCGCCTCATATTTTATTGGCCGACGTAGGTATATCCTACGTCGCCTAAGATTATATGGGGCGACGTATGTATATCGTACGTCGCCTGAGATATTCGTGAGCGACGTAACGTATACGTATGTCGCCCAAGAGCCTTGTTGGTGTAGTGGTTCTTAGGCGACGTTGAAATATACCTACATCGCCTCATATTCTAGGGGCGACGTACAATATAGTTATGTCGCCTAAGATTATATGGGCCGACGTACGATATACCTACGTCGCCTCATATTCTATTGGCCGACGTAGGATATACCTACGTCGCCTCAGATTCTATTGGCCGATGTAGGTATATCCTACGTCGCCTAAGATTATATGGGGCGACATATGTATATCGTACGTCGCCTGAGATATTCTTGGGCGACATAATATTAGTACATCGCCTAGGTGTTTCTTAGGCGACGTATGCTATTGCTTACGTCGCCTAAGGGCCATACTGGTGTAGTGAATACCCTTTTCCTTACACAACAAAAGGCGCTTAACCAAGCCAGTAATCTCTGCCACATTATTAGTAACTGAACCATAAAAGTCAGCCTGAGCACAAACTACCCGACCATCGCTATCATGAACAATACATCAACCACCACTGAGGCCGGGGTTCCCCTTACAGCAACCATTAGCATTGAGCTTAAACCGAGAAAGAGCTGGGGCAAGCCATTTAACATAAATCCAACTACGCGCCACACTCGGCATATAAACAATACGCAACTTCTGTAAAACGACGGCATTAGCTTGCACACTATTGGTTATCACCTGATTATTTATCAAAATGGCACGCAAATTAGCATTGATTTGCTTGATAACAAACTTGGAGGAGACATTGGCATTATCAAAACGATTCTTGTTATAAGCAAGTCATAATTCCCACACCACAACTGAAGGAATAAGAGATAATATTGCTTTGAAACACGGGGATCTTTGCTTTTGAATCCACCAACAATTAACCTTTTGATTCAGCGTGTGACCGGTTGAATGAATCTGCAAAATATTTTCATAAAAAACCCATACTTGCTTCACTCTTCGGCTACCCACCAATAAATGATTTACAGTCTTACCATGACCAACTTCATAGCAATTACATTTTGAAGCTAAATTAACCCCAAGATTAAACATTCATCAACCGGAATTTTATATTGAAACGCACACTAAAGGAAAAATGCCCACTGAAGAGGAAGACATCGATGCCACAAAGCAGAAGTGAAAACGGATTTAGTACACTTATTACGACAAACCTCCCAAGCAGATTTAACAGTGAAAGTCCCCGAACTATTATATATCCACACACACCTATCTTTCTCAGCACACAAGTTAATCCACATACTAAGAATCCGATTGAAACTATCAACAGGAATACTACTTTGACACGGCCCCACCCAAGAATTAGAATGAAAAGCATCAAACACCGTTAGAGCTTCAGTAACTCCAACTAGATTAGCAAGACGCTCACTTCCCGATTACTTCTCCTTCTAAAAGTCTATATTGCCGTGTCAAAGTAAGATCTCGAGCCTTCACCATTATCTGCCAAACGCTAGAAGAACAGCTTTTATACGCACAATCAAGCATATGTTTTTTAGAACAATACTTATGCCTCATAAAAGAACTCCAAAGAGAATAAGATGATCTCAAAGTCCACCATAAACATATAGAGAAAGCCGGAACCATGTCAAAAATCTGCCTAAAACCCAATCCTCATTCCTCCCGATGCTGACAACATTTCTGCCAAGAAACCCAATGATGTTTAGCGCTAAAATCCGAAGCACCCCACAAAAAAATTAGCACAAATAGACTCCATTCATTGTATGATGGCTTTAGGAGGATCCATGGCAGCAATAATATATAATGGGAAACTAAGAAGAACATGATTAATCAACAAAAGATGCCCACCGGTACTCGCAACTTACTTTTCCAACCTGCTAGCTTTTGCTCAAACTTCCTCGAAATATTACTAAAATAACAATACGTTTCCTGCTCGATAAAAGTACACTGCCGATATACTTTATGGCAAAGAACTTTCGAATAAAACCCGTGCATTGAGCAATAACCTTAGCTCTAGCATTAGAAGCATTATCACCCACCACAAAACAACTCTTACCTTTACTAATTAATTGGCCTTTCTCATACTTAGCAAGAAACTCCATCAAGTTCGTTAAACTACGTTTTGCTCCATTAGTGAAAATAAGCGTATCATCCACAAATGTTAAATGAGAAATCATAGGACAATTTAGCAGAGAAGAAAATGGCAAAACTCTTTTAGACTGCACCAATTCAATGAGGCCCCTACTAAGAACTTCAGCACCAATAATGAAAAGACAAGATGGTAAATGATAACCTTGCTTAATGCCCCTAGAAGAATGGAAGAAACCCCCCTAGTCTACCATTGATAATCTCCAAGTACCAATTATTACTAAGAATTTGCCACACCATATCAATAAGCACCTCGGAGAAACCAAATTGTTTGAAAACTTTCAATATAAGTAACCACAACATTCTATCATAAGCCTCTGCCATATCAAGCTTTAGCAAAACATTCCCACCTCTGGCATTAGTATCAATCTTTCAAATCATTTCCTGAGCTAGCAAAATATTCTCTGTAATATTTCTACCTCTAACAAAACCATTATGCTTCTTACTAATGATGAAAAGTAACATCACCGCTAATTTATTAGCATGAATCTTTAAAATAACCTTTGCATTAAAATTACACAGACTGGTGGGGCGAAGATATGCGTAACTAGCTGGACATTGAACTTTAGGAACAATGACAATCAAAGTGCTTGACCAAGAAAGAGGAAGAGGATAGCCATTCCCGACTTGAGAGAGGGAATGGAGTAAGGGGCGACCTTCTCTATGAACTAGACTTTCTCTATGGCCCTCTTTATGTACACTGAAAGCCCCTTTAAAGGTAGCTGACATAGGGGAGTACATGGGAGTCTGCTAACTATCGTTATAAGCTTTTTAATTAGCCTTTTAGGTCCTTTTAAAGTTTATTGAACATATAAGAGCATTACATTACTCTTATCCGCTCCCTCCCTGCGGAATAGTTTCTTAAACAAAGGCACGTACTTGAGATAATGGGTGTACACTGAAAAAAGATTCATAAGTAGTTGTTAATGGAGTTGAAGTTACCAAATTCTGTTTTGGAATTAGCAGAATATCACCAAGTTGCCGCCCTTGCTCAATTTGGGTAAGCGGGGCCTTCCACCATCTAAAATACGCCGGGGTTGTAAATAATATAACGTTCCTAATTCCTTTAAAAAAACTCCAAACCGCTTCTATTAAATCATTATGAATAATTGCCCAATAAGAGGCATAAAAAACACCACCATAGCCATCCGAAACTGCTGCCTCGTCTAAGTTTAAAACAAGAACAACCGCGTGAATCTCGTCTTTAGTTAGAATCTTAATAAGAGAAGCATTATGTTCCTCAGAAATCAACCGAGGAATAAGATGATGCAACAAATCAAACTCAAACTGATCTTCGTTTCTAGAAAAAAGAGAATAATAATATTATACCCCCGCATCAAAAATATCTTTAGGATCCGTTAGCTAGCAACCAGTCGAATCTTGAATCTCAAATATTTTTGATTTGCTTCTCTTCATATTAGTTGAAAAATGGAAGAATCTAGTATTTTTGTCGCATTCTTTAAGCCATTTAGCCTTAGACCTTGTCTCCAAAAAACCTCTTCTATCACCAACTGAGTATTTAAATGCTACCTAGCCAAATCTAAGGCCACTTGACATGCTTCAGAATTATCACCTTCTGAATGAAGCTCCAAAATAGCTACCTTATCTTTAGCAGTCTTTATATCATCAAAAACATTCCCAAAAGACAGTTTATTCCATGAGGAAAGCACCCGACGAAGCCTCCTCAATTTTAAAGCAAAATGAAAAATAAGATTGCCCAAAGCTGACTGTTGCTAACTGTCCTTCACCACCATTGGAAAAGTATCATGATTAACTCACATTTTTTGAAATTTGAAACACCTCTTCACCCTATCCAAATCCTGTTGAAAAACGCCCACCAAAGGAGAATGATCCAACTGCTCCCTATTTAAATGCTGAATGATACAACTAGAAAAAAACTAAATTCTATTTTATATTGCAAAGGAATCTATCAAGCTTCTGCCACATCTGATGCCTAGATTTCTTCCACGTATAAGCACTTCCCACACATGCAGTTAAATTCATTCAAACCACAAGTAGCAATACAGTCATTAAACTCCACAGCCGCATTAAAATCAATGGGATTACCCCTCCCCCCCAATCTTTCACTAGCATATCTAACAATATTAAAATCGCCACCAACCAACCAAGCATCACTAGTATAAGCTACCTATTCAAGAAAACGCCACAATTCCCTTCTTTCTATTTTATTACACTTCCCATAAACAAAAGTCACCAAAAAAGGATCTAAGAGCATGCCGTGTTTACAATGCAATGAAATATACTGAGAAAAGGTATGAACAAGAGTGCAGTCAAAAGCAGAATTCCAGAAAACCTAAATACTACTGTTTAAATTACTAACAGCATTATCAAAACCCAATTGCAACTTCACTTCCACCAATCTAGAATTATCAACCACTGTTGGAAAACTAAACCAAATTTATTATATTGAAGAACCACTGTTTAATTAGTTCTTTGTCTTGGTTAGATTAAAAGTCATGTATTGCCAAAGCCGAGACTGCAAAGGAAGCATGGGGTATTATTCATGCCACTTATAAAGGAGAAGAAACAGTGAAGAAAGTTCGTCTTCAAGCTTTATGATCAGATTTTGAAAAGTTGGAAATGAAAGAAAATGAAGACATTTCGAATTATTTCACAAGGGTTAATTCTGTTGTGAATCAAATGGCGCCAAACGGTGAAACTTTGGAAAATGAAAGAGTTGTTCAAAAAATTCTTCGTAGTTTACCACAAAAGTTCGATTATGTTGTGGTTGCTATTGAAGAATCGAAAGATCTCTCCGCTCTATCTGTGGAAGACTTGCAAGGACGATTAGTGGCTCATGAAATCAAAATCAACAGAAGGAATCCTCCTAGTTCCCAAGTCGATAAAGCACTATCCTCACATGTTATAAATACGGGAGGCCATGGTTTGTCTCGTGGCCGATGAAGAGGAAGAGGAAGAGCTTCTAGGGGCAGAGGCACAAATTTCCAAGGAGGGAGAGGTTTTCCAAGCTATGAAGGAAATTCAAATGAAGAACAAAATCAGAATTCAAGAGGACGTGGTTATAATTGCCAAAGAGGAGGTTATGGTTATCGAGGAGGAGGACATGGAAATCAAAGAGGAAGAGGACGCGGCTATCAAAGAGGACGAGGCCGTGGCTATTTTGAATGTTATAATTGCCACCAACCTGGTCATATAGCTAATGATTGTTGGTACAAGGAAGAAAACAAGACTGTCAAGGCTGGATTAATGCATGAAAATAGAATTGAAGAAGAAACCTTGTTACTCGTTTGTCAAGGTACAACAATAAATAGTAGTATTTGGTACTTGGACAGTGGAGCGAGTAAGCATATGACAGGTGACAGAATGATATTCACAAAACTACTTGAATCAAATCATGGGCAAGTTAAAGTTGGAGATGGAAAGGCATATGAAATTACAGGTGTTGGAGAAGTTGAATTTAAAATGAAGACAGGCAGAAGCGAAAAAATCTCTGAAGTTTATTATGTACCCGGGTTGAAAAATAATTTGCTCAGTATTGGTCAACTTTTGAAAAAGGGGTATGATGTTCATTTCCGAGAGAATTTTTGCTACTTGTCAAAGCAAAATCAGCTTGTAGCAAAGATTGGTGTGGCTGCGAATAATCTATTCTCTCTTAATCTCCAAGCTCCAAACTCGGCTTATTTAACAAGTGTTGATAAAGGGACTTCCAAATTGTGGCACGAGAGATATGGGCACTTGAATTATGGAAGCCTGAAGTTGTTATCGAGAAAGACAATGGTCAAAGTGTTGCCCCAAGTTGATCTTGTAAAAGAAGTTTGTGAAGAATGCCAACTCGGAAAGCAACATCGAAATCCGTTTCCGTTACAAACCTCATGGCGAGCAAAGAGGCCACTTGAACTTATTCATTCAGATCTGTGTGGTCCAATGTCAGAAACGTCACTTGGAGGTAATAGCTATTTTATTTCATTCATTGATGACTACTCGAGAAAAATCTTGGTATATTTGTTGAAAGAAAAATCTGAAGCATTCCATTTTTTAAAAAAGTTTAAAGCCGAAGTTGAACGACACTCTAGTGATTTAATTAAAACTTTAAGGACCGATCGGGGAGGAGAATATCTCTCAAATGAATTTGATCAATATTGTAAAGCGTTAGGAATAAGGCATGAATTGACTACTCGATATACGCCGCAACAAAATGGCGTCTGTGAGAGAAAGAATCGCACAATTGTAGAGATGGCACGATGCATGCTAAAGGAGAAGAAGTTACCTCGAAAATTCTGGGCAGAAGCTGTTTCTTGTGCAGTTTATCTTCTAAACAGATCACCGACAAAGAGCTTGAAGAATGTCACACCGCATGAAGCATGGTACGGATCAAAACCCGATGTTGGTCACTTAAAGGTGTTTGGAAGCATTGCTTATGTACATGTTCCAGGTGCAATACGAACCAAATTAGATGATAAAGCAGAAAAATGTATTTTCATTGGTTATAGTGAAAGAAGCAAGGCATACAAGTTATTTGATCCCAAAACAGAGAAGGTAGTAATCAGTCGTGATGTCCGTTTCGACAAAAATGCTACATTTGATATTGAAGAATATGATACAAGCAATCTGCCAGTTTCACGTATTGAAGAAGGTAATTCTGAAAATGAAGATCACTCTCAAAGGCCATCTCCGAAAAAAATGAGAAGTTTGCAAGATATATATGACGCCACGGAGCAAGTTGATCAAGGTGATGTTGTTTTCTTCGCCTTCTTTGCCGGGGAAGATCCAATTTCTTTTGATGAAGCGTGTAAATAGGGAAAGTGGATGCAAGTGATGAATGAAGAAATCGAAGCTATCGAAAGAAATAACACATGGGAACTCACAAATTTGCCGTCACATAAGGAGCCGATTGGTGTGAAATGGGTTGACAAGACAAAGAAAAATCCTGATGGCTCAATCAATAAATACAAAGCTAGACTTGTTACAAAGGGGTACAAACAGAAGGAAGGAGAAGACTATACAGAGGTATTTGCTCCCGTTTCAAGACTTGACACCATTCGTTTGATTATTTCACTTGCGGCTCAAAACGGTTGGAATATTTTTCAAATGGATGTGAAGTCAGCTTTCTTAAATGGCGTACTCAATGAAGAAGTTTACCTTGAACAACCACCTGGTTTTGTAAAGAAAAGAGAAGTGAAGAAAGTTTACAGGTTGAAAAAGGCATTGTATGGATTAAAGCAATCTCCGCGTGCTTGGTACAGCCGCATTGATTCTTACTTTGAGAAGAATGGCTTTCAAAAATGTCCATGCGAGCACACTTTATACACCAAAATTAATTCATGTGGAAGTTTCATGGTTGTAAGCCTCTACGTTGACGATCTAATTTTTACTGGAAATAGTTTGGAAATATTGAATGATTTTAAGTTCTCTATGATGCAAGAATTCGAAATGACCGATATGGGAAAACTACATCATTTTCTTGGTATTGAGGTTCTTCAATCCAAGAATGGAGTGTTCATTTCTCAAGAGTCTTACGCTAAGGAAATCTTGAAGAAGTTTAGGATGGAAGAAGCAAATCCGGTTTCAGCTCCATGCATCACCGGATTAAAATTAAGCAAGGAAGGTGAAGGAAAACTCGTTAATTCCACTATGTTTCGGAGCTTGGTTGGAAATTTAATGTATTTGACTGCCACTAGGCCTGACATCGCTTATTCTGTCAACTTAGTGAGTAGATTTATGGAATTGCCACATTCAAACCATTGGGAAGCCGCCAAAAGAATTTTGCGATATGTAAAAGGAACTTTGGACTATGGAATCTTCTATCAAGCAAACGTTCCTATTAATCTTATTGGCTACACCGATAGTGATTTGGAAGGAAGTGTGGATGATAGCAAAAGTACTTCCGGGTATGTTTTCAATCTCGGTACAGGGGCAATATCATGGAGTTCTAAGAAACAATCAATTGTCGCCCTATCTACCACAGAAGCGGAATATATCGCAGCCTCTTCTGCTGGTTGTCAAATTATTTGGTTACGAGGAATTTTGGAAAGTCTCAAGCACAAACAGAACTGCCCAACAACGCTGTTTTGCGACAATAGTTCCACTATTTCAGTTACAAAAGATCCTGTTCTTCATGGGAGAACAAAGCACATTCGTATTCGCTTCCATTTTCTAAGAGAGCTCGTGAATGAAGAAGTAATCCATGTTGAGTATTGCAAGACAGGTGATCAAATGGTAGACATGTTTACGAAGCCGCTCAGTGGACTATGTTTTAAAAGAATTGTTGCAAGATTGGGTGTCAGAAGCAAATTTGGTTTACGGGAGGCTTTGTTAGAAAACTAAACCAAATTTATTATATTGAAGAACCACTGTTTAATTAGTTCTTTGTCTTGGTTAGATTAAAAGTCATGTATTGAATAGTTGTCTTGGTAAGAGTCAAATTCAGTCCTTGGAATGCTTTCCAATTAATAGCCATTTATGTATTTGGAATGCTATTTAAACAGCTCTTTGGTAAAAGGTTGTAAGAGATTTAAAAAGTAATTGATGTTTAATTAAGAGAACTTCTTTCCACTGTTTTTTTTTCTTGTTTTTTTCTCCTACAACCACAAGTTCACTAATAGTAACAAAATCTAAGCAATGTAATTGAATAAGTTTTTGTAATCGAATCAAAGAGGAACTATCAGCAATTCCTTTAATGTTCCAATATATATAACAACTTAATAATTGAAAATGTTTGGAAGGAGCCTTCTGAGTTACCTTTCTGCCCCCACGAGAGCCCTTTTTCCTTCTACCCTTCTTTTTCTTACTAGACTGACCAACTAAAATGGGAGTTGAAGAAGCACAGTTACAACTAGGTGCTCTTTTCTTCAACCAAGTATCAAAATTCTCCGAATCCTTAAGAAAATGACCATTCACTTCCTGAACATCCATCTTAGAACAATTCCATACCACAGTATTGGGGTTCTTACTAGGTGAAATACAAAGCTCAACTAACCTCCTGGGAGGAGGCGGAACATGAACTATTCAGCCCCTTCCTCCATCAGAATGAACTAAACCATCACTATCCGTATCACCTTCAAAAGGCCTGACAACATCCCCACCCACTTCGGTTTCATTTGAAAGTTAAGAAACAAAATGCAACCCACTTGCCTCTCCTAGAACTTTCTTACCCTGCTAAATTTCAAACCATTTAAAATCTTACTCATCATTAGAATTTACTTTACCACATTCAAAATCAATAGCCTTACTTAGAGGCGTCACTTAGTTGTGTATGGGCATTGATGTAGAAGAGTTAGCTTTCACCACTGAAGCAGCAAATTCACCAGTATTTAACATATTTTTAAATGAAGCCACACTAGCATTGGACATGATATTTCCTCGAACACCTGGTGTACCCTCCACAAGAGTAGCAATTGGCTAAGTATTCTCCACTTGAGCAACCATGTTAAAATGTCTACTAGTCATCGCAAATTGAGTATCATTTCCTATCTTACAGTTCTCTTTATCATGGCCCTGTCGTAAGCACCAAGTACAATAGCGAGGCAAAACCTCATATTCCACAGCTTTCTAAAACCCTCCTTCGCCTATACGAACCCAAATCCGAAAAGGTAAGTTTTGTAAAAAGTTCACTTCGACATTGATACGCACCAAACTAAGTCGAGTTAACTGTGTAGTAGCATTATCCATACACAAAGGACGCACCACCATACTAGCAATTGCAAACAAGCTTTGTTTTGTAAAAAATAACACAGGAAGCTGAGGGAAAGAAACCCAAACTGGAGCAATCGCCGCCTCAACATCAACCCAAAAGTCCTTAGTCCATTTAAAAACCCTGATTGGGTAGTGTGTTAGATACCATACCTCTTTCAACCAAACACAACGAAAATCTTCCTCGTAATGAAATCAAATAAGTATATGCTTCACATCCAATAGCGCTATAGAATACGCCACTTTCAAACCAATCGTCGCAAAGGCTGACCTAGTCTCATTAAAATAAAGCCATAAAGGTGCTCCATACATATATCCACCGTAGTTCCCCCCCTCCCCCCAAATCATAACTAAGGATTTAGTGAATCCACTTCGAGCTGAGGTTTATATTTAACAGAGCTTTCTCTAAGAATTCCCAACTAATCTTATCATAATCCATCTCAAGGTCGATTTTAAAAATCATAACCCGCTTACTACCTTTGCTTTTTTCAAGCGAGTGTATGATTTCCTAAGTTACTATAATATTATAAGATGTTTGTCTACCTGGAAGAAAGCTAGATTATGATGGGCCAGTCAGTTTCCATAACAAAGGCCTGATCCTATTAACAAGGACTTTCATAAGAATTTTATAAGAAACATTATAGAAGGTAATGGGTCTAAACTAAGTAATAAGGTCCAGGTTATCCACCTTAAGAAGAAGACTAATAACGCATCTATTCATATTAGTGGGAAATTGATGAATCAATTCTTAATAAAGGAACACACAACCGAACTAACTTTATCCTAAAATTCTTGATAAAACATCGGTTGGATCCTATCGGGGCTAGGATTCTTAAGAGTTCTATATTAAAAATCACTTGTTTAATTTTCCAATATGAAATCAGGAATTCAAACCTGCAACTTTCAATATTCATCTGTTTTCCAGCCCTTGGGGAATGGGATCAATCAACCTCCTCAACATAGTGGTTATCTAATAGGTTATTGTAGTATGAAGTAATGTGTGAGGTGAGGTCCCTCGGTTCATCAGTCCACACATTGTCAACTTTAAGCCTATCAATTTTGTTCATTTTCATTTGAAGCATAGTAGAAAGATGAAAAAAAAAATTGTGTTTTAATCACCCTTAGTTAGCCATTGGACACGTGATTTTTGTATCCAAAACAACTATTTGTGTTTAAGAATGCAATGCCACAGGCTTACATAAAGAGAGTCTAAACTATGAGAATAGTTATTCTCAAGGGCAATTTCGACTCCCTCTAGACGGGTTTTGATTTTTTTTGTATGAAAAATGTTCCCATACACATTATTATTCAAAAATTTAGCATGAGCAATAAAGTTTTCAAGATTCATATTAAGATCTTCATTGGAATCCCATGATTTCTCAATCAAAGATTTGAAATTATGGTAATCAAACCACCCACCTAATAGTCTAAAATGCTTATTGAAATTATGGTTGACATTCACACCTTTTATGGCAACACGGACTAAACAATGATTCGATAGGGGTACACAAAAGGTTCCATACATAACCATTCAAGAACATGAGCCTCCATTCTAGGTTAGCCAGTGCCCGATCAAGTCTGACAAGTGTGTTCATAAACCCCTTTATGCCATTCGTTCAACTGAGCTTTAAACTGGTTTAACTATGGTCCATTAGATTTAAATCACCCGTCGGAGCCAAGTTTTGGATTGGTTTATGCTCATCTTCAAGATATCAACCCAAAAGTTCTTGTACCTACTATTAGGAAAAGGGCTAGTATACACAGTTGAAATAAGCCATTATTCATAGTTATTTCTAGTCACAATAACTTGAGATATGTGTTGGAATTTTCTGATAAATACAATGTTAGGGTTATACAACACCCAAATTCCCTCTGCTCGCCCTTGGGGATTCTCGTGAGCTGTTTCAGTAAACCCGAATTGGTTGAAGCACCCATTCATGCTATTAAACGGCATTCTAGTCTTTAGAATAGTGATTATTTTGGGACCATAATCCTTTATCATGTCAACAATATTGTTTCTAAAGTCGTTATTGATGGCTCTACTTTAGTTCTAGAATAAAAGCTTCATGGATAACAAATCAGGGAGATCTGGGAAGAGAACACTAGTGTTCCATCCCATCATCGTTCTGATTCACTGTTAGACTCCATTGTTGTCGTAGTTGCCATGACTTGGGTTTGAGTGCATCCACGAACTCCCCATCTTGTATCACTTTGGGTTTATCCCCACTTTGGTTTGATTAATTTTCCAGATCACTTTTGTCAGTGTAAGATTCTCTGTTTCTGATTCTATGAAAAACCAAGTTGCATTGTTCTCTAGGAGTTGTTGAACCACCATTAGTGGAGACATCCTTCCATGCACTCCATTTATTTGTGACGTTTGACTGTCCATCTTCTAATTCAGTGATAATTGTAATTCCCACAATGGATAATCCAATAATAATAATAAACCATAAGTTTGCGTTTGATAAACATGTCAAATCTGGATTTTAGGAAAAGCTTGTTTAATTTTGAAGATTCTTGAAAACCTTTGTGATATTGATGCAATTAATGAACTATAATAGAAAAATAACCAATCAATCACAACATAAGGGTTTTTTACGTGGTAAACTCTCAACGTGAGAGAAACATCCACGGAGGCACCCTACCTCGGAACAAATCCACTATATAACAAGTTTTTACAAGAGTTTAAACGGATAAAAGGAATACAACGACCCTAGTGCACATCCCGTACAAACCAAAGGGTACACAACTTCCCTCACTAAGCCGACTCAATAAACTCAACAAAACTATCCCAACACTAGTAGATTTCTCCAAGATAACCTCACCAACAACAAGAATCAAATATCAAAGAAATAAGCTCAACAAGAACATTATATTTCCTAAGTTCCAGATTTCGAAATCACAATATATCATCAACAAAATCAGGAATACAACAAATTACACATGAACAAAAATCTCACAAGAATTAATCCTAACAAATTCTCATATTCAATTTCCCAGATTTATACAAACTATTTCGCAATAGCAAATTCACAATAAAAATAATCCGCAGACTAGATATTAACAAATGATAAGCAACAATACTTGATAGCAAAACTATCAACATATTTTATCAGCATCAAAACAGCTTATACGCACAGTAGCAAAATCAATAGAGACAGATTTTCTCAGCAATAAACAGCTATATAGGATCTGATTTCTCACAATGTTTCACAGCAATACAATCAAACAGATTCGCAGTAATAGCAACTGAAAAACAACAGCAGTGAAAAATAGATTTACAGTAATAAATTAAAACAGATTCAGCACATCTATTATCAAGATTTAAGTCAAATTTTCCCAAAACTGATTTTAATACAAACAGATTACAATAAACAAATCTTAAGAATAAGAACAAGAAAAATAAGAACAATGAGAGAAAGATCTTAGAAAGATAGTACCAGATTTAAGGAGAATTATCCACGCAAATCAGAAAGATAGATCTGAAAATTAAAGCACCAGCGAAACAGATACACTGCAGAAAATCTCACAACGGCGAAATCACAGCCACAAACCGAGTGTACCACAACAAGAACAACAATAAAACTCCTGATCTTCAACTCCGAAAAACACTAAATCAATATCGAACCCTAATAACAATTTTGCACATAGAATCTATCAAATAAACACTCAAAATACTCTCTCAAGTTAAGAGATGAACACAAATCAAACTAATCTCTAGATTAATACTCAAATACCCTTAAAGAACTTGTGGTCTTATCAATTTTCTAGAGAGAGAAACAAATCGAGAGAGATAGGAGAAAACTTGGGCTCGAAGAAACTGTGTGTTGTGAGTGTGTTCACTACGGCTAAAAGAAGAAGAAATATATATATATATATATGTGTGGTCCTAATCAAAGGCTTGGATCATATTTAATCTAATGGTCACAAATAAAGGAGAAAATATATATATATATATATCTATATATATTAACCCATTTAAAACACAAGCACATTTAAAACACAATTAAGCTCAATAAAAATTTAAAACCCATTTTTTAATAATTCTAGAACTTATTAGAAATATACTAAAATGGAATTTAAAATATATACCTGATCTTATAAGCTCCGCGCTGCAATCAATATACTCGGATATGGCTTCGACTGTCAAAAATAAAATTGAGGGACGTGCAATCTAGACATGAAGAAGGACTTTTTTTTACTCGAAATGCTCTAAACATTGTAGCCGAAGAATGGCACTTACAGTAATATCTGGTGGTTTTCCTATTTTGTTGAAAGGGTTACTCTGAGGGAATATGGTTGTGTTAGTGGTGTTATTGTGTTAATGTTTTGGGTGATGGTTAGGATTTATATGGTGGGAATGAGTGGGAGAAATGTAGAGAATACAGAGCGGTAATTACTAGCTTTAATGACCCTATAAGGCTTTTTCTTTGAAGCCATCTTGTTATGTCCAATCGTAGGAGTGTCAGCCTTTTACCGACCTTGTATATTTAATTTATGTCACTATATAGAAGACAAAGTGTGACGCCCCTAATTACGGGTACTTAAATTAGAGGTGTAACACACAATTAACACTCTTTTTTTAAAAAAAAAAAATATGTATATATATACATATAAAATTGAGGCCATTCCCTTTATTCATTCTGCTCTCTTCCTGACATTCCTTATTCATGTCATTAGGGGCTACATGTAATAGTAAAAATAAACGTAAGCTTCGTAATCCCATGAGTACAAAACTTAGTATGGTACCGCCAAAATTTCAGTATATTAGTTTATATGTTGTTAGACGATATAAATTATTATATTTTTCAAAATACAAGAAATAGATCTAAATAAAATTTAGCTTATATACAACCCTTTCTCAAATCAATAAAATTTTATCCTGTTATGAGCCTGTGAGAACTCGCGCTCTCGACGCACGAACCCTTGTGGCAGCGATTCCTCCGGTTTCCTGGTTTAAATTTTGGAAAATCATTCGTTTTATTATAAGGAAAAAGGTGACGATTTGCAAAGGAATTAGAGTCACCATTTTGTTTTATTAAACAAACAAAAGTCTGTGTAAAAAAGGAACATTTATGGATTAAACACCCCTTAAACAAAATTAATGCAAAACCAGTTGATTCAAAGGGTTCGGGGATTAAGTTACGAATCGGGAAGGTGTTAGGCACCCCAATTCGCCCTTTCGGTCTCTAAGTAGGATATGCGTGGAATTATAATCGAATATTTGTATGTTAATTGATGTTATTGCTATCGGTCCATAGTTTTAAGAAAAATGGGATTTTGGGGTGGGGATGAAAACCATATGCTTTTTATTTCGCCCCTCGATTTTAGAAATCAGTGTGTGTGTGATTTGAAAGATGATTTTAATAATGATAGATAACAAAACAAGTGTTTTTAAAAAGATTTAGGGCTTTTTTGGAAGCTAATTCAATGTGGAATCTAATATTCGGCAATCCTCAAGATTCATTCGTCAATAATGTACCACAGTTTAATAATTTAAACTAGCATTGACGAATCTAGTACTCTCATATTGGATATTTACGTAGGCACTGCGATTTATAGATTAAATCAGATACAAACATGTATTGATTTATTCGTAAATCGAGACTGATAAAATCAGAATTTTATGAAATTAACTAATAGAAATATATTTAAAATGGTTTATAGCTTGTTCTACGCCTTCGGTTTTGAAAACAGGGTTTAAATATGAAATCTGGACTGATTTTGAGATAAATAGTAATTTTTACATGCGATTGATCAATTATAACTGATAAAATAAAAATAGATAAAAAATTAAAGTCGAATTAAAATAAAAAATACCTGAGAGCCTCGAGAATAATAAAATACTATTTTATAGCACTGTGCTCGAAATCTCAAAACTGATTGATGCTTCAAATGGGGTCAGTGTAGGTGTATTTATACCTATAGAATGATTAATGGGTTGGGCTAGAAGTGTTTGTCTGCGGACAAGGGGCGTGTTCGCGGACAAGCCCTTGATTTACACATGTGACCTTTTTTTTTACAATTTTGGCCAAAATAAACATCGGATTAATCTAATTTTTTAACACGTTATTACCCATGTTAAGACCTGCCTACTTTTCATATTTCAAAATTTTTGGACATCGGAAAGGGCTCCGTTTGATTTTGCAAGCCGAATTTTCGATTTTTTGAATTCTCGAAGATCTGACCGTCGAATCAAGTTGATTTTTTAATATGTTATTTTCAGTATCAAAATTTCATATTTTTGGAGGTTGGGAAGTATCAAAAAGAGAAAAAATAAAAAATCGGCTGGGAGGGGTTTGTCCGCGGACACAAGCCCCAAAGGCTTGTTTCATTACACACAGGATAATGAGTGTGTCCGTACGCGGTTTTTTTAATTTTCGGCAAAAGAATTGTTGGATTGATCTAATTTTCTAGTATGTTGTTTTACATTATATAAAATATCTACTAAACAAATTTGATCTTATTTGGACTTCGGGAAGGTCGTCTTTCGATTATCCAAAGTAAACTATCAATTTTCTGAATTCCCGGAGATCCGATAGTCGAATTGAGTTGATTTTTGAGTATGTTTTTACTTGTGTAAATGTATAATAACCCTAAAAGTTTTAGGATTATCAAAAATGGGTAACTCTCCTTTCACAAGTTTCCATGAGTTTTGACGGTTTTCGATTTCGGCAGCTTTCGATAATTCTCGTAACTTCTTATCCGGGTGTTTTTTTGGCTTTGTTCTTCGACCTGTATCATATGTATATAGTATGTATGCATCTAGGAATTCTTTTGCATGCATGTGTGCTCATTTTCTTAGAGTTCAGGATTCTTACTGGGGTCGCAAAATGAGGTGTTCACAGACCATCTCGGCCTGGGTTCTTTGGGAAGCAAAGAAACCAGGAAGATAACAAGAACGCATCATTTTATAGAATTCACATGAATTATAATGCTATGCGAATGATGTCGTGGTATGTTGTTTATCTCTTCTTGGGAATGATGGGTGATTTTTGGACCATTTAGGACATTCCCCGTGTTGTACTGCGACCTTGTTATGCTGTACTCCAACAGGCTGGGGAGATTTTGTCAATGATTTTGGTCTGGTGTTGAACTGATGTACTCCCATTGAAAGGGACGGTTCTGTCAACGATTCTAATTGTGGTACTATGCTGATGTACTCCCATTGGTAGGGACGATTCTATCAAAGATTTGATTGGGTGTTAAGCTGATGTACTCCCATCGGTAGGGACAGTTCTATCAACGATTTTGATTGGGGTGTTGAGCTGATGTACTCCTGTCGGTAGGGACAGTTCTGTCAATGATTTGATTGGGATGTTGAGCTGATGTACTCCTATTAGTATTGACGGTTATGTCAACGATTTAATTGGGGTGTTGAGCTGGTATACTCCCATCAGTAGGGACGATTCTATCAATAATTTGATTGGGGTGTTGAGCTAATGTACTCCCATCGGTAGGGACAGTTCTGTCAATAATTTAATTGAGGTGTTGAGCTAATGAACTCCCATCGATAAGGATAGTTCTGTCAACAATTTGATTGGGTGTTGAGCTGATGTACTTCCATCGGTAGGGACAGTTCTATCAATAATTTAATTGGGTGTTGAGCTGATGTACTCCCATCGGTAGGGACGGTTTTGTTAACAATTTGATTGAGGTGTTGAGTTGATGTACTCCCATCGGTAGAGACGGTTCTGTCAATAATTTGATTGGGTGTTGAGCTGATGTACTCCGATCGGTAGGGACAATTTTGTCAACAATTTGATTGAGTGTTAAGCTGATGTACTCCCATCGGTAGGGATGGTTCTGTCAATAATTTGATTAGTTGTTGAGCTGATGTACTCCCATCGGTAAGGACGATTTTATGAACAATTTGATTGGGGTGTTAAGCTGATGTACTCCTATCGGTAGGAACGATTCTATTAACAACTTGATTAGGGTCCTTTGAAGGGATGAAGGTAAGTGATCTAAGTTGATGGTTGTTGGTCTACTAAAAATACTGTTTTGGTGAAGGAGGTTCGTGATTTAGGATAAAAGTTGATGGAAAAATTAGAATTTATGGTCTGCTGGGGAATGAGGATTCCTACTGGTTAGGATGAGGGCTGAAAGTTGATGATCTGTTGGGGATATGATTATTGGTGGTGAGGGACGGTTGATGATCTGCTTGGGGGATCCTTTTTTATCCGGTAAAAATCAATTCTTGATGAATTTCTACCCTGAACGTTTTGGGGATTGCCATTCCATTGTTCCTCAGATCTCGTGTGTGTTTTTTTTGGGTTTCTCACCTCCTGATTTAAGTTCTTGCCAAGTTCTCTACAGTATTAGGATTTTAGACTATTGTAGTGTTTTTTCCTGGCTTTCAGGGAACATTATTTTACACCACATTTTTTCTGTTCTTGATGCCCTTATATCATCTCGATTGATTGAAAGCTTTGTGATGTAGCTTATTTATTCTCTCTTTTTTGCATGGTCAGCAGCCTTCCTCACCCAAGACGTAGCCCTAGGCCTTTTTGGCCTAGCTGTCATTCTTGATGTGGCTCTCGTTGCCATCTTTCCTTATTTTTAATTTTGTGATTTCTCCTTTTTTGGTATTGTGGGATTTGTCCGCTTTTCTACTCTTTCAATTTTTTCTTGTACCCACTTTGTTCTCATCAACCAGTTTTTGCTCTGTTATGAGCTTATTTCATGTGCCCTATGGATTCTTTGGTTCAAAATCTTGCAATTGGTTTCACCGTGCGTGTGCTTTGTGCTTTTCGATCTGAGAATCTTAGGGTTTTGTGACCCCAAATCATTTTTTAGTAGAGCTGATCAAGGATTAATTTTTTATTATTTTATTTGGATAAAAGAGGTGAATAGGGTCTTGCGGACAAGGGGTATGGCTGTGGACAAAGGGTATGGTTGAGGAAAAAAGGTTGGGAAATGGTGTGTCTGCAGACGGAGGCGTGAAAAAGGTGTGTCCATGGACGGAGGGTTGAAAAGGGTGTGTCTGCGAACGGAGGCTACGACTCTATATATATCGATTTTATTTATTGATTTTCTTTACCCTTTTCATTGCTTTCTACCATAATTTCTTTAATAGTCTCTAGCTTATATCTCAATTTCTTGCTTTTTTATCATGGCTCACTTCGATCCTTTTGCTAACATCCAAACCTCTCCAAATCTTCCGCCAGGCTGTCTCCCTGGTGATTCTCTTTATCCTTACTTGGCTAGTGATGATGGCTGCTTGTCTGTGGCTTATCACCATGATGATTGAGAACGTGTGGAATGGCAGGAGGCTAATGGTGCTGTCCACCGCCGTGCTATATATAGAGATACTGTCATTTCCGCCATTCGCCCTCTTTGGCTTCTCATGGAGCCTGCTCACCATCTATTTTTTGATCGTCGAGAGGTACGTTGTTTATGCATGCTATGAAGTTCCTATTTCTGTATGCCATGCTAGATGTGTCACCAATATGTTGTGAAATGTATGTTTACAATATGCCATGTTAGATATATAGTTACCTATGTGTTATCATGCCATGTTATATGTATGCTTACCATTTTTGAGCTTTTTACCTGCTTTCTCTTTTAAAAATGTATGGTACGCCACTGGCCTTGGAGCTTGCCAATGCTGAGCTTCTCCGAATTTGGTTCAAGAAGTTTGGATTGCTACTCCTCCGACAGTTCGTGAGTTCTTATGTGCGACCCCATTTGGCCCTATAATGGATATGTTGCCAGAGCACCTGTTGCGTAGTCAGTATTTATTAACTGCACTGGCTGAGAGCTGGTTTGACACCACTCACACCTTTCACTGGAGCTGGGGGGAGATGATGATGACTCCTACGGATTTATATGCTCTGACGAGTTTGCCGGTTAGTGGTGACCCTATTGAGTCTTCTCCTGGCATTCGCATTTCTTCAGAAGGGAAAATTGCTGCTTTAGGATGTGGATTTCCTGGTAATGTGATTTGTCATGGTGCATTAGTTACAGTTTGAGAATGAACGTATTTTTGCTACCAGTGGGGTACTTTCTCGATAAAAGATTCGTCAACTTGCTCGGTGTATCATTCTCTTAGTATTACAGAAGTTGTTTGTGGCCCGTGGTAGTAATGAGACGTGCTTGCATTGGTTGTTTATTTTGAAAGACTTTAGTGTTATTCGCTATTGGGACTGGGGAGGGTTGGTCTTGGTTGTTTTATATGAATCTATGGACAATTTCTCTCGCCGTTCTTCTCCTACCCACTTGGGGATGTCTATACTTTAGGAGGTAATTTATGTATTCTACCTTTCATTTTAACCTGAGTTTTGGCTTATGGTTCTTGTTTTATATTTATAGACCCAATTTTTTGGTTACATTGGTTATGGCCCTACCCGGCTCCTTTCTTCTGAAGGTTTTTCTTATTTTCGTCCGCTTTATGCGGGTCTTTGTCGAAAACCTTATCGATACAAATATTCTACTTTTTATCGGCCGGACGTCTATGGAGTCACCCCCGATCGAGTATATTTTTCTTCCTCTCTGTATGTTGTGTCTATTTCTGCACGGTTTCTCATTACATTTTTTCCTCTTCTTTTGTAGGTGAATTGGACTCCTTGTCTATTTCCTCTTCTTTTTTCCTCTTTTTTTTTTCCTCTTTTCGAGCAGTCTTTGATGGCCTCTCGGACTCAACGTTTATTGAAACATGAGTACAATTTTTTTTTTACCTGGGTGAGAGGGTAATGTGTTAACACTCCCCTGGGCTAGCTTTGATTTCACCTGCTTTCTTGCCCCTTCGAGATGCAGCGCCCACGTATCATTTTTGATGAGGATTGTCTGCCTCTTTTCAGGGGTATTGACTTTCAGGCTTTTCTGACAAACATGCCTTACCCTCAGTTTATCCAAATTTATCTGCTACAGGAGTCTGTTGAGGATACCCCCAAGATATCTATGATCATTATGCTACTATTGGGGGGTGATTCAAATTGTATTAAAGGGCATAAGTGGTTGAAGATGTATAGACCAAGTTATATGATAGCTATTGGGCAGTCTGTCGAGGATGAGGTTATTTCTGATACTATCTCGGATGACGGCGATGATGATGGGGGTGGTGATGATACGGATAGTGGTAGCTCTAGGGGTCGAAGTCGTCATGATGATTCAGATAAGGATTGTGATCTTGGTGGGGGTGACGGAAGTGGTAGTGGGTTTGGTGGTCGAGGTCGTGGTCGTGGTTATAGGATTGGTAGTCATGGTGATGGGATGAGTAGTCATGGTGGTGACATTGGTCGCGAGGGTGGTAGTCATGGTAGTAGGGTTAGCGGCGGTGTTGATGCTAGTGGTGGAGCCGCGGGTGATGACGTGGGTGTGACCATGTCGGGTCTCTTTTGTCCCAATTATGTTGAGGAATTTAATGTTGGGGGTCAACCAGTGGGGCAAGGGTTGGACTCATATTTTCATGGCGGTTTATCTGAGTTTGTTGCTGGTTTTAGTTCTCTCTTTTCGAGTAGTCATACCACTAGTAGCTCGAGGGGCACTATGCCGCAACATTCTGAGGCGAATTTTTGGGCTACCCAGCGGGATTTGCTACAGGAGGAGGCGGCTAGGAGATTCGTAGCGGATCAACGGATTCCTTCTGGCCCGAGTCAATTTTCCATTCCTTTCCATTTGCCCGATATACTTGATGTTTTACCCTACCTTTCTGGTGGTAAGCCGATAGTGTGTAGAGTTCGCTCCGTCCCGACGCCTGATAGGTATCTTTTTTCTGGGCCACCAAATGATGAATTGGTTGCTATTCGTTGGGGGGATGTGCGTCGTATCTATACCAGGCCTTTTGACGTTTGGAGTTTCCTGTGTTTCTGTGCTCCTCAACCGGCGGACCATGATAGGGATTATTGTCGATCGTTGCAACTAAATCATGGCTATATAAGCGGATTCTCTGATCGTGGTTCACCTGCTGATTCTTCTGATGGGTCAATTAGGAATAACCTGTATCTTTAGCTCATCCGACTCGACATAGTTCCTCATCTCTTCGTTCTCTGTTGGATCCCACGGAGGACGTCGGCTCGGCGGCTAAGCGTGGTCGCTAGTTATTTTGTAAAAGTTGTTGTATTTTGTTTTGAAAAGTGTATTAGTTTTTATTTATTTATTTTTTTTTTGAAAAATGTGTTATTAGAAAGCAAGTTACTCTGCTCGAAAATGTCTTATATGTGAAATGCATGCAATGTAGACTTTTTTCCAAAAATATGTCAAATATTTTGAGAAAGTATTATTTATTTTAAGAAGTCTTATAGGCAGAAACATACATTTTTGTCTTTTGCGAACAAAAAGCGATTTGTGTCTTGCGGGCAAATGTCTTAAGGTGTTTGTTTGCGGACGAATGGGGGGTCCGTGTCTTGTGGACCAACATCTTAAGGTGATTGTCCATGGATAAAAGGTATGACCCCTATATATATTCCATCATTTCTTTCATTTTTTCCACTCCTCTCATTCTTTCATTCCCTTACTCTTCTTCTTTCTACTTATAATATGTCTGCTTTCCATTCCGATGATGCTCTTTAATTCCTTCAGTCTCTTAGGCTGCTCATGCGCGACGACACTGCTTTGAACTGGGGGAATTGGGGTTGTCTTTTCCACTGGCGGTCTGTGGATATTCAGTATAGTTTTATTCTCGGGGCTGTGCCTTTTTGGGATTATGTTGATCACGTTTTTCGTTTTGGCATTAACGAGCTATGTCCTACTTATGAGGAGTTCGCTTGATTCTTAGGTCAGGCTGTCGATGCCAAGCTTGCCACTTTGGCACCTACCCTCAGTCCTCGCCTGATTCTTGCAGAGATTCTTCATGTGGACTCCCGCATTTGCCATTCGATGTTTAGCCCTGCTGGCCTGGATCTCCGTCGTCTAGTTATATTTTTGCTTGATTCTTAAGTTGACTTGGGTTTTTCTCATGCTCATACCAGTGGTGCCATGGTATGTTGTTTTGACACCTTGCTATTTGTTACTAGAGACTTCATCATTGACCCGTTTATTGTTTTATTGGTCCACCAGGCTCTTAGTGGACGTTCGATTGTTCTATATGTTTTAGCTGAGACTCTGAATGGGTTAGATGCCATATTTTCTGGTGGATCTGATTTTTTTCATGGTAGCTCGATATTATTGTACATGTGGTTTTTAGAGCATTTTTTATTTGTATTGGATAGTCACGAGGGCCCTGCCATTATGCGGAATCCCGCACACTTCTTTGGTCCTATTCTGTTGCTTGGTGGTTTTCGGAGTTCCCATGATTGGACTGATGTCTTTGCTGAGGTTACCCCATTCATTAGGTGGCACCTGCCATGGTGGCAGTTACAGTCGATGGTTTTGGCTACAGGAGGCAGCATTATGTGCGGATGCAGGGTCTATGTTTCACCTCTTTCTATATCCCTTCGAGGTTACTGCGACAAATCAATGTTCCCTGGATGGACCTACCTGCTCCTCGAGATTTCAGGGCTGACTCTATTCTTGTTAATGTCCAACTCTCTTTAAGGCTTCTGGTTATGTGGAGAGAGCATTTTATTAGGTCTTTTGGAGCTGTCGAGTTTGGGATTTCTCGCCCTATAGTTGAGGTACATGTGAGGCGAATCTAGGACAGAGGTCGGGATCGGGTTCTTGGTATCCCCCATCAGATGCATTGGTTCGAGTTTAAGGAGAAGGTTCCCACTGTTGATGCCACAGTGATCGGGTAAAAAGATGTTTTTGGATGATTTTTGAAATTCATTTTGTTTTTGTAAACTTGTTTTGTCGTTTTGAAAGAAAAGTATGAATGTATGGTTTATTTTATTTTATAAAAATTAGACCGGACCTGAAGTCACTTCTCAGGTTGCCTATGTTCCCCTTGTTCTTCTATCTCAAATCTTGGTTGTGGGGCTCAGGTCTACGTAGTTCTTGGGTGTGCTGGCTTACATCCTTATTGATAATATTTCTTCAGACGATCCAGATTAACCGAAGAGTTGAACTATTGTCCATCTGTATCTATGAGTATGACTTCTCCCCCGGAGAAAATTTCTTTGACAATGTATGGCCCGGTCCATTTTTGTGTGAATTTACCCCTCGGATCTCTAGCTGGTTCCCTGATTTCTTTTAGTACCAAATCGTTTATATGTATCCCTCTTGCTTTCACCATCTGATTGAATGTTCTGGCGATTCTTTTCTGACACCCTTGTTGATGATAGGCGGCTTTCAGTCTTTTCTCATCGAGTAGTGCAACTTTTTCATAACGGCTTTGGACCCAGTCTAATTCAGACATCGAGCTTTCCAGTATCACTCTTAGTGACGGAATTTTTATTTCAACCGGCAGTACTGCTTCCATCCCATATGTTAATAAGAACGATGTTGCACTTGTAGACACCTTTTCAGTAATGAAGTACCCCCACAATGCGTATGGTAGTTTATCGGCCTAGTCTCACCCACTTTTCACCATTTTACTGATCACATTCTTTAGGTTCTTATTTGCTGCTTCTACCGCACCATTGGCCTGGGGTCTGTAGGGGGATGATTTATTCCTCTATATCCCATATTCTTCTATTATATCGTTGGCTTCCCCTTCAAAGTGGGTTCCGTTATCGAACACTATCTTATGCAGCGCTCCAAACCGGCAGATGAAGTTTCTTTGAATAAACTTTGCCACTTTCTTGGCATCAAGCTTCGCATACGATTCCACTTCTACCCATTTTGTGAAATAGTCAATTGCTACCAGTATGTATTCGTGCCCATTGCTTGCTGGTAGTGATATTTTCCCAATGACATCTATTCCCCAAACTGAAAAAGGCCAGGGTGCTGTCATAATGTACAACTCTTTTGAAGAGAGCTTCTGAGATTTTGCATGAACCTGGTACAGGTGACATTTTCTAACATAATCATTACAGTCTTGTTGCATGGTGGTCCAATAGTACCCTTGTCTGACTATCTTGCGGGCTACGGTGTGTCCATTCATGTGGGGTCTGCATTCTCCCCCATGTATCTCATCCATAACTGGTTAGAACTCTTCTTCTTTCAGGCATCTGAGATGTACCCCGTCATGACTTCTTTTGTACAATTTTCTTGAATAAATAATGAATTGAGCTGCCAATATTAGGAGTGCTATTCGGGTTTTCTTGTCAGCACCCTCAGGGTATTTCCTTTCTTTTAAAACCCTTCAGATGTCGTAATACTATGTTGATGGGTCTACCACTTCCTTTCCTTCGCACTTAAGGATGAGACAGTACACAGGAATTTCCCTTTACTTAATGGTTATCTGTATTGTTTGCATATCTTTGCGAATTTCTACCATTAATGCCAGAGTTGCTAGTGCATCAACAAAATTATTCTGGCAGCGAGGAACATGATGGAACTTAACTCTTTCAAACTTGTTTGCCACCTCTTGCAATCGGTCTAAATAAGGGATGAGCTTCTCTTATTTGATTTTCCATTTTCAGAGTATCTGATGAATGATTAGGGCTGAATCTTTAAATACCTGTATCTTTGTTACCCCTTTCTCGAGTGCGATCTCTAACCCCACGATGCAAGCTTCGTATTCAGCGGTATTATTGCTGCAATCAAACTATAGCCAAAAGGACAATGGCGAGTGGACTTGATCAAGTGAGATCAACAGGATTCCTATCCCATAACCATTTTTATTTGCAGCCCCGTCAAAATATAGCTTCCATTCACCCTCTACTTCTGCGAACATAACCATTTCATGCAGAAAGCTGGGTTCTTCCCCTTCTTCCATTTTTGTAATAAGGTTACCAACTAAGAAGTCTGTGATAATCTGCTTTTTAATCGCCTTTTGAGTAACATAAATGATATCAAACTCTGATAGTAAGAATACCCATTTGGCCATGTGGTTAGTTAACACTGATTTTTTGAATAAGTACTTTAGCGGGTCTAATCGAGCTATAAAAGTAATTGAGAATATGAGCATATAATGGTGCATTTTCTGTGTGGCCCAAATTAACGCTGCGCAGGATCTCTCCAATGGCGAATAATTCCTTTCATATGGCAATAATTTCTTGCTGATATAATAGGTTGCCTACTCTTTCCGGCTCTGAGTTATGTGCTGGGCTAACATGGCCCCTGCGGCAGTTTCATTAACTGTGAGATATAACAATAAGGGAAGTCCTGGCTGTGGCGGAACGAGGATTGGTGGATTCAACAAATATTCTTTGATCTTATCGAATGCTACCTGACACTGTTCATTCCATTGGCCATCTGATGATTTCTACAATAACTTGAATATGGGTTCACATTTCTGCATGAGATGTGATATGATATGAATCGGATGATATACTGTAACTTACCCAATAACCCTCTAATTTCCTTTTCAGTGCGTGGTACGGGCATTTCTTAGATTGCTTTTACCTTGGCAGGGTCTACCTCGATTCCTTTCTTGCTAACCATATACCCCAGTAGTTTGCCTTTGGTTACTCCGAATACACATTTTTGTGGATTTAACTTCATCTAGAATTGCTTGAGCCTATCAAAGAAGGCTTTAAGGGTGGGAAGATACCCTTCCCTTTCTTTAGACTTAATGGTCATGTCATCCACATAAACTTCTACCTCTTTATGGATCATATCATGGAACAAGGTAGTTGCAGCCCTTCAGTATGTTGCCCCTGTATTTTTTAATCCGAATGGCATAACTGTATAACAGTAGGTTCCCCATGGAGTTATAAAGGCAGTCTTATCCTGATGGTCGGGTGCATTTTTATCTGATTGTTACCAGCAAACCCATCAACAAATGACTTCAAGGCGTGGTTGGTGATGTGATATACAATGAGATCAATGTTAGGCAATAGGAAATCATTTTTTGGGCAGGCCTTGTTGAGATCCCGATAATCTACACACACCCTTACCTTCCCGTTTGGCTTCGACACTGGCACCACGTTAGCCAACCATGTCGGATAATCTACTACTTTAATAAACTCCACTTTCAGCCGTTTATCTACTTCTTCCTTAACTTTGAGTGACCATTCTGGTATCAACTTCTTGAGTTTCTGTTTGACTGGCCAGTATTCCGGTTTAGTGTGAATTTCATGCATTACTATATCCGTGCTCAATCCCGGCATGTCTGCGTAAGACCAAGGAAAAACATCGGCATATTCTTTCAACAGCTCATGCAAGTCTTTACCCTCGGCTTTGCTCAATTCAGCCCCGATCTTTACTTCTTTCCTATCCTCATCAGTCCCTAGGTTAACTGTAATAGTTTCACCCTCCTCGATTCGGATTCTCTGTTCATGTTTTTCTGGGATATCATTCATGGATTCGATTTATGCTGAGGTAATATAAGACATGTTTGGATACTAAGGAATTGATACTATCTTATTAATGACAATGCTATCAAAAACATTAAAAAATTCTTCTAAGAGCTCATACTCGCTCATTTTACCCACAATTTTATCCCTTGCAATTTCACACCCTTTTTCACTCAAATTTCCCACCTCTTTAATCGGACGAATCAGTGTGACCGTCTCTAGTATTTGTTTTTCCTCAGTAATTGCCATGGTTTTTGTGTCTCTTTAATGAATAGATTATGGGTTTAATTTTTCTTCCTTGCATATAGAGTTCGGTCAGCTTTGCTATCCTGGCATGTTTATCTCCCAATCCTCGGCTTGGCATATAGCCTATGGTATGCATCATTGCTACTACTTGCTCATTTAAAAAGGTATTGTTTCTGGTGGTAGGTATGTGATCTTCTGTGTGGTCAAGGCATGTACCCTCGGTTCATATTGAAAACCCCCCAACTGCACATCTTGGCTTCTTATGCCTAATATTGGCGTGTCTTTAGGCATTATGGTTTTGTCACAATCACCATGTATCACAATAACTTCATCCCCCACTAGGATCTTGATTTTTTGGTGCAAAGATGATGGTAGTGCTCCCACAGTATGTTTCCAGGCTCGACCAAGTAGAAGGTTAAAGCTGAACGATATATCGATGACCAGAAATTCCACCGGGAACTCGATTGGTCTAATCAACAAGCTCAATTCCACAGACCCTAAAATTGACTTTTTGGTATTGTCATAGGCCCTTACTGTCACTAGTGATTCTTCCAGGCTATCTTCATCGAGTCCCAAAGCCTTGAAGGTTTTAAGTGGGCAGACATTTATGATTGCCCCGTTATCAATAAGCACTTTCGGAACTATCATTCCCTTAGTTTCAACAGACATATGGAGAGCCTAGTCATGATTTCTCCTTAAAGGCGACAGGTCTTCATCTGAAAACGACAAACTATTCTGTAGATCCAGAGTCCCAATCATGGCTGTTAACTGTTCTGGAGTTGATTCTATAGGGACTATGGCTTCATCCATGAGCTTAAGGAAGCCTGCTCGATGGGGTTTAAAAGATACTAACAACCCCCAAATGGAGATTTGAGCCTGCGTTTTCTTTAGCTATTCAACAACTTGACTCTTTTCGGGCTGAGCTGCTTCCTTCTTGCATTTTTCTTTCCCTTTTCTTGGGTTTGATAAACCTTCCCTGATCGGGTGAGCTGTTGTATCCATTTAGCCAAATTTTCCTTTTCGGCCACGTCAGATTCTGCAGCTATCTTTGACCAGTCAAAGCTGATCGTATCAATGTGTGCTCGAGTGATTTTTTTAAAATGGACCACTTTCTACTAGGTGCATCTTACCTAATCTTCACTTTTCTTTCCTGGTAACCCAAACCTTGCCAGTGCAGTTGGGTTTTGACAACAATGGGTTCGGCTATGCCCTGATTATTCTTGCCCAACCCCTGTTCGGGCGGTATTTTTATTTCTTGCATCCATTTGCTAATGCGAGAATCATACACTGGTTCCTTCGCAACTTGCGGAGCTTCTTTCAACATATTTCGGAACATGATTTCCAAGTTTTCTTCTTCCTCCTTTACCCAGCCCCGGCCTATACGGCCTTCAACGGGGTAAACTGTTATAACCTTTCCTCCATTCTCCCTTACTGGCTTAATTAAGGAGATGGGATCGCATTCTTCTTTTTTAACTAATACGGCATTGATGATCCCTCCATGGTTAAGGAGAGGATTCTTCACAACATTTGGTGGCTTTGGGTCAGGGATTCTTCCCAACTCGATTAGATCCTTGATGTTGTGTCTTAGGGCCATGCGTCGGTTAGTGGTGTGTCCTGGGCCTTGGTGATATTCGCAGTGCTCGTTGGCCCTCCAGCCATTAGGGAGTGGGTCGAGGGGGAGCCCGGGGGGGCAGTGGTGGTATTATTCCACTTTCTTGTAGTGCGACTAGGGTTTTGCTTAGTGAGGCTGGCAGACGTGTGAAATGTATGTCCTTGTTTTTTTTCCCAAACCCTTGGCCTTGGGCAGGTTCCTGTTCTCGTGGATACTGGAAATTACTTCTCTGATAAGACCCCAGATTCTACTGAAACCATACTTAATTAATGGCAGAAATAGTTTTCTTGTACTGAGACGAGGCTTTCTTAACCTTAACGGCCTTTGCTAGTTCTTCCTCAATTTCGTTGGCCACATGCATCAAAGCTTTGTATTTGTCGAAGTATTGTCGTCCCATGCCATTTCTGATTTCGGGCTTAAATTTTTTGACTATTAACCCTAATTGTTCTTCCTCAGGGACCCGATCGATCATTTTGGATTCCAACTCTCTCCATCGTGTGATAAAATCATTAACATTTTTGGTTTCCCACTGCTTAGCCATTTCAAGATGTTTACGAGTAACTTTTAGTTCTTCGTTTGACTTATAGTGCTCTATGAATTTCTTTACTATACTCTTCCAATCGGCTACCCTGTGTTTTTTCAATCCAAAAACTAACTGTCTACGGGCCCTGTTAAAGTCTGATGGAAACCTTGGGCCAAGTGAGCCTCGTTCAACCCATATAACTGCATAGTACGAATATAGGCCTTAAGATGTAGTTGTGGTGGACTGTTTTTTGAGAATTTTTCCACACTGGGAAGCTTAAAGCTTACTGGCAACCTGGCTTCGGGAAAGAGAAACAGGTTTTAGAGAGCGGCCACGTCATTTGATTTATCAGTCACCTTTTGATTCAATGCTTTCACTTGTTCTTTCAATAGGGTGATGGCCTCATTTTCCTTGGCATGTTCGACTACTAATTCAGCGTACTGCCCCATATACAAATCTAATTTGTGCCCTTCGAAAAGTGGATTATGGGGCTGTTGGGGTTGATTGTATTTAGGATGAAGCCACATATTGATGGCATCTTGTGCTACTGGGCCTTGGTGAGGTGAAGGAATACGTAGGATATTTTATTGGGGTAAAATATTTTGCTGAGGTGGGGGAATTGGTTAGCCTCGACCTTAATTATGAGCGGGATTAGGATTTAGTTTGTTTGGTTCGGCAGGTGCCCGGCGGCAAGCAAGGTATCTAGACGGGCCTGAGTGGTTCTCTACAGATTGGCCATGGTGTTCATAGATTGGACCATACCTTGTATTATTTGGTACAGTTATTCTGGAGATAGGGCTTCGGGGTTGATGGGTAAAATGGAACCAGGCGGCAAATCCGCTACATGGTGTTAACCCTCAGTATCATTACCCCCTTCTTCGTTATCCTCGACCTGGTCATTGTGATAACCGAGAGCATGTCGTGGCGGCATTATGAGAGGTGAGAAAACCTGAGAGTAGTGGCGGCATTATATGATAATCGAGAGCATGTCGTGGCGGCATTATGTGATAATCGAGAGCATCTCGACCAGCCCAACCGGCCAGTGTGTTTTAGTAAGAAAACCTGAGAGTAGTGAAAAAATCGGGACATAAGGGTGGCGTGACTTTTCTAGATAAATGATACTTTTTGGTGTTTAAATGAAAACAGACCATCAGCAATAACTTGATAGCCCCGTGGATAGGTTTATTGTAGGAATATATATTTCGGGGAGCCCATATAACCTTTCAATTTTTGGAAATTATTTTAGAAAACTCGTTTTTGAAAAATGACTCTTTTTTTGGAAAACATTGTTTAAAACAATTTTTGAAAATCGGGAAGTTCTTTCCTCTTGGAGTTGTTTTTCATGGAAGTAGTGACAGGAAAATTCTCACTAATGATTATTAGTGAGGAATTTCTACAGGCGGGGTTGGATAGCCACCGGCCGTACTTGCCAAACCAAAAGTTGGTATGTATGGGCCTTTTGTTCACTAATCTCACGACTGATGGTCAAGAAAACATGCAGAAATTTAAGTGTACTAGGTTGACGCATCCTATTTGCAAGCGTGGTTTGATGGGTAAGGTTTAGGCTCCCTCCTATTTGGCTAGGTCTTGCTATATACCCCAAAGGCGAGTACGTGCAAGGACCTTTTGAAATACATACCTTGGTATGTGAGTGTTCTCGTCACTCGATATATCTCGGTTGGTATTTGGCCAAGGAAGTGGAAATAAGAGCTTTCGGTTTATGTTGACCCAGACGAGCCAACTCCCTACTCACTAAGCAGTATTTTCGGCTTGAATGGGGTAATTGCACATTCGCGATAATGCATGATGGTAGTGCGTGCGTGCAAAATAACAATTATGGAGGTATATTATGATGAACGCTTTAAGATTTGTTCAAGCACATTCAAATTTTAATTATAAAAAGATTTTCCTTAAACAAGAATTAGCAAGAAAAAATGAATCAGGGTCTCCACCTAGATCGCATCTATGTTATCCTAAAACTAAGGCCGAAAAGAAAAGCACGCAAATAGGAACATTTATCCACACATATTCTACTCTTGTTTAGAGTTTAGTCCTCTTTAAACATCCCCAACAGAGTCACCACAGTGAGAACCCGCGCTCTCGATGCACGAACCCCTGTGGCGGCGATTCCTCTAGTTTTTTTATTTAAATTTTGGAAAACGATTCGTTTTATTATAAAGAAAAATGTGACGGTTTGTAAAGGAATCAGAGTCGCCAGTTTATTTTACTAAACAAACAAAAGTCTATGTAAAAGAGGAACATTTATGGATTAAGCGACCTCTTAAACACAATTAATGCTAAACCAGTTGATTCAAAGGGTTCGGGGATTAAGTTATGA
Source organism: Lonicera japonica (assembly GCA_021464415.1). Classification (NCBI taxonomy): domain Eukaryota; kingdom Viridiplantae; phylum Streptophyta; class Magnoliopsida; order Dipsacales; family Caprifoliaceae; genus Lonicera; species Lonicera japonica. The sequence continues at coordinate 38,829,840 of CM038471.1, forward strand.
ACCGGGAAGGTGTTAGGCACCCCAATTCACCATTTCAGTCTCTAAGTAGGATATGCGTAGAATTATAATCAAACATTTGCATGTTAATTGATGTTATTGCGTATCGGTCCATAGTTTTAGGAAAAACGGGATTTTGGGGTTGGGATGAAAACCATGTGCTTCTTATTTCGCCCTTCGATTTTAAAAATCAGTGTGTGTGTCTGATTTGAAAGATGATTTTGATAATGATAGATAGCAAAACAAGTGTTTTTGAAAAGATTTAGGAATTTTTTTGGAAACTAATTCAATGTGGAATCTAATATCTGGCAATCCTCGAGATTCGTTCGTCAATAGTGTACCACAGTTTAATAATTTAAACCGGCATTGATGAATTCAGTACTCTTATATTGGATATTTACGTAAGCACCGTAATTTATAGATTAAATCGGATACAAACGTGTATTGATTCCTTCGTAAATCGAGACTGATAAAACCACGCTTTTATGAAATTAACTTATAAAAATATGTTTAAAAATGGTTTACAGCTCGTTCTATGCCTTCGGTTTTGAAAACAGGATTTAAATATGAAATCTGGACTGATTTTGAGATAAACAACAATTTTTACATGCGATTGATCAATTATAACTGATAAAATAAAGACAGATAAAAAATTAAAGCTAGATTAAAATAAAAAATACCTGAAAGCTTCAAAAATAGTAAAATACTATTTTATAGCACTGTTCTCGAAGTCCCAAAGTTAATTGATACTTCAAATGGGGTCAGTGCATATGTATTTATACCTGTAGAATAATTAATGGACTGGGCTGGAAGTGTTTGTCTACGGATAAGGGGCGTGTCCGCGGACAAGCTCTAATTTACATGTGTGACAGTTTTTTTGTAATTTCGACAAAAATAAACATTGGATTAATTTGATTTTTTAACATGTTATTATCCATGTTAAGACCTGCCTACTATCCAAATTTCATAATATTTGGACATCGGAAAGGCATCCGTTTGATTTTCCAAGCCGAATTCTCAAATTTTCAAATTTTCAAAGATCCGACCGTCGGATCGAGCTGATTTTTAATATGTTATTCCGAGTAACATTTGCTAACTCTCCACAAAATTTCATCATTTTTAAAGGTCGGGAAGTATCAAAACGGGGAAAAAAATCGGCTGGGAGGGGTTTGTCCGCGGACACAAGCCCCAAAGGCTTGTGTCCCCACGACACACACAGGCGTGTGGCATGAGGACACACCCTCTAATGAGTGTGTCCTCACGTGTCGTGGGAATACACCTCTGGGGGTGTGTGTCCGTACGTGGTTTTTTTAATTCCTGGCAAACGGATTATGGGATCGTTCTAATTTTTTTGTATGTTGTTTCCCATTATATACCCTGTCTACTGACCAAATTTGAGCTCATTTGGAGTTCGGGAAGGTCTTCTTTCGATTATCCAAAGTAAACTAACGGTTTTCTAAATTCCCAGAGATCCGGCCATCGGATGGAGCTGATTTTTGAATATGTTTCTCCTTTTGGCAATTTCTAATAACCCTAAAATTTTGAGGATGATCAGAAATTAGGAACTCTCCATTCACAAGTTTCCAGGAGTTTTGACAGTTTTCAGTTCGACGGCTTCCGGTAATTCTCGTAACTTCTTATCCAGGTATCCTTTCGACTTCCTTCTTTGACCTGTATCACATGTATATGGTATGTATGTATCTAATAATGCTTGTGCATGCATGTGTGCCCATTTTCTTAGAGTTTAGGATTCTTACGGGGATCGCAAAATGAGGTGTTCACAGAGTTATATACTTTTCACTTTTCTAGTCAAATATTGGTCAATAAGGAATTATTTTTTAGCAAGGCCGGTTTTCGGCTGGCCACCCAATTATTTCTAAGATGGTTGAGGAAAAAGGGGTTGTCACATTTATTTTTTTACTTTTGCCAATATTATTCACACACACACACTTATACAGGAGCTTTTATTAACATAGATTGTTCGGGTGTATATATATTCACTGTTCCATGTATTCTAGCATGTTTATACTTATTTTATATATATTTACATACTTTTGGTGAAAGTTTCAATTAATTATATTAGCATAAATCTTAAAACTTTCAGTATATTTAAAATATACAAGGACACACTTAAGATGTAGTATCCATGTTACTACCTAAGGTGGTTTCAAAATTTGTGTAAATAAGCCAAGCATACACTAAAATAAGGTCAACTTTCCTTCTTATATAAGAGAATTCAAATTAGTTTTAGTTGTAGGTGTTACTGCCATATGAGTTAAGTTATAAAGAGAGATTTTTTCACTTTAACAAAAAGAGGGGATTCTCATTTGGAAAGGTAAATAGACTAATTTTTTGATGAAAATTTGTAGAGATAATTGATATATTAAGTAGACCACCTCCACCAAATTTCATAGAAAATTTTAATCTAAAAGTCATTGTATTGAAAATTTGATATATATGTGCATTTTCGCCGTTGAAAATTTTGATGATCATCTCTCCCGCTTTTAAGTTGAATTTTTTTTATGAAATTTGGTGGAGGTGATATACTAAATATATTGATCATCTCTACAAATTTTCATAAAAAATTTAGTCTATTTACCTCTCCAAATGAAAATTCATTCTTTTTATTAAAGTAAGGGAATCCCTCTTTATATCCTAACTCCATATATATACACGTATATAAATGACAACAGTATATAAAAATATATAAACCACCAACCTTTATATTATTACACAGTGTAGATTTTAAGCATTATTATACATGTCCACCAACATGCATATATATATATATATATAAGATAATATTGGTAGTAGACCACCATCATAATTGTAGGCACATTTCTCATTTTATATATATATATATATATATCCCACTTAATTACATATACCAGTAAACATCAACATCCCACCTTTCTTTATAAATAGTAGGTCTTGTGCACATTTATATGTATATAATAAATTCAATACATTAGTAGGTCCTGTGCACATGCATTTAGGACACCTAAATAATTATGGATTTAGAAATTAATAAGTTCTCACAATTTTTGAAGAATTAAAACCTTGAACTAGAATAATAACTTAGCAATCCATAGAGCAAAGACAATCTTCTAACTTGGATAAAGGAGAAGGGAATAATGTGTTCTGTTGTTTCTCCCAACTCTTACCTAATATTTACAGGCCTAAGACAAGAGGCACAATAAAAGTCTAATTCATCTTAAAAATAAGAGTCCTAAAAGAAAGCAAACTAAATATTATCTCTTAATTAAAATAAGTAACTTACTAAATATTATCTCCATGTCCATAAATTATACATTTAAAACCAACAAAACAAGGGAATATATCACAAGATAAATAACAATTATGCATCTTATCAATTACTAACATCTGTGCATAGCAGAGTGATGGAGGTTAAGTGTTTACCGAGAACATGTTTCACTCTCTTGGCTTATACCTAACTTTATGTGTTGTATCGTAAGATTAAATACCTAACTAATTGATTGTTACGTATTATTATAGGCAGAGAGACGACGTAGTTCCCTATCTCTCTATAACTCATACTTACTATCAAAGTAGAGTTGTGGTCATTTACCTATATATAACTAATAGAGATTCATCTCCAACTAATATGATAGATAGGTATCTTCAACTAATTGTTGAATCCAATTCAGATTTAGTCAATTTCAATTATTTATTTAATAAATTACTAAATAATAAATCAAGCCAATTATATGGACTACAAGAAAATTAAATAATTAATTCTTACATGTTTCGCCTTTATTTGTTACTTAACCGGACAAACTATGACATTTGTAGCTTTAGATTGGGGAAAAAAAAACTTGCGGGTTTGCGTATCCATTGGGTACCCGACCCTGCGAGGGTGGGTATGGGTGAAAAAATTGGACTAACTTACCCTCGGGTATACCCACAATCCCCAAATAGTGGATGGGGCGGGGGATAGAGGTCGATTTGGTGGTTGGGTTCAGGGATGAAGGACGCAAACATGTTCCTGCCCCAGTGCCATCCCTTCTTTAGGTTTGTAATCTTGTCCTCGTTATCAAGGATCTCTCTTGTTTCACTTTCTATGTATACCACAATATTTCTTATTTAGATATGAAAATTGTATGACTACTATTTGTTGCCAAACATATTTATCAATAAGATATGGGGTGTTTTCAATTTGTTAGAAACTCAATGGAATGGAAAATTTCAATTTAAATAAGTATATATATTCATGCAAGTGAAATATTTTGGCTCGTTTGTTAGTATAAAAAATGGGATAAAAGATCAAAAACTATAATGAACTTTATATGCTTTTACAAAATGAATAATATACTTTTTTCTTGACATTTTAGACAATGAACTTTACATTTTTGAACAAAATAAGTGTTAAAATGTGTATCAAAAGTTTATGAGTAGTTACCCATTTTATAATAACATGTAAAGTTTATTGTATTTTTTTGTCTTTTACCCCCAAAAAAGATTAAAATGATGGGAATCAATCAAATTACTTTCTGTTTCAAAATGTAGAACTGTGTATATCAACATATTTGAGAGACTTTTCGTTCCCGATTAAGAGTTATTTATACTTTATCCCCTTAAAGTTTTGAACGAATTTTCACTTTTGGCCCTAAATTTCTATTTTAGCCAATTTAACCCATAAAATTTGATTATGTTGTCAATTTAGTCCAAGATTAAACATTATGTTCCATGCAAGAAACAAATGTTAGATTGAATTTTGGACAAAGTGACATGAAGATAATAATTTATACATAGAACTGAGAAAAATTAAACTTTATTGACCAAAGTGAAAATGTAGTCAAACTTTAAGGGGTAAAGTGTAACTAGCTCCAAAATTAATTTGAAAGTGGGGATAATTAAATTCATTAATTTTTTATTTTTTTTACACAAGCAATACACTGATACATCTGATGTTCGACCAAGAAAAAGAGTAAAAAAGGGAAACGAAATTCCTGTATATCGAACTTGGTATAGAGTGAAAGAACTCACTCATACCTTCACTATTCTACCCATGCCATCTAGATGTAAATACATTCATGTAAAGTTAACCTCGGTTAATAAATACATTTACACCTATATAACCTTTTATTTTTTGAAAAATATATACACTTCACCTTTCAAATGATTTTTCAATTTTCAATTAAAAGTGGAACTAAAGTTAGGCAGCTAGGGACAAGACATGGATCTTGCACCAACAAAAAAAAATAATTGTACTAATGACTCTTGAACTATTGGCACAATTTTATTTTGACCTTTAAACTAAAAATCACTCTACTTAGGCGCTTGAACTATTGAGCAAGTCTCACTTTGGCCTTTCCGTCCAAATTTTCTATTTAGTTGGATGAAATTAAGGGTATTTTTGTCATTTGAATTCAAAATTCAATTTAATTCAATATTGGTTCAAAACTTTTTTATTATCAATATGGATAAAAAGGTTTGATTTTTTTTAATCCCAACTCAACTTCACTATTCCACCATCTCTACCTTCACTGTCATTATCACCACTATATATCATCACCTCCCCCTTCCTGCCCACCCCCACCATTTATATATCAATATAAATGGTACACACACACATACATATATATATACATTTGTATATCATTAAACTTAAATCAAGATTAAACCCAAAATAAAATTGAAATCAAAGGTATAAATCATTAAACCTAAATCAATTTAAAGATTTAACCCCAAAATCAAAACAAACCCATTACTTCTAGTGCAAAAAAAAGGGGCAATCGCTGGAAGTTATGAAGGTGGTGAACCGGAACTGGCAAGCGTTGGAGATTATTTGGTTGCACAATTAGAAATTGATGCGTATATATACATGTATGCGTATGCAGGGCCGGCCCTGACATTTTGGTGGCCCATGGCCAAAAATTAAATGAGGCCCTTAGTATATATGTTTTATTTTTAATTTGCGTATTTTTTTTTACGGTAAAGTCCCATAAAACGACTAAGCCTGTTTAAATAGAATAATTTTATTCAACTAATAATAAAAAACCAAAAGTACATGATCCATAAACAACTTATTTAAATAGAATAATTCCATTCAATTAACAACAACAAAAAAACCAAAAGTATATGATCCATTCAATTAAATAGAATAATTCCATTCAATTAACAACAACAAAAAAACCAAGAGCTCCTTTTTGAGTTTGAATCATTTTTTCTATTTTTTTCATTTTATTTCTTTTTTGACTTCCAGATTCATATTTCCTAATCATTTTTTACTGCAGCCCTTAAATCCAGAAAATGGCAGACAACAAATGAACAAAATAAACACACCAAACACAAACTAAATTTAAGCAACAGAAAAAAAAAAAAAAAAAAAAAAGAAGCAATACAACCTGGTTTATGCTGATTGCAGAAGTTGTATAAAAAGCTTCATTCTTGCATAGCTTTAACTTCAATTGATCTATATTGCAATTTGCACATCTACAATAATATAAAAAAGATATATAAATATATGTATAAAAATATGTATAAAGATATGTAAAAAAATGTAACAAACCTGAAACCTCATCACTCATCAGTCATCATCACTCAAATAATCTTTCAAAGATAAAAATCTAAAAGAAGGATGAGAGAAAAACTTGAAATAAATCAATAATATACTGAGAAAAATTTCGGATCTTGTGGATGATGAAAAGTTTTTTATGAGAAAATATAAAAGATCTTTTGGATGTATCATGTATGTTGGTCGTTGCCACTTGCCAGTTGGAAATAGCCAAATAGGAAAGCTTGCTTTGGATGCTGAAAATATGAATGATTGCTTTGGATGCTGCCTGCTGGGAATGAGCCAAATAGGAAAGCTTGCTTTGGATGCTGAAAATATGAATGATTGCTTTGGATGCTGCCTGCTGGGAATGTGACAGATTGCTTGAAAGCTGGAAATATTAATATGTGTAATTTTTTTTTTTTAAATTTAGGATCCTGTAATATTTAAAAAAAAAAAATTGGGGCCCCTAAAATCGGAGGCCCATGGCCGTCGCCCTCGGTGCCCAGGTTCAAGGCCGGCCCTGTGCGTATGTATGTGAGAGAGAAAAGGGGAGGGTGAAAGAGATGGATATGGAGATGGTGGTGGAGGAGGTGGTCTGTGGTTGCAGTGGTAGGGAGGTTGAGGCGGCAATGGTGGAAGTAGTAATGGTGGGGAGGTGGAGGCATCAGGGGCTTCTCTCTCTCTCTCTCTCTCTCTCTCTCTCTCTTATTCTTCTTCTTTTTTCCTTTTTAATTTTTTGTTCCGTATAATAATTTTTAAAAAATAATCTAATTAAAGTTATTTTTTCTAAATTTAATTGAAATGACAAAAATTTTCATGATTCTATCCAACTTAACTAAAAGTTTAGATGGAAGGGTCAAAGTAAAACTTGACAATATTTTAAGCATTTAAATGAAACTTTTTTTTACTTTAAGGGTTAAAGTAAAACTAAATCAATAATTAGGTACTATTAGAATAGTTTATTAAAAAAAAAATGGATCAACGTTACACATATTTACATGCGACATTACCATTACCGAATCTTAAAACATGTTTTCCTCTTTTTTTTTTTTTTTTTCATGTTGAAACAAAGAGAAGAAGAAAGATCATAACGGAAGCGTACCGGAATCCATTGATAAATATTGAGTGGAAGAGCGGTTCTTGGGTTCGCCTTCCAATCCCTTTTCCTCTTTGTTCTTAAGTTCTCTCTTGAGAGGATGTGAGAAAAATGAATTAGGGAGAGATTGGGGACCATAACCCAAAGTATATATATGGCGGTTGGTGGCGGTTGCTAACTTTCACTATTTCTAATTCTGCCCCTCATAGAATTAGAAATTGCCCATAGGTATCTACACATTAATTCCATGACAAATATACCCCGAAGCTTACTTTAAACCTTAATTTAGATCAATTGGGTTTAGGCTTATAAATGATAACACACATTAATTATATACATATGTGGTCCCTAATTGTATTAATATAAAATTAATCCAACAATCTCCCACTGGACCACATATGTATCCTTCTGATAAATGTGTTTAACCTTAGTGAGCTCCAAAACTTGTTATCATGACCTGAGGGTATCCGAAAAATCTCGTCCATCAACTATACTGACATAGGATCAAAGCGGTCTTTGTTACATTAGTCGTAACTCGACCTATCAATGGTCACGTATACCAACACAGCCAAATGACATAGATCGATCATGGTGCATAGCATGGAAATTACATGCAATGTGATCTACACATGCTTATTTCCAACTGGTCCTACTTTACTTGATTGAGACCAGTCCTTAAACTTTCCCCTTAATGTCATTACCATAATGGAAAGCAAACATTCAGAGTCAAAACCAAATCCTTTATTCGATCGAAAAATTACAAGTATATTCAAATAGAAGCAATTAGGCACATACTCCCACTAAACTGTCACACCATCAAGTAAACAATACCCCATGACCAAGTTGACCGTAATGGCCCCGGGTATCTAGCCTTCGGTGAGTAGATTTCTATTTTAGAGGAGTTGTCCTTATATGCTCTATTCATACTTGTCAACTCTGAACTTATTTTCTTAATAATAAGAAGACCTCGATGTCACAATAAAACTTTAATGATTCTTTAATACCTTATGCAGCCTTTGTGACAATCATAACCTTAATACATAATCAGAATACTGAATGATCTTAAACTGACCTGATTCCAAAATACGAGCATGTAGTCTTTATGAATACTGTAAAATCTTGATTGCTGCCTCTATTAGTGCATTCCTAAAACATATACCAAACATCCATTACTTCATACGTTAAAATCAAATGCGTTAATACTTAACCACGAATAATATTTCCAATAGCCAAGGCTTATGAAAACTTTATACTTAATTTGTATCCTTTAACAATATGAGTATCCCCTAGAATTTAGTCTTGTATACCAGAAAATCTGACAAGATATTTTTCTTGATATAACTCTTTTGCAATAACCTAATGATAACTTAAGACTTGAGTATTTTTGCAAAAGAGTACATTCCTGAGATCTTTCAACTTAAAAATTCTAGCATCCATCACCTTAGCCTCGAAAACCGTATAAGGTGATAATTGATGGAATCTGTAGTACCAATCACAAGCAACTTGCTTAGACACGTAGATGGATTTCTTGATTTGTTAACTATATATTTTGTATCTCCGTGATACTAAACTTTGTAGTTGTACTGTATATGTCGTTTCTTCAATGTTTCCACTAAGAAATAACATCTTAATATACGCCTATGTATATGAGTTTCCTGGACGATATTTTATCTTAAGGTTATTGAGTTTGACTTTTCTGAAATTGTTAATCCTTATTGGGAAGCTTCTTTATTGTTGTCTTGATAGTCTAGATTTCCTTGATTTTCTTAATTATTTAAAACTTTCTTGACTAGTCTATCAGAATTAAAATACTTATTACTATCAATAATATCTAACAGGAAAATTAATACCTTATCAAAGACAACATTATAAACCTTATCTTCCTCCCAAACTCAATATCCTCAAGAATTCTCAAAATCTATAACGATGTTGGCATAAATAAAAGTAGAACTAAAACTGAATATAAATTCAAGATGCTCACAATTATTATGCAGTTGTTATACACATAACATTTAATCCAATAATCAAGAATGGGGTCCCTCTCAAGATGCCTGACACAACATTGATATTAATGACTTTGGTCAAAAATATCAATTTGTAAGTGGCCATCTTTCATGCAATAATCAAATATATAAGTCAAATCTTGTCAAATAATAACCTTCCTTTGGGCCAGTTATTATTCATATAAAAAACTTAATAGACATCTCATATTTATTACTGCGAGTATGCTCATTATTCGGCCAAATAATTTCCTTCATTTGGGCCAGTCAGTATCCGCATGAATAATAAGTATACACATCCAAGTATGTCAAAATATAAATAAATCTAACAATAGAGGTTACTTTGGAAACATATTGTTTCGACTCATCGATTTTGAGATAACTGGACAATCCCTGCTTCGCTTTCCTTATATTCCGGATAATTTCAGAACTATTGTAGTGATGAGAGGCGAAAAGTACAGATTCATTATTTCCCGTTTTAATGCAAAACCGCAATTGAATTTAAAGTTTCTATTAGACAAGTCTACCGGCATTCTTAATGCCAAGTTTATGTCTATATAGTCAAGAACAATTAACATGTTCTCTTTTCCATCTTTAAAGCCGAATAGAAAATAAAAGTCTTTAAATTGATTAATTTTATGATAACATCTCAAGATACCGATCACAACATTAATACCAAATCTTTGGATAATGATATTAATTGTAAGTGGTACTCTTGTTGTAATGATCAAATATTGAAAATAAGTTATGTCAAATAACAAATCTATCTTTGGATTGATTTATTATTCACATTAATTTACCTTGACAATTGTCACATATTTACCATCACAAGTGTGTATAAAATTCGGCCAAATATGAACCCCTCTTTGGATTGGTTAATATTCGCATGAATTAAACAAACACGAGCATCTAATCATTCTTTATTTACATAAGAGATGTCACTTTGGTAATATCTCGTGTAAATTGGCCTTAATAGAATGTTTAGATAAGTAATCAAAAGTAACAAATGTCGCATGTAATTAATCAAATTTATTATGAACAGAAAAATTTTGATTACTTTGTCACTGCCGAAAACAGTGACAAACTGAAACTAGTCACAGTTAAAAACTGTGACGATTATGGATAAACTGGTCACTATTATAAATAGTGACAATTCTGGTGCGGAAAAAACTATTCATCTGCTTCATCAAATTTCTGAAATTATGCCCTTATATATACATAACTCAACCAAAATTGGCAGAAAGAAAAAAAAGTTAATTATGGCAGATCATTATATATATATATATATATATATATTAAAGCATACATGATCGTCAAAACCCATATATATACTAAATCCTTAAAATGAACTAGTGTAATATTTATATATAATAATTATATCCAGCCATAGCCTTAAATAAAGAAATCATAATATATATATATATATCAACACAAACATAAATATACAGATTTTATGCAAAAAGTGTGTAATGATGTAAATGTATATAAATAGAACATTTGCCCACAAAACAATTAACATGTAATTACTATCTATGTTAATAACCATGGGCACCAAGATCAAGGCATGGAAACATTTAATTAAACTGTACATGCAATCTTAAATAAGTCAATTAATTGGTTATGACATGAATTAGCAATTTGACCCATATATGTGCAAATTTTCATAAGCATATATGAATGGCCCCAATTAAATGCTCCTGCCGTGAGTTCGTGTTTTTTTTTTTTTTAATAAAACTTGCGGTGAACTTCCATGAATGTAATCAAAAGACATTAATGCATACAGGCCCCATAATCCATACAATTCATGAATCAAAACTTATAATTTCTCTATGAATCAAACATGGGTTCCCTTTGATACCACTTGTTAGAACATAATTACCATTACCGAATCTTAAAACATGTTTTTTTTCCTGAAATCCCACGTTGAAACAAAGAGAAGAAGAAAGATCATAACTGAAGCGTACCGGAATCCATTGATAAATATTGAGTGGAAGAGCGGTTCTTGGGTTCGCCTTCCAATCCCTTTTCCTCTTTGTTCTTAAGTTCTCTCTTGAGAGGATGTGAGAAAAATGAATTAGGGAGAGATTGGGGACCATAACCCAAAGTATATATATGGCAGTTGGTGGCGGTTGCCAACTTTCACTATTTCTAATTCTGCCCCTTATAGAATTAGAAATTGTCCATAAGTATCTACACATTAATTCCATGACAAATATACTCCGAAGCTTACTTAAAACCTTAATTTAAATCAATTGAGTTTAGGCTTATAAATGATAACACACATTAATTATATACATGTGTAGTCCTTAATTGTATTAATATAAAATTAATCCAACAGGCACATCCATGTACTTGGAATTAGTTCCATTATATCCTATCAATGGTACTTTTTTGTTGTTTAATGCATGAGTGAGAATTTTTTTTGGTCGTTTAATGCATGAGTGACAAATTTTTTTGGTTGTTTAATGCGTTAGTGGGAAGATTGGTATTGAAAATTAGTGATTACTTTCTAGTACACGGGAGATGCGTCATCGTGTGTAAACACGTATAAAGAGCAAGTGAAATGATTATCAAATATTCACACATACATATATAAATATAATACATGTGTTATTTAGATATATTTAAAGACTAGGGTAATGCCCGTGCCCAATGACACGGAACAATATAATAAAAATAATATTTAGTGATATTTTATATTAATTTTTTGGTACACATTTTTTGTCACTAAATAATATTTTAGAATGATAAGAGTATTTTTTGTATAGCATTAATATCACTAACCTAAAATAAAATTACATAGTAAAAAAATATTTTGTGAGATATACTAGTGCCACCCAGTGCTATTAAGAAAAATTATATACTGAGTGAAGTCAATGAACCACATAGCTATATACTTGGTCACGCTCCTGTCACTTACACCTAAGATCAAGTAAAAAAAATAAGAAAGATAAAAAATAAATTATTTTTGCCGATAAAAATGAGTATGTGGTATTAGTGGGAGGGTACCAACAAGTGTTGATTCTTCTATGAGAGCAGATAGATTATAGCGAGAAAAATAGTGTAAATTTATAGAAAAAAGATTTCCAAAAGCAAAGGACATAATGGAGAAAATTAGGGGACAAAGAGTTAGGGAGAAGAAAATAAGGACAGTTAATATTGAGTGAAGATTTACTTTTCACCTTTAGATCAGTATAAATCGATTTGGGCTATTAGATTTTAAAAACAGTGGTCTCCATCGAACAATGAGTGCTTTGTTTTTTACTATAGACTGTTTGCCCGTGGCATTCGGCACTATTTCATTTATTAAAATTACGATACTCCAATTAAATATTGTAGCACTCTAAGCTATTCTTAATTTAATAAAAATCTATATTAATTAATATTTTAATTGTTTATTGCATTTGATTGTAGATATATTTTATCTTAAATGGATGATCTAACTTTCACTTTAGTATTCTTTGGTGAAACTTTAGTTTGACCTAATCAAATGTCAAAAATACACCTTATTTTTACCGTGTGAGATTTAATTAGTTGATTGTGTATAAAATAATTAAGAACATAAAATTTCGAATTAATCCCCTTTGAATCATACACATTGAACAAATAACCTTAACCCCCATGTTAAATATCTCTACTCGCCACCTCCGCTGGACAATCAAATCACCACCACCCTAGACAACTCACCATGCATGCCTTCACCAATATACCCCCAACCAACAAACCACCAAAATCGATAAAACTACCTCCATCCCAACAGAATAAGAGAATCATAAGATTTAGTTAAGTGAACCTTTATTGACAGAGAGAAATTTGGAGACAGGATACACCTGTGCTATCTGGCACTATCAAAAAAAAAAATTAAAAATAAAATATATTTTTTGCCATTAAAAAAAATGTTTAATGTTTAATATAATTCAAATTTTCTTTTTTTTTTTTCCTTTTTTTTTAGAATGCCTACGACCATTGTTCATGGTCTATCCAAGATCACGATCAAGAATTCTACCATTATTATATGTTTTTTTGTTCCATTGGAGCAATGGTGGGGAAAAGATATAAGAATTCCACCGATGGTGGGATTGAGCCTTAGTGAATGTTAAGGTAAGTTAGTCTCATACCAGATAAGCTAACTTCTTAACTTGGTGCAAATGTAGTTTTTACACAGTATTTTAGTAGAAGAGAGATTAAAATAAGTAGAGTCTGGTATAACACTGTATGAAAATAAATATATAGTTTTTACCTAAAATCATCATTGTTTTCATCAAATTTAAAATGTTCCTGACAAATTTACTAAACCAAGTTGTATCATAAAAATTGGTTATGCCTGTAAAACTTTATAGATTTAACTTAATTTTTTTTTATATACAATAAAAGCAAAGTTAATAAATTATTTACAAACAAAATTATGAAAAAGTTTAAATAACCATTATTTTCATTTGAAAATATTAGACGGTTGACGTAATTTATAAAAAAATATATGACCGTTCCTATTTGGTCTAAATTAAATCAAAATACCATTGGAATTGAATTTATTAATATCTTCAAATATCTTCAATTTATTAAATCAAAATGGTGTTCTCAAATAGCATTGGAATTGAATTTATAAAAAAATATATGACCGTTCCTATTTGGTCTAAATCAAATATCTTCAATTTCTTCAATAAAAAGTATAAAACATTAATAATCTAACAAAATAACATTCTTATTAAAAAAAAAAAAACTTTTGTTTTATTATTATTTCAGAGAACACCATTTTTTTTTTAAAAGGAAGACAATAACCCGGGGGGGGGGGGGGGGGGGGGGGGGGGGGGGCGCAGGAGTAGTAGTTTGTGACTTGTTTTCCTTTAAGAAATGTATTAAATTTGACCTTTAGTATCGTTGAATATTACATAACTGCCACAACTTATCTAAACTCTTGGATTTATGCAAATAGTTTGTGACCATTAGATTATTAAAGTTAGCGGTCGTTGTCGATGAATAGTAAAACTATAATTTGTATTATAGATGGTGATAAAACTTAATCTTAAAATTTTTCAACCCAGCTCGACCTTGATGGGGTAGATTTTTTTGACCTTGGGTTGGGTTTGAGTTTAAAAAAAAAATAACATGGACCAGGTTCGGGATGAGTTAGGTTTTGTATCAAAAAAATCAGGCCCAACCCTACACGCATATATATATATATATGTATGTTATACGGTACCACGCCGGCACGTCCTAACTTAATTTGTCCCTCCTCCTCTCGATTCTTTCTAACTAAATTTGATTTCATTATCTTCTTCGTATGTAATTTATTTTTATAATTCTTTCAAGTAGAGGAAAAAAAATTATATAAACAATGATGTCAAGTGTTTTAATAGTGAAGCAGCAGATTATGTTGTCAAAGGTTCAAGATTCGAAATTTCTTGCAAGCACATTTTTTAATGAAAAAAAGGAGACTGCAAAGGTACTATATGCAACTCAAAAGTCATATATATATATATATACACACATAGTTAGACTATAAAGAAGGAATCCCTCACTTTAGCAAAAATAAGTGATGCCGTTGAAAATTTTGTAATCATCTGACCCACTTATTGATTGAATTTTTTGTTGAAATTTGGTGGAGATGATCTGTTCATGATATAAATAATTTTTACAAATTTTCATACAAAATTCATCCATTTACCCTTCCAAATTTGGTGGAGATGATATATTCAAGAAATTGTCCATATGTGCTCATTATTATATGCTCTGCCCCCGTCTGAGCGAGCGCTACATCCTCACGCGCCGCGACTTTTTAATATGAAGTTCAAATAAGTACTAAATTCCCCTTCCCCACAACCAAAAACCAACAGAAGTTCAACATATTGTCAGTCTATAATCATAATCCAAAAAAAAAAGAGTACCTATTTCAAATTCGTACAATATACAAATTCTAAAATTACACTACCCAATATATCTTTGATTTCAAGAAATCAAGTAAAGAAAAAAGAAAAAGAAAGAAGACAGTAAAAAGAATAAAGACGGTAATACCTTTTAAAAACAATTGTGGAAAGATCTTGCGCTGTGCACTAAAAGGTGATTACGATATTGATGTTTGCTAGGTAGTCCTTCTCTTAGACACGAACCGGATAATATGAAAGCGGAATGGAGGAGAGGAAGAGAAAAATAAAGAGAAAGAACACGCAAGGACGGTTTTTTGCACCGTTGAATTACGGTTTGCGACGTTTAGGGGAAAGAGAGGGAATTGTGAACGGAAGTTGAATGATGAGGCCTAGGGGAGGTGGGGGTACACTGCACAGAACATAAGTTACGATGGCGTTTTAAGAATTTAAAATATTTTTCCACATGGGGAAATTAGGAGTTGAAGGGGGCATTGTACTTAGTATATAAATATATAACTTAATAAGTACCGATCCTATGGGATTAGCATAGTGGTTCATTAGGTTACTGTAAGGGACGATCTACGTGGATTATATCACGGGCGGTCCACTAAGCTAACAGTTTACACCAACTAAAATCTAAAGTCACTTACGCTATATGAAAGCCCAAACTATAGGCTTACTCTCTGGCTGCCCACGACCAGATTCTTTGAATCTGGATGATAGCTAAGATAGTCTTTCATCATAGTAAGATAACTATACAAAATAAAGTAGAAGTAATCACTCTTGAATACTAGTTATCTAATTCACATTGCACTGTCATATTATAGTTCATTTTCATGTCTAACCCTTGTATTCAACCTAGATCATGTAGATCGTCTAACAAACATAAAAGTAAGGCACACAAAAACTTTACAAAGAAAATACAAGTGACTATGGTCTAGCTTCTTGTTTGGCCAAACGACGTTGTATGCTAGCTGGAATTGTGGTTTGTTGTTTATTCTTTACTCGCTCAAGTCAGTGCTATCTTAGGCAAATAATCTGCAACATTGTGTAATAACATTTATTAGTCCTAGGCGAATCTAAGTGGGGACCAGTGGGGGCACGTGCCCCCACTCAAATATTTTTTTTATATAGTTATATCATATGGATCAGATAAATAATTTACACTTGTGAACTCACCTTGATTTGCTCTTGTAGTTCAAATGGTTGTCAGTGTTAGATTTTGTTTTAATTATCCCGAGGTAATTAGTTCAAGAACCCCCCTCTCGTTTGTGCTGTTTCTTCTTTACTTTTAAATACTTTTCCCGATTTAGTTTGGGTTAGCAAAGCAATTTATCCGGTGTTTAATTGCAAAAATTAGCTCATATATATAAATAAATGGTACGGCTATTAGCACTCTAAACAAGTCACCTAGCGCTCCAATATGGTCATTGATTACGTACATATAATATTGTACAAATATACAAGTACGTGTTTGAAATAATTAACTTACAACTTTGTATCGTATTATCGTTTTGTGTTCTATTTTGACAGGTCTATTTGTGACTGAACATACACTTTCCAACTCTTCACACTTTTTCTTCTGATGAAATGCCAAATTTTACTTCCGTTTTGCAGCATAGATATTACCCTAGTATACTTTATGAAGAAATGATTTTACGCGAGACTTTACTTATCATCACCACGTAAATATTCATAAGTTATGGGCTAACAAAATCACAACCAAATCATTCATTCATTAGAGAGTTTACAACACTCCACTCTTAAATTGTTTTACAAACAATGGCCAACTTAAAGCATAACACTTAGATTGTTTATAACAAAATCACAAATACACACATCATTACTGAGTTTTCAACTTTATTTGCACAAATACTTAGGAGATTATTGTACATGCAAGAAGATCAGGCATCAAACACAAAGACACAAGCGAATGAACGAACACGTCCATTTTTATTAGCACCCAAAGTCTGCAACTAATTTATCAGGACTCAAGCGTAGTAAGCTTCAAATTGCGCATTGATCATCCATTTCTTTTCACTATGCAGCACACAATGAGTTCAAAGAAAAATGTCAGGCACATAGATCATATAATAGAAGAAGGATGGTTTTAACGCCAAAGCCCAGACGGCTCTTGACAATATTACATCTTTAAAGCATAACATAAACTAATACGAAAGCGAGCGTTCCAGCTCAGGCAGCTATATGTTTAATCCGGCCCCCTCTCCCCTTTCACTTGTAATTGTAACAAGAAATATACATAAATAATGTACAACAAATCAATGTATTGGTTACTCAAACAGAAGCCAAAATTACTCAATTCAAGACAGTTCATCCCCTGCAATTAAAAGTTAATAATAGAAATATTTGACCTTGACTACCACGTGAAATAGCAAGCAAATGATGAATTTGCTTTTTGGTCTTTTAGAATTATGTGCAACAAAACTAACCGAAACTCTCTAATAATTAATAATTATGGGAGAGACTAGAAAAATATTAAACTAGTACTCTCTTCGGCTCAAATTAGAAGCCTCATTCTGAGTTTCGAATCATACATATAACATATTAATAAAATACTAATTTCAATTTAAACAAATGGTAAAGAATATAATTGATTTATATTATGAGATTGGTGCATTGGTTATGTCCCCAAAAAGATTATAGAACTATCAATTTGAGTCATCTCGAAGAGGAGAATGAGACTATTGATTTGAGATGGAGGAAGTTTAAGAATAATGGCTAGAAGAGGACACCATTAGTACTACTGTATTAAAGAGAGCTAGCTTTGTCTGAGGTAATTGAAAAAATTCAGAGAGATGGACACATAGTATACTATATGAAAACTGACGAAATAATGATAGGAAGTTCTGAAATGTACCAATTCATTTGTTGATTGAGTCTTGGACGTTAATGCCGTCAAGCAATATGTAACGAACTTTAGATATCTTGTGCCAGTCTGCCCCTTTTTCCCTTTGGCATCTGCTAATCAGTTCAGGGCACTCACTAATGCGTAATTCTTCCAATTTGGCAAGGTAACTCGTCCCATCAGGCAGAGATGCTATTTTCTGACATCCTTCAATCGAAAGCTTACGGAGGTATTTAAGATCATTAGGCAATGTTGTGATGGTGCTACAATCCGTGATACGTAAGTGATTTAGAGTGGTGGCAGCACCTTCAAGAAGCCACTCAGGCAAATCCACCAACTGCGGCAGCTTTCCAACCCACAAATACTGGAGGTTCATAAGACCAACCTTGCATTCGTCAATCTTTGTTAAGTCAAGCTTTTCACAATTAACAATTACAAGATTCTCCAACTTGGGAAGGGAACTCAACTTACGTGGCAAATACAGTAGATTTTTGCAATTCACAATAACCAGCACGGATACGGTAGAGAGGACGTGTTGGTTCCCAACCTCTTCAATATCGAACAGATGCTCTAGCTGATCACATTCGTCAATCCATAGACATTGAAGTTTCTCCAAGCCTGCAATTAATTGGCCTGACAAAAACCTCTCTCGTGTCGTTAGTCGCACACACCTTAGTCTAGGCAGCTTTCCAACATCTTTAGGCAACTTCACAAATTTCACACAACCTTGCAGTATCAAGGTTTCCAAGAGCAGCAATCTGCAAATGGAATGAGGGAGTGATTCAATTTCGTTGTTCCCAGACAGATCTAGATATCTCAAATACTTCAAACCACCAATGGAACTTGGTAAGGCCTTAAAACTCGAATTCCCCAGACCAAGCATCCGCAAGCATTTGAATCTCGAGATGAAAGTATCCAACAAACATCTATCGGGCCCCACAAATTGGAAGCCAACTGTATGTACTTTTCTCATCTTAAGCAATGGACTCGGGATTGCATCTTTTCGAAGAATTTCCTTTCCAGAAAAAGACAGGTGTCGAATGTTTTCAGGAATGTCTTTTTCAGGGGAGTCCACGATCAAATACTCAGTTTGAGCCAGGGATACTGCCAATTCATGCACGAGATCATGCATTTTGAATGTTGAAAAAAGACCATAACCATTAGTATCTTGTAGAAGAGATCTTGAGATTAACTCCGAGATATAGCCTTGACCGACTTTTTCCGGTTCTTGGGTTTTATCTGAAGATTGAATAAATCCTTGAGCAATCCATTGGTGGATTAATTCGATACCCAGAATCTTAAAACCCTTTGGCAAGTTCGAAAAGTAAGCAAAACACGGTTTCAAGTAAAAAGGCAACTCTACGTAGCTTATGAAGTTACCTTCAAAAATACTCCGGAAATCATCACGTAGTGTCTTCCACTGATGTGCCTCGCGTTTCCCTTGTAGTAGGCGTGCTACTATCCTAATAGCACCCACAACCCCCTTGCACTTCTCCACAATTTGTTTTCCAATTGGCATAAGAATTTCTGTGTTCACCACATCTTCTCCAAATGTCCATTGCTTAAATAAAGTCAGAGAGTCCTCATCTGTAAGCCTTCGCAAGTTATAGGGGTGATTTGTGCTCACCACACGAGCAACTGATTGATCACGTGTGGTTACAACAATCTTACCTTCACGTGCTCCATCCGACAATAGGCTTGAAAACTTGGCCCATATATCCCGATCAACACTCCTTACATCGTCCAACACGAGAAAAAAGGACTTACCTTTCAGTGTTTTTTTGAGTTGACTCTGCAATTGTTCCGTTTTCAAGTGATCGGAATATTGGCTTGCCGATGCAAGGATCTTTCGAAGTAGATTTTTCCGATCTTTAAAGTCCTCTTTCACTGAAACCCATAACTTCAGGTCAAATTTCATAACAATTGCGTTATCAGAGTAGACCTTGAAAGCAAGTGCAGTCTTTCCAATACCACCAATTCCAACAATTGGAATAGCACTAACAGAGCCACTGTCCTTGGAGAGGAGCTCTGCGATCTTGTAAGCATCTTCATCTCTTCCTATTACATCTGATGATTCACAGAAAGGGAAGGTATCTGAAACCGTGTGGGTCACATTAGCCAACGAAACTCCTTTGCCTCCTGCTTTACTGGTATCACAAACATCTTTGTCCGCTTTAATCCTTGATAAACTCTCTCTAATCCCCTTGATTTTCCGACCCATAACAGAACGGAATACAAAAGGATTGTTTGAAACCGATAAGAATTGTTGTAGTACCTTTGGCCCCGCACTGTCTTGCCACCGCAGATGATAAAACTCAAAGTCATCTAAGATTTCTTTGGCATCATAATACACACCCTGTAGCCTTTTAAACCATGTTTGCTCCCTGTCGGCTTCCGGTGCCTGCAGCGTATTGTTGATGGACTCCAAGGTCTCCTTAAGCTCTTCTAGCTGCTTTGTCACCCCAAGTGCAGCTCCAATTTCTTTAAAAGCAGCAGAGCCAAGCTCCACCACTATCGCTGCTATTATTGCTTCCTCCATTTACCCAAACCCACCCCCCTGTTTGTTTGTTTCTTGAGAACAAAAAAATGCCTAGGAAGATTTGCAGAGAAGAGGAGATAAAAAAAGGGAGTTGGGGATGGGAAAGTCCACAAGTGTAGTAGACTAACTCTTGTGTCACGACGAGGAAGATGCAGATAATTAATTTAATTACCTTTTCCTTTTTGGTGTCACCACGAGGTTTTCCCGCACCACATTGGTGAAAGAAAATTCAACAATGTGAGATTACGTACCGATTATTTTTTCCCACACTTTTTCTGATGGGATTGTAAAGCAGGATGATAGAAGAAAATAATTTTACAATAAACTATCCTAAACTATCGACCTTTTGTACAATAAACTCTCCTAAAACTATTTGAACTTTTATACTTCGCCCCCTACACCCATTTGTTGGGAAAATGTAAACAGAGACCATAAATCCCCTTCATAAAAGCTAGACTAATGCATTAAGGACAAGTGGCACTTTTTCACTTAAAAAAGGTAAAGGACAAAAATAGAAAATTAATAATTTGGGACAAAAAGTAACAATATTTTCTGTAAAAAATTTAAAAAATAATATATTTTTTAAAAATAAGGGCATGGTTTTTATATATATATATATATATTTTTAAAATAAGAGCTTGTTTATTAATTGTGTTTTAAAATGAGGAATTTGACCAAAATTACGTTTTATGCAACTTAATTTTGCAATCTAAAACATTTAATGTGAAATTTGTTTTGTATGATGTGTTTATATTTTTTAACAAGTATATTTGTATGTCACATTCAAGTTAATTTAAAGTAACTTAAAATTAACTTCAATACATAGCAATGTATTAGAAAATAAGGATTGCAAACTTAATTTTGCATAACCAAAAAATATTATCATGTGTGTTTTATTAATAAATATGCTTAAATTTTCAACTTGTTGGAATAACGTAACTCTAAAGCATTGTCAATTAAACACTTAGATAAAATAATATGCTAAAAAACATGCCGTACAAACTTAATTTTGCACGATATCATAAAATATTACAATTCAAAAATTTACAACAAAGTTAACATCTCACTCCTTTTGGAATTTGGTAAAATATATATATACTCTTAATTTACAAAAATATTATTTCCTGATACTTTTGAAGAAAACCTTTTCAAATAAGTCCAATTTTCCAATACTCCGATTAATAATTAACCTAGTTACAAAAGGGATTTATTCCAAACAAACCCTTTTTGGATAATTAGTGATTAACCCAATATTTATTTTTAGCCCAAACATTTGCTATTAGCCCCCTTCTGAATATAATTTTACTTTTCAATTATTACAGCAATAACCATTAAGGTTTCTTGGGCCTTGATTTTAGCCACCGAAATTTTTTTAGTTGAGGTCCAGTATTTTTTTTATACAAGCGATGAAAGATTCAAAAAATTCTTGGGGGAGGAGGATTGAATTGTGGCGCCATATATAAATTCTCTCTTTCCTTAGTGAAAACAAAGTGAGGAAATTGCAAACTCTTGATGGGGTCTCCATTGTACGGTCTAAGGAGGTCAAAGATGAACCGATATTGGATGGAAATAACATAGAACTTGTTTCTCGGTCTGCTACCTTGATATACCAGAAAAGCCATGTGAAGGACAAGGATATCAAGAAATTCCTTAATTGGATGTCCTTCAATGGAAAGGGAACTATGGCAGAGGAAGAATAAGTTGTTAGGTTGTAGTGTTTTTCCTGATAAATCTTTTTAGACTTGTCTTTTTTTTCCTTCCTAAATTTATCTCAAACATCTTAGAATCTGTTTCTAAATATAAATCCAATTTACAATTTTTTTGCTATGTGAAAAAAATAAAACAAAAAATTACCTCTTAGTATGCCTAGATATGTTGCTAGACCCTTTGGTGTAGAAATGCCCCTAAATATATTAGGCATATAGCCCTCGTTTTAATATACTTGAACATGATGTTTTTAATTTTACTTGTGTGTATATTTATGTTTTAATATGTGTTATACATGCCCTAAGTTTAATACGTTTGATATTTTATATTGAAATACATCAAGATAATATCTTAATATTTCTAGTATATTTTTATCCTTAGGCAATACATAATTAACAAAAGTTATCACCACTAGTTTACAGTTATGAAATTGAAAACTTGTAACTTTTGAATTTTGAATTTAAAACCTTATATTTCCCTAAAGAAATCCATAGATTCTAACAACAACTAAATTTTAGGTGAATATATAAAGGATGATTTTGTTTCTATCCACCATATTTTGTAGTTAATCTGCGCTGGTAAGTTAATCTACATTACATATTAAATTAATCCGCGAGCGTAGATAAACTGACAAAAAAATGCTATAAATTTAATTTTATAAATATTAATTATTTTAAATAACAATTTAATATTAAAATATCCACTAAATTAATAAGTACAACCATTTTAAAAATTTAGATTCTAGGGTAAATTTTAATTAATTTTGAAGTAAAATAACAAAAACAAAATTTAATCCCTTAACCCTTCCAGTTCAAATTTAACGATGTTCTTTCCCACTATCTCTTCTTCTTCCCATCGCCACTCTTTCCTCAGCCTCCTCCTCCTCCTCCTCCTTCTTCCCCACTGTCTCATCCCTCTTTTCCCACTCCCATAATTTCAAAAATCTTCTAAACCCTAACTTTTGGGTTTTTGGTATTTCACTCCACCACCCCTAGTTATCAACTAAAACCCCCTTAAACATGGCTTCTTCATTATCAAAAATTGTCATATGCAGGGGACTAAGATCAATCTTGCTTCCTGGTAACTAGCAAGAAATGTGTAAGATTGATATTGGGTAGCCAAGATCAATCTTAGAAGCTCTCAGGACCTCTCTGGCAAATGTTGGCAAGGTCCAAGATCGATCTTGCTTCTTCAATGCTTCCGTACTTTATTTCTTTCCACGCCTAGTATTATTTGATTCTCTCGTTAGCAAAAGATTTTTCATTGTTTTATATTTAAACTATGTACTGATATTAGGGTTTATATTTTTCTTCGAAAAAATAGGTATTGATATTTTGAAATCAATCAATTCACGTGCAGAACTAACCTTAAACTGTTGAATTTTTTAAAAACGTAAATATGAAGTCAATTAAGAAGGAATTATATTTGGATTAGGAATCTTAATTAAAATGGACTCTAAATTTATACAATTTTAGTTGGTAGATATACTTATTAATTTTAAAAAGGGTAATTTTGTAAAACTTTGTTCAAAATTTTCATGATTTAATGATGGATTAAATTAACTACAAGATTTGGTGGATAAAAAAAAATCACCCTATATAGAAACTTAAATTTGAAAAGTCAAAAAATGGTAAGATGTGAAAATTGAAAATAATAATAATAATAATAATAATAATAATAATAATAATAATAATAATAATAATAATAATAATAATAATAATAAATAATGAAAATATTTAGTAATATATGTTGAGTAATTATCCACTCCTTTGGACGAATTACAAAATTTTCAAAAAGTGTGGGTTAAAAGCAAAGAAATTTAAATTTTCTAGGCTAAAAAAACACCCCCACACGTACATGCACTCACACAAAAAGGGATAAAATGTCGATTTTCATCAATTTAAATTCAAATATCTTCTTCACTTTAACAAAATACTGCATGAAAAATCAACGGCACAAGTTAAAAGACAAAAGGAGAGAGTTACTCCAAACGTTTATGTATATAGTGACTTCTTAACTTGTAACTTGTTTGCGTCTTTATACATGAGGTGCTAGTTTATTAGAAAAATGAGTGAGTTTTCTCACTTCACGCCCAGGTTCAAGTCACATGAATCTTGTTTTCCTTCCCCCTTTCTTTGGAATCCACCAACATATGTGTCCTTTTAATGCAATATTTGTATATATTAAAAAAAAGGTTACGTCTTTGAGTTACCTTAAGAAACAAAATAAATTTTAGGTGCCGAGAAACGACCCGTCTCTCCGCTAGTTGATAAAAAAAAACACCAAAAAATACATTATGTTGTACGCCAAATTGCACTCCAAACGTACCACTATATGCTTTTGCTAAAACACAATAAATAAAAAATTTCTACACGTGTTGATACTTTCTACTTTGCATTCTCCTCTCTTTCCTTCACTTTCCCGAACCTATCTCTCTATTTTCTTTTGTTTTACACATGTTTTGTAATCTAATGGTAGGTTTACACACTCCTTTATAAAATTTTAAAGGACCATTGAAATTAAGAAATTTTTTATAATTCAATAGTTTAAATTTTGTAAATCTTTTACATATCTTTAATTTTATTTTTACAATAGATTTTATTTTAACGCATGAGTGAGAAAATTGTTATTGAAAATCAATGATTACTTCTAGCACATGGGAGATGCATTATCATGTGTAAACACGTGTAAAGAGCTGGTGAACTGACCATGAAATATTCACGCACATATATACATATACATACATACATATATACATATATATATATATATCAATTTTTTAATACACTCATTTTTTAATTTAATTTTTTGATAAAATTTGGTGAAAATAATTTATATACATATACGTCATCTATTTGTCTCTCCAAATGAACGTTCATTTTCTTTATTTTTGTAATTAAAAAGATGGAATCTCTTTTTATATTTGAGCGTATAGATGTATATGTATATATATAATATTAAACGCCGAGCTTATATATGTATATGTATAGATATAATATTAAACGTTTATTAGATAAAGAGATTTCCAACACAATTATGTGTTACATAAAGAGATATAAAAAAAATATGAGTTACAAAATCCTCATATCTTATGTAATCTTAAGGAATTGGGTAAAAATCACAAAAAATCACAAAAAAAAATCATTAGTTTTAATCTAACTCAATGCCGGGTTAATTACGAATAAAAAATCAATAATTAATTTTAGCAAAGGTTCTTCTAACGAAGTAAATACTACACCTATAAAATAAAAAAAATAATAAATCCCGAAAAATTCCGACAATTCAAAATACTTTATCAAGTAGGATATGTTGAACGTACATACACGTACGTTTGAAAGACTTGTTAAGTCAATAAAAATAATCACTGTTAAATCCCTATCTCTTTTGTTTCAAGAACTATCAGAATTTATCATTAATTCATTGTATGAAACAAAACAAAAAAGAAGTCAGTGATATCTCTTCTCTTGCCAATTTTTTTTTATCATTCTCCTATACTATATATAAAAGTACAAATAACATTATGTTTCATCTTTTTAGTAGAAACAAATATTTTCTTAATTTTAAACATGAGATTTTAAGATTTACATTAAAATATATATATATATATATAACTTCATATATTTTTATATTATAGTATTTGTATTCCAAATAAATTCAAACTCTACTTTATTTAGTTAGAATAATTATATAAGTTACAGTTTATGTTGAATTAAGAGCATCTCCAACCGTTTTGTAAATATTTTTGTATAAATCATATGTGTCAAGATACTTTTACACAAACTTGAAGTGTAAAAAAAATATGCTCCAATGGTACATTTTTAAATTTTTGTGTAAATTTTGAATGAACCAATAAGATAATTATGCATATTATATATCATTTTATGCAATTTTTTTATTATTTTTTCTTGAATTTTGGTATACATAATATTATAACAACAATGGATCTTGATTTGTTGATCTTGACGAGTAGATTTTAGATATATATTTTGTATTAAATTATATAATTTATGTTAAAAGTTATTACATTTTAAAGTATTGTAAAATAATTGAGAAAAGAAACAGTTGACGTGTATATTTTACATATTCATTTTACACAAAAGCTAAATTTAAAAGACTGTTAGAGCTCAAAATTTTTACAAGTTTTGTATATTTTACACAAAACCTAAATATACACTACTGTTGGAGATGCTCTAAGTGTTTTCTAAAACTCATCACAAAAGTATGTATATTTAATAAATCTATATTATTATTGTATATAAAAGTATGAACAGCTTAATTGTTTTTCCACTATTTTGTAGAGACAAAAATACCCTTGATTTAATCACAAGATTTTAAGATTAATATTAAAAAAATAAAAATTATAACTTCATAAATTTTTAAAATTATAACTTCATATATTTTTATATTATAGTATTAGTATACTAAATAAATTTAAACTCTATTTTATTTCGTTAAACTAATTAAATAAGTTAGAATTATATTAGTATTTCAAATAATGTATAACTCCATATATTTTTATATCGGTACTCGTATTTTAAATAAATAAATAAATTTAAATTCTATTTTATTTTATTTGGTTAACATAATTATATAAGTTACAATTTATGTTGAATTAGTTATTTTCTAAAACTCGCAGCAAAAATGTGTATATTTAATAAGCCGTATTAAAATTACAAAGTTATTTGATATTAACTTACATCATCAGGCTATAAAATATGTTGACATAAAAGGTCTTAATTTTATTTTAATAATAACAATAACTTAATCATGTGTAATTTAACATGTTTCTTGAAATAAGTTTGTAATTCCTTATCTTGGAAATTCAAGAAAAATATAGATTTTACAAAGGATGCGTGCCTACAAGTATCATTGAAACTCTATCTGATCAAGTCTATAAAGCATTGGAGAAGACTAAGAGGATTGATCACTTAATTGCTCTATCAATTTCATACAATTCATGAAGAACAAGATCAAAGAAATATATGAAAAGCTTCAAGACAATTGATTCAAGTGAATATCAAATTGTAGAAATAAATCAAAGCATTCAAAAACTCGTCAATTCCATTATTGAATGAGTGTTTAAGATTTATGTAAAGTTTATTTATTGTTAAATACCTATAGCTCTTTGTTCATGCATCATCCATAAATTGAATTCTACAAAAAATTGAAATGGATTATCAACTTCTTCATAAACTGGTTTTTTAATAAATTAATAATTAATTCATTTAAATGATTTTTGAGTTCAAACGAGAATATGTGTCTTAGAAACATGTTCTCAACATCTCCCAAGCATTAAAATTTATTTTGGATCAAAATAATGAAAAACCAAAAATTGGAGATTTGGCCTGATAGACGGAAGCCATCAATCGACTAGTGGGCTTTGTTCAGTCGACCGATGGGCTTTGCTCAATCGACTGAGGGCCATCAGTTGATTGATGAGCATTACTTAGTTGACTAATATCTTAGAATATAACTGTTGGACTTTTTATTTTTGCCTTGTTTGAAAGTTACAACTCTACCTAACCTCTAAAATGGCTATATACTCTTTGGAACTATATATTGGAGGTCTAAGAAGCATTTAAACAAGCTTGAATCATTATACAAACTCTTTGTTCGTCTATTTACAATATTCAAGAATTCAAGCCTTTGCATGAATCATATCATTCATCTTTGTGCTAGAATTATTGATTAATCTCGATAAATCTATTGTGAACTTCACTTATATCTTGTAAACACTTGAGAGTTATTATTCATTGGTATGTATCACCAAACAACTTCTATTATTCATTTGTGAGAAGATTTATCATAGTTTAACAAGAATGTTTCTTGTGTTGAGTGTGGTGCGAAGAATCACACTTGTTTGAGTGTTGTAAGTAGAATAACACTTGTTGAGTGTAGTGATAAGGATCACACTTCTAAGAAGGTTTGATTTTCACTCATAATTAAATCGGTTAGTGGAACTTCTCGGGAAAACTACTCGGGAAAGGACGTATGGTCTAAACAATCGAACTGCGAGAATAAAATGTTGTTGGCTCATTTGGTTCAATCTTTC
The DNA here is from genome assembly GCA_021464415.1 of Lonicera japonica. Lineage (NCBI taxonomy): Eukaryota > Viridiplantae > Streptophyta > Magnoliopsida > Dipsacales > Caprifoliaceae > Lonicera > Lonicera japonica. Next base: position 38,858,481 of record CM038471.1, read on the forward strand.
TAAACTTAAAATCTTTATTTACTTGCATTTATACATGTTGCTTGTTCTAGAAATCGATTGCTTTGCTTATTTCCTTGATATAGATTTAATTAAAGTTTTATTACCTAAACTTTCTTTGAAACTATTTTAAATTCCGCATTAAGTTTCAAAAATTCTATTCACCCCTCACCCCCTTCCTTTTAGGGTTATTTTCTAGCGAACACAATCTATTATTTATACGAGTGTTATATTATTTTGTAATACTATACATAATAATCTACATACGCTTAATAGAATTAACTATCTATTAATTCTAAAAATTTATTAAAAATATATTACTCTCTTATATATCTAATGAAATTTTATCATATATCTATAACATTTTTATATAGTTGACTGATTTTATGATTTTCTTATAATTATTAATTAATTTTACACTTGATAGTACGTTTTTACTTATTTTTTATTATTTTTATTTTATACTAATTATTCAATTCTTAGTATGTATGTATTTATTAATGGACTAATTAATTATCTCTGTTAATAACTAAAATCATGTACAACGCACGTATACAAAAACTAATTGTATAAAAAGAAAACAAAAAAGAACTCATTGATAGGGATTTAACTATGATTATTTTTACTGACTTAACAAGTCTTCCAAGAACTATCGGAATTTATCATTCATCATTTCATTGAATAAAAGGAAAAAAAAAAAAATCATTGTTAAGGATTTAATTATGATTATTTTTATTGACTCAACAAGTCTTTTTGGGATAATAGCATTCATGTTTACTGTATAAAAGAAAACAAAAATGTAACTGGAGACCAGATTTCTATGCAACTTCCATAAAAATCAATAGGTAGGCCAGCCAATTGATCATTTGTCAAAAATTTTAACAGGGTAAATTGCATGACCCAAGTGGGTAACTTGAAGAAGTTAGGATTCGAATTTATGACCTTTTGCTTCCACTCGAGTATGTCACCTCGGATCCTGGTGATTTGCGACCAGGCGTTGATGTTATCTTGTCAGATTTATAATCAGTATAATATAAACCGGACAAAAAAGTCATGAGTATCATATCAAGAGATACATATATATTATTATAGAATAAATGTTGAGTGACCCGGATGTATCAACTTAATCTGTGTCGGAATCCAAAAAAAAAAATGGAGTAAACTGCAGCCTACAGTCTAACCCGGATTGTGGATTCAACTTCACACATCTTCACGTGATACCAATGCTCTCCCTGTGCTAGAAAGTGATAATTGATTTTGAACACCAATATTCTTACTTTTAACCTTAATAAAAACAGGATGTTGATAAACTGTCTTAAAATTATATGATAAGAATGTTATTTATGCAAAGATAATATTTTTTAGGTATGAATGTTTGTACAATACAAAATACATGTCTACCACTTACTAATTTTTATACATGAAAAGTGTTCGGGATCTCTCATTAAATAAACCATCTCTCACAAAAACCTAGTGAACTACTAAGTTAACCCCATAGGTCTTATTTTGTGTTCATTAACAAAAATAGATTGCTTATTTTTTGTTCTGCTCGTAAAATAATTAATTAATACGTATGTGTGCAAGTTGATTCGAATAACTTTCCTATCCAAAAAAACAGAGAAAAAAGAAAAAAGAAAGACTTTCTAAGTCAATAAAAGGTAGACTGGAAAAAATTAAGTTGACGGAGATCCCATTTCTCTGCAAGTTCTTTCAAATTAAACCAGCAGATTTCTATGAAAGGGTCCGACCACTTAATAATGTCTCGGAACCAAACTGATTGATATTTGGCCTTCAGCTTTTTCTTCAATTAATTATAGACTTTACTAACTTTTTCTTTTTTCCGATCATCTTCATCCCTGCAAACTTAAGAATCTACTTTTATAATTACCATATCAACCCCTGCAAAAAGCGCAACAAAAATCAAGAGCATTAGTGAGATAAATATATAATAATAACAGTGCAAAAACATCTGGTGGAAAAAAAAAAAGCCTAAATCTAACATCTTTTAATCGATCTTGACTACCCAATTTTTCAATTTTTTATATATAGCTGAGTATCTCTATTTGCATTTTATATAAATATTAAAGCACTTCATAAACTATCTTCAACACACAAAAAAAAGTTTCAAAAAAAATACATAAAGAATATAACTAAAGGTAACTTTAAAGTTGTAGCATACTTTTTTTTTTAATGGAAATATTTAAAAGATCTAAATAAATGTTTTTTTTGAATTCAAAACAAAATGATATTTGAATTCAAATAGTTTTGTAAATGATTTATCTCTAAAAGTAGTTATTTTAGGTGGGCGCTATTGGCACATACCAAAATATTTACTAACACTCCGTCCTATTTAGATGGCCCCTAAGGACCGAGTATATGTGCACATACCCGGTGCTTAGGGATCGAGCCATTTTTGGGTAAAAAAATATTGCACTGACTCGACCTCTAATAAACGAGTATGTGCACATATACTTGGTCTTTAGGGGCCGAGCTAATTTGCATATACTCGGTCCTTAAGGTCCGAATTAATGTTAAAGTGTTAGAGAGTGTTTAGTTGTGTGTCAATAGTAGCCCACTTATTTAATTAAGATTTTCAATTAATTTATTTAGTAGTTATATTATAATATATTTTTATAAAAATTAGCAGATATATTATTGATTTATAATATGGGAATTAACAGAATTATGAAGTAGGTATATTATAATACATATTTTTTTAAAAAAATTAATTGATATATTTTGGAGTTTTAATTTGAAAATTAATTGATTTGTAGACATATTACTGACGCCGCTGGAATAGCGCTTTGCGATATAGCCCAAGTGCAGGCGCGTCAAGTTGTAATATAGTCTCGGAAGTCCGAGTGTCGAACCACAGGGATAAGTGAAAAGGAATGGAATGGATTACGGATTAAGTAGTTTTCAGATTTTGTGAGTTGGATTGGTTGTAGAACAACATAAATGTAAAACAGTTGTGAAAATTAATAAGAAAGCACTAAGGTAGGTGGAGGTTAGTTACGATTTAAGAGACGGTGATCACTAGCTCATACAAAGATTTCAACACAAGGTTTCTCGAGATATGGGGAATGTTGGTGTATCTCTCAATAGCAAAGGGTGCGACGCAAGGCGACTCATTCCCGGATTGAAGCTATATCTAGAAAGAGACAAACGACATTCCATCAATGACGAGGTTATCATTCCTACCTCTTAGCTACGGGTGTGAAGCAAGGCAACCCATTCCCGATGAAGCCAATCCGAGATAAATATGACAAACTCATCGTAAAAAGATTTAACATAAAGTAAGTGTATGAAATCTCACGATTTAAAGAATGAAAATTAGAAAGTGAATCCTAACAATGAAACGGAATGAAGTTTATGGGATAAATTCGTCAACTCGTCGTTTATCACTTAGGTTAGAAAATAAAGAGTCTAAGTATCACATATAGTGTAAGAAGCACTCAATATATCAATAAATGAATCAAAGATAAGTTAAACAAATTTATAACCCATCTATGGAGTTTTAAGAACTATTCATAATTTCTACGAAGAGGAAAAAGCTCCATGGATGGGGGAAAGAGACAACAAGCTTTCTAGAACCATATAAATATGTTGTATTTTCATTAATCAACAAGCACTAAGCATACAAGGCATGAAAAGTCTAATCGTACAATGAAAATACCTAGAAAGCTTGTAGAATGAAGGATTTGGAAAGGAAAAGGATTCACAAATATTTATCAAACTTTAAACATGGATTGGGCCATTAATCACCGAAAATCATATCGCAATCAACCTCCGTAACCTTAGTAATAGACTACTCCATAATAAATGCAAGAACAAATATCATAGAAGAAGAAATCATTCTTACAATTAAAAACTTACAAGAGAAATGAAGAAGAAGACACTCCAAGAGCTCTCCCTTCTCTCTAAAACTTTTCTATGTAAAAACAAGATGAAAATATCTCCCCCTCTCCTTGGACTAAAAACTAGCCAAAGAAGTACAAAAACTAATAAAATAAACAAGGGAAAATATCTCTAGACAACAATTCCCCAAAAAAGGCTAAAAGTAGGGAGTTGGTGGATGTCTCCGCCAGACCCATGATTGAAGCTGGTAGGAAGCATGATCGATCATGGGGGTACCATGATCGATCATGGCCAACCCATGATCGATCATGGGGTCCTCTGCCTGAAGATTATTTGCACCATGATCGATCATGGAATACCATGATCAATCATGCTTCTGAAAATTCTCTAAATCAGCACTTTTGTAGCTTTTGGCTAGCACTTGATCAATTCTTCGAAGGCCATTGCATCATATGCCTATAAACACATAGAAACACAACAAAAGCACACCTAGCGGGACGATGTTAGATACAAAACTCGCTAAGACACTAATCTCAAGATAAGCGGATAATTAGGCAGAATATATGCAATAAACGAGTCAAGCGACTCCGAGAGAGAGCTTATGCATGACAATATTAGGCGTTTATCAATTACTATAGATGTATACTTAAAAGTTATAATATATCTCGAGGCCAAGAGAATATGTTAAGGTGTTGCATCTTATAATATGTCTGTTTGTAGACATATTACTATAGATATATACTTAAGAGTCATAATACGTTACCATACCAAGAAAAAATATATGTTTAACTAGTGCACCATATAATATGTCTATTTGTGAACTTAGGTAGGGAGGAGCCATTGGTTGGTTCCACTTAGGGCTTACGGCGGCACGCAAAAAGTCTCCTATTACGAGCAAACTAAGGTGGGGGAGTGAGCCATCGCTTAGTTGGTAGGGGAAGGGAATGAGTGAGTGATGGTAGATCAATCTAAGGTTTGTAGTGGCTGCAATGGCAGGGGCTGGAAGACACCACAATTTGTGGCCAAAAGGGGATTTGTAGATCCATCGAGGGCTCTATTGCAGGTTGCAATGGTGGGTGTTGAAAATCATCACCATTTGTTAATACACAATTCATGTAAATAGAACTTGATAAGGTAATTATGATCCAACCATTTCCCAAAAACCCACAAACCATTCGATCCCTTAAATTACTATCACCTAATTGACTACCTTTATTTTCACTCCCTTTATCTAAGTCCTACCCCTGTTCACATTTCCTCTATATTGATAACGTAATTGACGATTGACTTTTCACTCGAAACCACAGTTTTTCTAGTCACATAACTATCTCGATGTTTGCATAAAGTGCTACTGCTATATCAGAGGGTTTACAGGGTAGAGAGAGAAAGAGCTCACCGGGAAGAGGATTAAACTCAATCACTCAAATATCTTTTATTCTTTTTATTTTATTTTTAATTAAGTAAATCTTATCTTGAGCAAAATTAAATGCATTACTTATCTCAAGCTAAATTAAATGAGTAGAGATAAGGGCAATGTGGTCATATTACAATTAATAATCTAGAATATGAAGAAATTTAAAAAAAAATAAAAAAATTGGGGCAAATGAAAAACAATTGGAGTAAAAACAAAAGATTGGGTTAAATACTAGTTTCGAAATTACGCTGGGTCTGAATAAAAACAATTCCATAATAGTGGGCTAAATACTAATTTTCTAATCAAACAAATATCTTTAAAATCCAGCAACCAAAGAAATATAATAGAAAACAATTAACAACAATTTAAAACCCTCAATTCCCTCGGTCATTGGGGAAAGATAATTATCAATTAGGGTTTGTTATTGTTAATAAGAGACTCGTGTGTTTTAATGTATGTTCTTCATTTGTTGAGTTGAAGGTTGATGGGGTAAAAAAATAAATTTACCATTGGCCTACAAAGATAATATTTTACACTTTTTTTTAAATAAATATTCCACTCATATACTACACTTTCTTTAAATAAATATTCTACTCCATAATATTCTACACTTTCTTTAAATAAATATTTTCTCAATAATATTCTACACTTTCTTTAAATAAATATTTCACTCCATTCCTCTCTTTTCTTTAAATAAATATTTCACTCCATAATATTCATCACTTTTCTTTAAATAAATATTCTACTCCATAATTTCTACACTTTCCTTAAATAAATATTTCACTTCATTCCTCACTTTTCTTTAAATAAATATTTCTCTCCATAATTTCTACACTTTCTTTAAATAAATATTTCACTCCATTCCTCACTTTCCTTTAAATAAATATTTCACACCATAATATTCATCACTTTTCTTTAAATAAATATTTCTCTTCGTAACATTCTACACTTTCTTTAAATAAATATTTCACTCCATTCCTTACTTTTCTTTAAATAAATATTTCACTTTATAATATTTCACTTTTACCAAATTATCTTTTTGCCCCTCACTTTTATCAAATTTACATTTTTACCATTCTATATTTACCTATAAATACCTCCCATCATTCATTCATTCAACAGACCAAAAACACACAACAAAAACACATTATCCTTCTCTTCCAAAATCCATCCATCTCATCCAAGAGATAAAAAGCCTATTGGCAATATAAATACAAGCCAATTTAAGAAGAAATATGAGCTAGGGTCTTATACTCTCTCTTTTCATACCCTAAAAAAAATACCAACAACCCTTATACATTCTCTCTCCTACACAGTTTATTATTTCATCTTCTTGAAATATTTGTAATCCTAATTCTATACTTATAAATAGAATTAAGGAAATTATAGAGAGAGAGATTGGTAATCATAATTCTATATTTATAAATAGAATTAAGGAAATTATATAGAGAGATTAGTAGCTTGTATTATCATCCAAATTGATTGCCTTTGAGTTAATACAAAGCAAGCACACATAAAATGAGGACGTACTGCCGGACTAGCATAAGCGCTACCGGGGGAACCTACCTTAAAAAAAATGTCATGTGTTCATCACTGCGGCGCATTTAATTTTTATTTGCCAATATTCACTTATTGATTGGTTGATTATCTATTTTTAGATTTTGACACCATCAAAAGTTATAGAATACAATTTATAGTAGGGAAATTTCCAGTCATCATACCTCTTTGTTAAACGTTGTTGGAATTAGGCAAATGGATTTTCTAAGGGGCCTCTAACATGGTGGATTAATTAACTCATAAATGTGGATAAGTTAAAAATAATTAACCAAGTGTGAAACTAAGTAGATGAAACATGATAAATTCTTGTCGATATTAACAAGTTCCTTAAGTCAATTTTGTGGACAAACCGTAGTGCAACATAATAGATGCAATGGGTAAAATGGCTCTATTCATAATTATATTTAAGGGAATGATAGGTTACATTTTCATTCTAAAATAAAGACATTAATTTTTCTTTTCCTAAAATACCTTTCATCAATTTCTTTAATTTTTTTCTTAAAAATAAATTAGTCACCACCGGTTACCACCACTATCACGTCATCCCCCTTTAAAGTTTCGACAATCATTACCAGAGTGTCATGACCTCACCGGAACCCCGGGATATGTACTACAAATATATTTTAGCACTAAATCTGCAAGCAATTAATGATATATATGTTAGTGAAAATTTATTTTTACACTAAATTTGCAAACCAACAAATGATACATATTTTAATGCAAATTTGTTTTTACACTAAATCTGCATGCAGCTCATAATATATTTTTAGTACAAATATGTTTTTTGCACTAAATCTGCCATCAACTAATTGCAGATTTAGTGTAAAAACATATTTGCACTAAATTCGCAAGAAACAAATGATACATATTTTAGTGCAAATCTATCTATCTTTGCATTAAATCATCAAGCAACGTATATATTTTTTCTGCAAAACTATTTTTTTACTAAATTCGCAAAAAACTAATGCTATAAATTTTAGTACAAATATATTTTTGCACCAAATTGGTAAACAAAGTAAGCTATAAATTTTCCTACAAATTCATCTTTGCACTAAATCCGCAAGCAATTGAAAAAGTAAATTTGAGTGCAAATTTGTTTTTGCACTATATAAAATTTCTTGCCGTAGCTCATGTGTTCTTGTTGGAGGCAGGACATTAATGGACATCGGAGCTCTAGTGGACAGTGGTGGCGGAGGCAGTTTGTGAGGCTTAACAACCACTACTGGTTACAAAGAAATATAATATTATAATAAGAGTATAATTGACCATTTAAAAAAAAGAGTGTATCCTTTTAGTGAACAAATATTTAAACATTGTCCTTACGGCTAAAAAAATTTGCTAGCCAAGGCAGGCCTCTATAGATTTTGGAATAATAAAATATCATTTGCTTGAATATAATTATAGAGGAGGTACTTAAAACTCATTTTCTCTTTTTTCTTAAAGAATGACAAAATGAACCCACAATCATAGATCCATATATGCTATCTATACCATAATGAACAAAATTTCAACACATTCTCCTTTAAAGTCTATTAGATTAATAGCTTAAAATTTTTCTAAAGTAAAGCTTGGATTAACTACTAATAAGTGGTCAAATAATAATATATTGAGATTAGTGTTGGGTTTTATTCGGAATTCTCCATGTCAAATTATTACAACTGCAAAATCATTTGGTGATAAAAAAAAAAAACTTGAATCTAACATATTTTAATCTTGACAATACAAATTTTTTTATATACAAAGATGAATATCACTATTAGCATTTCATAAAAATACTAAATCATTTCAAAAAATATCTTCAATGCATAAAAAATATTTCAAAAATGTACTTTTTTTAATTAATAGAATACTTATTTAGGACTATATAAATATGCATCTCTAATTGTGGAGAAGAGTGACGCCACAGGCCCACATCATCTTGATTTTGTCATTCCTTTGCCCATGTACCTAACAGTTCGGCAGCAAGGGACATCAAATCATCAACTTTACGCGTACCTCCACGTGATAATAGCTTTTGTCACTAGCAGACGCAATACATTTATCGGCACCAAAAACAATTAGAAAAAATATTGATCATCAACGAATCATTCAACCCACTTTTCTAATATTATTTTCGCTCAATTAAATCAGGAAGTGGCTCTTGTCACTATTTAACAATATGTAATACTAATTTCTTATTTCTATCAAAAAAATTAGCTATCAATCAATCTAACCAACTAAAAAAAAAACTCACAAAACTCTATTTATCCACCAAGTGTAGCTATTAACTACTCTCCATATCTTGTAACCAATGCTATCAATATCAATAAAAATCATCAACACTATTATTAAAAGGTGGAGATACACCAGACTTACCACTTAAAGGGCGGGGGAACAAATCTGATACCAAAAAAATTCTTATGTATTTTACGTGTGTGCTTGATTACTACTTATTATAATCATTGTTGTAGGCAGTAATTTGTTAACCTTACAATAATCATTGATTTTGAACACCAATATTCTCACGTACTGTTGTTCTTTGTAGAAACATAATTAATGTTGTTAATGTGCGATCTAAAGGTATAAGATAAGAATATTATTTATACATAGATTAAAATTTTTGTATGAACGTTTGCACAATGTATAATGTAGGTCCACCACCTATTAATTTTTATAGCAAATTAGGTTTTAACCTAAAATTTTGAGGGTTTGTATACTCAAACCCATGACATTTGGTTAATTAGTAAATAACCCATTTTTTTTATATATTTAGCCCATATTTCAAAATAAAATAAAATTCTAGATAGTTTGAATATTTAATTGTAATTTGACGGAATTGTCCTTATTAATAAAAAAGAAAAGTATAATTGGTTATAATTGTGGTGGGGAATATTTAATTATGTTTTTCAAAAGAAATTATCCTTTTTTTAGTATTATCCACTTGACTAAACTAATGTGTAATTATCTTTTCACTTGACAAAAATGACAAGGGCAGCTATCACTTTCTCTCTCTACAATCGTGTATGGAGATTTTATTGTGTTCTTTGATTCATTAATATTTTGTATGATCAGATCATGGATTCTAATTTGCATTCTCTTCCTCTTTCTTTTTATCTGAATATCACCACCAATAATGGTGGTTTGAGTCACCTCTAAATTGCATTGCTGCCTTTCTACCCTAAACTCCGACCAAAACTCCACCAATCTCATTATTACAATCTAAAAGCACTCTGCCACATACGAAAAATCCACCGCAGTAACCACCGTGGCCTACTAATCTCCTTGCTAAACCATACTTTTACCTTTTGTTATATATGAGTTTGGGTATGGGAAATTGGAGTTTGGGTTTTTGGGCACGCGAGTGCAAGAATGTGAGGGATGTTTGGGATTGGGTGGCATTGGATCCATATTGAGGTAAGTCTTGGCCCCATCTCAATTTCTCAATCGAGTGGGACTAAAGAAAATTGGATCCACATAATCCGTCTTCTCATTCCAATAAGAGAATACTTTTTTCCCACCCCAGTGATTTTTTAAAAAACTTTCAATTCACCCCAATGGTGGGGTGAGTTTACTGAATGCACTATTGTGACATTAATTTCATCGTCGCTAAAACTAAAACTAAAACATGAAAATCTTATATAAATCCATAATTTTTTTTTATCGAAAACATTCAACCTACCCCATCTTTTTTATACACATTAACGACATACCACCTCTTTTTTATAAGTCAAGTAATAAATTTATTTTTTTATTGCACATCCACAAAATTCATTATTAGGCTCACAAAATTCCTAATTAGAGATAGGGTCAAACCCCATAAGTGACAATTTCAAAGATAGTAAAGTGTAAATTTGAAAAATAAAAATAGCAACAATAATAGTTTTAGACTATTAGGCGATCAACTGTTTAAAATGAAACACATGATCAAAGTAAAAATTAATTAGTTAACACAAGATAGTTACCCCAACCATTTCCACTAGCTAATAATAAAATTTCAATCTTCGTAATATTATTGTCTCCTATACGGTTATATCTAACGAATTGAAAAAATAAAATAGTTTTTATAAAAATAAATCATTTATTAAAATATTTTGGAACTAGAGTTGTAGAATTATTTGTTGGAAATAATGGACCTTTTTAATTTAAAAAAATGTAAATGAGTGAGAAGATAAATTAGTGACAATTTTTTCAAGTAAAAAAATTGGGGTGAGAAGAAAGAATCTTCCACTATTTTTTATGTTAAGATTGACGTAATATTAACTTTTGGTGAGATGGGAAGACAGATTATGTGGGTGTATTTAAGAAAACCTTTTATAAAGTCATCAAACACTTAATATAACTATTTCACAAAAATAAATTCCGTAACATTTATTATGGCAGTCATATTACTTATTATTTTTAAAGAATTTAAATATATCATATGTCTAATATGTATACACTATAATCTGTTTAAATTTGTTAAGGATAGTTATTATTTGTTAAGGATAATACATGCAAATCTTTAATAATGTTATCTCTAATTTATTTGACTTAAAGTTTGAAATTAATTTCAAAATTTTAAATAGTGGATATAGTTATCTTAATTTCTGTTAGTTTAGATTTTAAAAGTCATTTAATTTTAACAAAATGGAAAAAGGCAAATCCGAAAAAATGCATAATAAATAAAATATATATAAAATAAATTATTAAACAACAAATTAGTAATTATCCAAAATATTGGGCCAATAACTAATTAATGAAACGAAGTGGATTAAATGCAAAACAATTCAAAAATCATGGGCTAAACACAAAAAACCCCTAATTTTTATAAACGAGTGTTAAATTACGTTGGTTAACTGGGCCCATTATTGTTCTTATGAATTCTTTAGTATGAGCGTAGATGGTTTGTTTTTTGTTCCAGTCAGAAAATAATTAATTAATATGTAAGCGTGCAAGTTGATCCGTGTAGATGGTAATTTTCCTATCTAAAAAACAAAAACAACAAAAATAAAAGACTTTCTAAGTCAATAAAAGTTAGACTCGAAAAAATTAAGCTGACGGAGATCCCATTTCTCTGCAAGTTCTTTCAAATTAAACCAGTCGATTTATATGAAGTGGTCCGACCACTTAAGAATGTCTCGGACCCAAATTGATTGATATTTCCCCTTCAGCTTTCTCTTCAGTCAATTATAGATGTTACTACTTTTTCTTTTTTCCAATATCACGTTCATCCCTGCAAACTTCAGAATCTACTTTAATAATAAGTACCATATCAACCCCAACAAAAACGCAGCAAAAATCAATAGCATTAGTGAGATAAATATATAATAACCGGAAATGGGTTAAAAAAACATGTATGAGAATGTTTTTTACGAAAAATTTAAGAAATGATATTTTTTTGAAATAAGGACCTATTTTTTTTAATCTTATTAGCGTAAATTCTTGTTTATTAATTGTGTTATAAAATGAGGGTTTTGAGCAAAATTGTATTTTGTACGAATTTAACTTTGCGTAAAATTTTGTTTTGTGCAAACTTAAATTTACAATTCACAAAATTTAAAGCAATTTTATTTTGCATGATGTGTTTTTATTAGCAAGTATAATTTTATGTGTCACTGGTGTAATAATAAAGCAATGTCAAATAAATCCTAATACATAATAATGTATTAAAAAATAAGGATTACAACTTAACTTTGCATAGCTCAAAAAATTTTCATGCGTGTTTTGATCAATAAATAGTCTCAAACTTGTAAACTGACAAAAATTATCATATATTTTTCAACTTCTGAAAAAAAAAAAAAACCATTGTTTTTCCTACTATTTCTTTCTAATCATCAAACAGAGCATAAGAAAATAATTTTGAACTTTTGATTTATTAGCTTCTTTATCCACGCAGGGTTTTGGGGGGTGGGGTGTTATGGTTTGGATTGACTTTTTGTTCCTAATTATATAAATGGGGAATTTTACTGATAAGTTGTTGGTGAAGAATTTTTTTTTAAACTCTGAATATATCCTACAGTCTTTTATTAACGAATAAACAAATCAAACAAGGGCCTTTTGTTTTTTAGTCCAAGAAATTTGAATTGTTTTGTATTTAGCCTACTCTATTTTGGAAATTATGAACTAGCTAAATGAGTGGACAATTATAAATTTAATATTTTTCAATTAATTTTCAATTTTTATTAATTATTTTTTGATTTCCTAGATTACCCTTGGTTGAATTTTTTTAATTCAAAATGAATAACCACCTAAAATTTAGGATTTTGAAAATCAAGGAAATATTTAAAAGATCTTAATAAATGTATTTTTGAATTCAAAACAAAAAGATATTTGAATTCAAATAGTTTTGTAGCTGATTTATCTCTAAAAGTAGTTATTTTGTTAAAAATTTCAATTGGTTTGATTGATTTATTTGGTAAATATATTATAATATATTTTTATAAGTGAGGGGAGATAAAATTATTATTGAAGTAATGGACTAGCCCAACACTTTAAAGTGTAACGGTCGAAGGGTCAATGAAAAGCAACATGAGTGCCGAACTCAGTTTCCCGCCGAGAAGGATGGGAACTCGATACACCTCGGTGTTGGGCACATTGCTTGACTAACAGCTCGGCAAAACAAAGAACGTGCTGAAAGATGCGATGGAACTTAGACATAATGATGAATATGTGCAAAGCCACCAACTTGAAATGGAAGTCAACCTACTCACGCCACATCTCACCTGCTCGTGCATAACGCAGCCACCAAATCCTTATATCTTTATGATGTAAAGGTGACCGGTCTTTAATACAAATCATTTCACAATTAATGAAAGAGGGACCCGCATCTTACCCCCAATTGTCTTTTAGCTATGCATTTTAATAGAGCATTGTAACTCTAATTTTATACAGATATAGATAAAAAAGGATAGCTTTAAACAGGGGATCAATTTATTTGATTGAGGAATCTAGGAATAAAAGGGAAATGTAAAGAGAAAAGCTGGTAGCTTGTCTTCTTGTATTAAACTCGCATACACAAAGAAGGACGTGCTACCAGTAGAATTAAAACTCACTAGAGGAACTTACTGACAAAGAAAAATATCATTGTTCTCTCTTTCTTATCTCTAATGGTGCATTCATACTCACGAAGGATATCTCACCTGTGAGCCCGGCCAAATTTTAAGGGGACATAAAATTATTATGGAAGTATTGGGCCAACCCAACACTTTAAAGCCCACGAATCAAGCCCAATTCAGCGATGTAGCAGTTGAGGTGTCAATGAAGAGCAACTTTGGTGCTAAACTCAATTTCTCACTGAGAAGGATGGGAACTCAGCACACCTCGGTGTCGGCGACATCGCGAGACTAACACACTCGGCAAAATAGAGAATGTGCAGAAATATATGGTGGAGTTTAGTCATCATGAGTAATACGTGCAAATCCACCAACTTGTGATGGAAGTCACATACTCACGTCGCATCTCACCCACTCGTGTAGAATGCTGCTACCAAATCCTAACATCTATATGATGTAAAGGTGACTGGTCTTTAATGCAAATCACTTCACAATTAATGAATGGGGACCCATATCCTACTCCCAGCCGTCTTTTAGCTATGCATCATAATAGAACATTGTAACCCTAATTCTCTATATATATAAATAGAAAGGGATAGCTCTAAATAGGGGTCAATTTTTTTAATTGAGGAATCTAAAACGAAAAGGGAGAGATAAAGAGAAAAACTAGTAGCTTGTCTTCTTGTATTAAACTTCATTCTTAACAGCAATAAAAGCTCACATACACACATATGAGGATGGACTGCTTGTGGAATTAAGACTCACAGGAACAGTGGCAGAGCCAAGATTTGGATCAAATGGGGTGAAATTCAAAGTATACCAAATAATATTTGAAGTCTTAAAATTTTGACGCCAACATAATAGCATTAATAATAATAGTTCATACAACTGATATAGCAAATGCGAACAATTACGATAAATTACAATAATATTCTACGGTTTTTTTATATTTTGAAAGTATTGCATTACTTCCTAAACCACAAAATAGTCCTAAATCGCAATAGAACTAATATTTAACAATTAGTGGTTTAGACATAAATCACAAAATATTCAACAATTAATTAAATAATCAATAGTTCAAAAAATACACTTAATATTATGCAATTAATAAAGAAATACAACTAATCTAATGCAACTAATCAAGAAATAATATAATCCCTAATTTTGAAAAGTAGATCTAAAAATATTACCTAGGAGAGAAAGAGCTTATGGTGGAGAAATAAATAGCAGAAAAGTGGAAGTGGAGCAGCAGAGGCGTGTAGGTGGAGGAGCAGACAAGTAAAAGAATGGGATATGACGAGGAAAGAGAAAAAGTGAGAAAGAAAAGCTTTGTGGGTTTGGATTATTAAATTTTTTTTTTTTTTTTTTTTTACACTTAGGTACCCTAAAGTATATATTTATGCATATGAGTCACTATATAAATTTTTTTCAGAAAATACCCCATATCTAATAAACAAAAAATTTTAGAACCAAGTGGGGGCGCTAGCCGCCGCTTGTCCTTTAATAGCTCCGCCTATGCACAGGAGGAACTTACGTAAAAATAAAAATATCACTGTCCTCTCTCTCTCTCTCTCTCTCTCTCTCTCTCTCTCTCTCTTATCTCTAATAGTGCATTCATACTCACAACAAATATCTCACCCGTGGGCCAGGCCGAATTTTTTTTTCGTCGCCCACAATAGGAATTAACAGATATATTACGGATTTATAATATGGGAATTAACCGAATTATGAAGTAGGTATATTATAATACATATTTATAAAAAAATTAACTGATACATTTTGGAGTAGTAATTTGAAAACTAACTGAATTGTAGACATATTACTATAGATGTATACTTAAGAGTTATAATATGCCTCGAGGCAAAAAGAATGTGTTTAGGTGTTACACCTTATAATATGTCTGTTTGTAGACATATTATTATAAATATATACTTAAGAGTTATAATATGTTTCCATATCAAGAGAATATATATGTTTAAGTAGTGCACCATATAATATGTCTATTTGTGAACCTAGGTAGCGAGGAGCCATTGATTGATTCCACTAAGGGCTTGCGGCGGCGCTCATAAAGTCTCATATTACGAGCAAACTGAGGTGGGGGGAGAGCCATCACATGGTTGATAGGGGAAGGGAAGGAGTGAATGATGGCAAATCGATCTAGGGTTTGTAGTGGCTGCAAAAGCAGGGGTTGAAAGACACCACAATTTGTGGCAAAAAGGGAATTTGTAGGTCTATCTAGGGCTATGTTGTAAATTGCGATGGTGGCCGGGTGTCGAAAATCATCACAGTTTGTTAATACAAAATTCTTGTAACTAGAACTTAATAAGGTAATTATGATATAGCCATTTCCCAAAAACCCACAAACCATTCCGTCCCTTAAATTACCATCACCTAATTGACTACCTTTACTTTCACTTCCTTTATTTAAGTCTCACCCCTGTTCACATTTTCTCTATGTTGATGACGTAATTGATGATTGACTTTTTCACTCGAAACCACAGTTTCTCTAGTCACATAATTATCTTGATGTTTGCATGAGGTGCTACTGCGATATTAAAGGGTTTGCAGGTTAGAGAGAGAAAGATCTAACAGGAAAGAGGATGAAACTCAATCACTCAAATATCTTTTATCCTTTTTTATTTTTTTATTTTTTCAAATCAAGTAAATCTTATCTCTAGCCAAATCAAATGCATTACTCATCTCAAGCTAAATTAAATGAGCAAAGATAAGGGCAATGTGGTCATATTACAATTAATAATCTAGAATAAGAAAATTTTTTTTTTAAAAAAAAAAAATTTGGGCCAAATGCAAAACAAATTGGAGTAAAAACAAAAGATTGGGTTAAATATTAATTTTAAAATTAGGCTGGGTCTGAGTAAAAACAATTCCATGATAGTGGGCTAAATACTAATTTTCTAATCACACAAATACATTTAAAATCCAGCAACCAAAGAAATACAATAAAAAACAATTAGCAACAATTTAAAACCTTAGATTCCCTCGATCATCGGGGAAAGATAATTATCAATTAGGGTTTTATATTGTTAATAAGAGTCTCATGTGTGTTTTAATGTATGTTCATCATTTGTTGAGTTGAAGGTTGTAGAATATAATTTGTAGTAGGGAAATTTCCAATCATCATACCTCGTTGTTCAATGTTGCTAGAATTAGGCATATGGATTTTCTAAGGGGGCTCTAACATGGTGGATTAATTAACTGATAAATGTGGATAAGTTAAAAATAATTTAATTAATATTAATTTTTTTTTCAAATTGTAGATAATTCTAGTTTATTCATATGGAATTATTTTCTTTTTACAAATATTATTTTTTGTCAGTTTATCCTATTATGTGGATAAACTTAATCCCAATGCCAATAAACTTGGTAAGTAGGATAAATTAACAAAAAAAAGGTAAGTTAAAAAAAAAAACTAACCCAGTGTGAAACTTAGTAGATGAAACATGATAAATTCTTGTCGATATGGACAAGATCCTAAGTCAATTTTGTGGGCAAACCTTAGTGCAATATAGTAGATGCAATGGGTAAAAGGGCTCTATTCATAATTATATTTAAGGGAATGCTAGCTTACATTTTCATTTTAAAATAAAGACATTTAATTTTCTTTTCCTAAAATACCCTTCATCAATTTCTTTAATTTTTTTCTTAAAAATAAATTAGTCACCACCTCTTACCACCACTATCAAGTCTATCCCCCTTTAAAGTTTCAGCAATCATTACTAGAGTGTCATGACCTCACCGGAGCTTCGGTGAATGTACTACAATTATATTTTTGCACTAAATCTGCAAGCAACTAATGATATATATGTAGTGCAAATTTGTTTTTACACTAAATTATTAAGCAACAAATGATACATATTTTAGTGCAAATTTGTTTTTACACTAAATCCGCATGCAACTCATAATATATTTTTAGTGCAAATATATTTTTTGCACTAAATTTGCCATCAAACTAATTGCAGATTTAGTGTAAAAACATATTTGCACTAAATTCGCAAGAAACAAATGATACATATTTTAGTGCAAATCGATCTATTTTTACACTAAATCATCAAGCAACGTATGATATATTTTTTGTGTAAAACTATTTTTGTACTAAATTTGCAAAAAACTAATGTTATAAAATTTAGAACAAATATATTTTTGCACCAAATCCGTAAACAAAGTAAGCTATAAATTTTTGTACAAATTCATCTTTGCACTAAATCCACAAGCAATTGAAAAAGTAAATTTTAGTGCAAATTTGTTTTTTCACTATATAAAATTCCTCACTGTAGCTCCTGTGTTCTTCTTGGGGGTATGACATTAATGGACATTGGAGCTCTAGTGGACGGTGGTGGCGGAGGCAGTTTGTGAGGCTTAACAACCACTAATGATAATAAAGAAATAAAATATTGTAATAAAAGTATAATTGACCATTGAAAAAAAGTAGTGTATCCTTTTAGTGAACAAAAATTTAAAAATTGTCCTTACGGCTAAAAAAATTGTTAAGGTAGTCCTCTATCTATTTTGCAATACTAAAATATCCTTAACTTGAATTTAATTATAGAGAAGGTACTTAAAACTTATTTCCTCTTTTTTCATAAAGAATGACAAAAGGAACCCACAATCATAGATCCATATATGTTATCTATACCATAATGAACAAAATTTCAACAAGTTCCACTTTTAAAGTCTATTCGATCAATAACTTAAATTTTTTCTAAAGTAAAGTGTGGATCAATTACTAGCAAGTTGCCTAGTAATAGTGTACTAAGATTAGTGTTGAGTTCGATTTGGAATTTTACAGGTTGAATCATGGAAACTGTAAAAACATCTGGTGGTAAAAAAAAAAAGCCTGAATCTAACATCTTTTAAACTTAACTATACAATTATTTTGTTTACATAGATGAGTATGCTATTATCATTTTACATAAATACTAAAGCACTTCAGAAAGTATCTTCAATACATAATATTTTTTTTTTCAAAAAAGTACATAAAGAGTATAATTAAAGATAATTTTAAAGTAGTATTTTTTTTAAGTAATAGAATACTTATTTAGGACTATAAGTCATCTTGATTTTGTCATTCTTTTTCCAATTTATATAAGAGCATCCACAGCGTGATGGTTAAAAATTAGGACAAATTTAGCATTTACATTGTTACTTTTTAAAGCAGTGCACAGTGGGTAGGATAAAAATTTAATCATTCGAGTGAAGCTTATTCGTATAGTTGGTGTGAAAAAAAAAACAATTAATCCAAAAATGCAAAAATGCCATACGAAAGTGGCTCAATTGTATGAGCTCATACAATCTTGCCACAATCGTATGACCATATATTGTTTCTTTTTTTTTTTCACACCATTTGGCTTCATACGAAGGTGGCTCATTCATATGAGTCATACGAAATTGGCACACTCGTATGACTAAAATTTAGTGAGATGGTAAATTTACTCGTTCACTACCCTATCTGTCAAAATTTTAGCCTATCTTTCTCTCCGGTGTGAATGGGGTAGGGTAAATTTATCAATTTTTCTTACCCAATATGGATGCTCTAATAGTTAGGCAGGTAGGGACATCAAATCATCAACTTTACATGTCTATTCCTGTGATAATATATTTTGTCACTAACAAGCGACATTTATCAGCATCAAAATAAATTACGAAAAAAAAACGAATCGCTTTATTCTATAGGGGCGCTAGCCATTATCAACAAACCATTTAACCTAATTCCCTAATACTATTTCGGCTCATTCAAATAGTAATGAGCGACTCTTATCACCATTTAATAAATTAAAAAGTTAGTTCCTTATGTTTATAAAATGAACTAGCTATCGATCAATCTAATCAAC
This sequence comes from Lonicera japonica, assembly GCA_021464415.1. NCBI lineage: Eukaryota > Viridiplantae > Streptophyta > Magnoliopsida > Dipsacales > Caprifoliaceae > Lonicera > Lonicera japonica. The sequence goes on from CM038471.1 coordinate 38,878,166, forward strand.
TAAAAAAGAACACACAAAACTCCACCTATACACCAAGTGTAACTGTCAACTATTCTCCATATCTTGTAATCACTGTTATCAATATTAATAAAAATCACGAACACCATTACTAAGGGGTGGATGTACACCAGACCTACATTTATAGGCTGGGGGAACCACTCTAGCAACAAATCTTATATCCCTCATGCGTGTGTACTTGATTACAACTTTATTATAATTATTGTTGTAGGTAGCAATTCAGTTATCCGAAATTATTAAACGTACATATTCATTGATTTTTGATGGTGTCAAAATTTAGAAATAGATAATTAACCAATCAATAAGTGAATATCGGTGAATAAAAAATAAATGCGGCGCAATGATGAACATATGATATATTTTTTTAAGGTAGGTTCCCCCAGTAACGCTTATGTTATTCCGTTAATACGTCCTCCTTTTGTGTGTGCTTATTTTGTATTAGCTCAAAGGCAATCAATTAGGATGAAAATATAAGCTACCAACTTATCTCTCTCTATAATTTTCTTAATTATATTTATAAGTATAGAATTAGGATTACAGATATTTCAACAGAATAAATAATAAACTGTGTAAGAGAGAGAGTGTATAAGGGTTGTTGGTATTTTTTGGGGTATGAAAAGAAAGAATATAAGACCTTTTTATTTTGGAGGGGTATGAAAAGAGAGAGTATGACTCTTCTATTTCTTCTTGAATTGGTTATATTTATACTGTCAATGGCTTTATATCTCTTAGATGAGATGGATGGATCTTGGATGAGAAGGATGGTGTTGGATGAGAAAGATTATGTTTTTGTTGTGTCTTTAATGAATGAATGGTGCGAGGTATTTATAGGTAAATGGAGAATGGCAAAAAGGTAATTTTTGGTGGAGGAAGGTGAAGTGTGGTAGGTGTGGGGGTAAAAATGAGATTTTATTGGAGGTAAAAATGAGATTTTACCGGAGGTAAAAAATATTGAATTACATTTGTAGGCCAATGATAAAATTAGTATTTAACCCCATTAGTTTTGAACACCAATATTCTCACCTTTGACCTAATAGAATATAATTAATGTTGTTAATGTGCGATCTAAAGGTATAAGATAATATTATTCGTACGTAGATTAAAATTTTTGTATGAATGTTTGCACAATATATAATGTGGGTGGGTCTACCAATTATTAATTTATATATATGAGTGTTTAATTTTTGTTGGTTAACGGGGTCCATTATTTTTTTATTGAGTTCTTAAGTACGAATGTAGATGGTTTGTTTTTTGTTTGTGTCGAAAAATAATTAATTAATGCATGGGCAAGTTGAAATGGATAACTTTCCTATCCAAAAAAAAAAAAACAAAGAAAGAAAAAAAAAACGAAGACTTTTTAAGTCAATAAAATTTAAGACTCGAAAAAATTAAAGTTGTATCTAGGGGTGTTTTCGGTTTTGGTCGGAGTAGAAATTAGGTTACCTCAAACCCTCCCCAAACTTTATAATTCGATTTCGGTTCGGTTCCGGTTTTCGTACCTATGAAACCCAAACCCTCTCCAGATTATTCGGTTTCGGTCCGATTCGATCTCATTCGATTTTTTTTGTATTGTTAAAACTTTAGTTCAAAATCGCACTAAAAATATAAATTTACTCTTAAGGCGCTACAAAAAAATTATATAATGTATTTATTTTAATAATTAGTTTAAATAATTATTTATAATTGTAAATAATCCATAGGGTTGGGTTGTTTATATAATGTAAATGTTGTAAGAATTTATTTTTTCCAACGTATTGTAAGATAACTTAAGTAATTACATTAAGTTAGCAAATATTTTTTTTTAAAGATTTGGTTTTTTCGGTCCAATTCTGGGACCCCGAATCCCCAACCCATATAGACCTAAATCAATCGGTTTCGGTTTCAGTTTATTATTTCGATTTCGATTTTTTTTCGGTTTGGGAAAATTTCGGATCGTAACGAATCGGTTTGGTTCGTTCGATTTTCGAATTTCTGACAACACCCCTAGTTGTATCCCATTTGGAAATTAAATCAGTGGATTTCTATGAACTGGTCCTACCACTTAATAATGTCTCGGACCCAAACCGATCGATATTCCCCCTTCAGCTTTTTCTTCAATTAATATATTATAGATTTTAGAGTAAAAGACAATAGCAGTCTTTAAATTATAACCCAAGTTTTAATTTAGTCATTAAATTCAATTTTTTATCAATTAAACCCCCAAATTATATATATTGGATATCAAAAACCCTTCTGCCAAATTTAGCTGTTAAATCATAATGGATTGCTATACATGCTTCTTAAATGCCTTTTCTAAAGGGCATTTATGTTCATAAATAATTTTTTTATACAAAAGAGAAAAGAAGAATAAAAAGAGATTTTTCAAAATTAATGTTGTTAGACGAACAAAATGTTGAATTTAGTGATTAATTTTAAAAAAAATTTGTGCTGAATTTTTTTCAGAAAATTTAATTATGTGGTTGTGGGTTTTGAGAAAAAAAATAGGTGTATTATATAACTTTTATACACGAATTCAGTAATAAAAGTTGGAATGCAAGGGTCCCATAGCCCTTTGGGTTTGACAGATGCAAATGGTTCAAGAGCATGTTATTCAAGTTCAACAGGACTAGTCCTAAGTGTTGAAGGGCCTTAGGAGAATTTTTGTTTTGGAGGCCTTTTGTACTTTTTGTATAGAGTGACTTTAGAAGCAAATAACTTCTCAAAGCAATTAATGCCATACTGTAAGAAAGAGAATATTGCTTTCGCGAAATGAATACCATTTGTATATTTGTGTAATATAACTATACCAATAAACTCGTAACAAAAATAACCATGTAGTAATGAGAGTTGAAAAATTACAAAAAGAGTAATTAAATTTTACTCTTGTAGTTTATATATTAGAGCGGCGGCTAGCGAAACGAGGTTGTTGATTGTTACCGTAAACAAGACTATAAGAGAGAACTAAAGATAGAGAAAAGTAAGAGAACGAGAAAGCCTCAATGGATTGTGTTAGAATATACTATATATTATGTTTCCTATTCCTATTATACTTTCCATATTGTATTAATTGTGTTCCCATTATACTTTCCAAATTGTATCCAAGATTAGGGTTTTGTTTCTAGTATATATATCCTTACTCTATTGTACATTCTTCATCAAGAAAGTAATACAATTCTTTCATTCTCCTTCTTCAATCTCTCTTTCGTTTCTATTTCGTAACATGGTATCAGAGGGATTCATCCTTCTCTAGAACCAATTTTTCACCTAATCTTCAACCAAATCCAAATCAAAAACCCTAGCATCATCAACCCAAGCAACCAACCAATCAAAAACCCTAGCTTCATCCAACTGTCGATCCACTGTTCAAAGCCATACAGAACCTCGGTTAACAAAAAAATTATACTAAAAGCTTCGTCCTTTCAATACGAACCAAACCCCATTTAAAACACCCCATTCGGACACCTAACGCGCTCTCACGCGCCTCGGCAAGATCCCCCAGTCGCGCCGCCCAGATCCACGCGCACCCTCCTTTCTTGATATATCGCCACCTCGATACAGAACCCTAAACCACCCATATAATATACCAAAACCTTCGTCTCTTCAATACGAATCAAACGCCATCGAAATAACCCCGATCGGAGTTCACACGCGCCCACACGCGCCGCTGGAACATTGCCTAGTCGTGCAGCCCAGATCCACGCGCCACTATATCTAACCCGGTTTTTACTCCCTTGACCGGTTCACCTATATCTAACCCGGTTTTTTTCACTCTAAGACCGGTTCCTCACTAAATAAACTGCTCCAGATCCGTTTCTGGCCTCAGATTTCTCAGAATAAGATTATTTTTTATAGATACTGTGTTATCTTACACATTTTTCAATGAAAAAGCACGAGTTTTCACGTCCGATCTCTATCGTTCTCAATGGAACCAACTATGTTCAATGGTCCCAAGCTATGACCAGTTTTCTTAAGTCTTGTAAGTCCTGGCAAATTGTTACTGGAGAAGTCGTTAAGCCAACCAAGAAAACCGATGAAACCGACGATAAGTTCAATGATCGACTTGATGATTGGGAAAGCAAAAATGGTGATATTATCACATGGGTTCGGAATACCTCTATCTCTCGTATAGGGCAATAAATTGCTCGTTTTACCACCGGGAAGGAAGTCTGGGATTTTTTAAAATCTAGGTACACTCCAAATGATCTCTCTCATCAGTACCAGTTGCTTACTGTTTTACATTCTAAAACCCAACAGCCCGAGCAATCGATTGATGATTATTTATCCGACCTTCAAGCTATTTGGGATCAGCTAGCCCAATCCAAACCTACTTTTTATGAGCATGATACAGAAAAATTTGAAACATACCGAGATAACCAGCGTGTTATGACATTTCTAATGGGACTTCACGATAAATTCAAACCAGTTCGGGCTGCTCTACTCCATCGCAATCCTTTATCGTCTCTTGATGATGTCATAATAGAGCTTCTCTCTAAAGAAACTCGGTTTGCCACTCGGGCCCACAATTCTCATGCTGTTTTAGTCGTTCAAAGCTCGAAACCTACCAAAAACTCGTCTTCTCGAGAATGTGCGTACTGTCATGCCACCACCCATATGCTACTAAAGTGTCCAATTAGGACGTGTTTCTTTTGCAAAAAAGTGGGACCAGGTCACTTTCAAGCCGATTGTTATAAGAACCCATCCAGGAGATCATCCTCTAGATCATCTTCCAGCACCATCATCGCTGCCACCACTGATTCCTCTGAGGCAGACATTCCTACTGCACTTGTGACTCTAGCTGACATCACAGCTCTTTTTAAACAGGTTATATCCTCTGCTGGTTCTGCTATGGCTACCACCACAGGTACATCTTGGTTCTTTGACTCTGGCTGCTGTAATCATATGACTTTTGATCCTGCTATTTTCACATCTAAAAGTTATAATTCTCATACACCCACCATTAAAACTGCTGATGGTTCTCAGTTATCTGTTAGTCATGTTGGGACGGTTACTACACCTAGCCTCTCTTTACCTGCTACATTTCATATTCTAAAATTGACTATCAACCTTATTTATGTTGGTCAACTATGTGACCTTGGGCTGAATGTTATATTTTCTTCTTCTGGTTGTCATGTACATGATCCTCAGATAGGACAAATTATTGGGATAGGCCGTAAAGTTGGCCGCATGTTTGAGCTCATACACCTTCGTACCTCACATACTCTTATTGTTGCATCCACACCAACTATTACTGCATCCACACCACCTGTTTCTTCGTTTGAGTTGTGGCATTCCCGTTTAGGACATGTGTCTTTTGATCGTCTTCGTTCTATTGTGTCATCTGGTCAGTTAGGGTCAGTAAAGTCTGAGAAATTGTCGTGTTTATCTTGTTAACTTGGAAAATAACCTGCATTATGTTTTAATAAAAATGATTCTATTTCTTCAGCACCATTTGATCTTATTCACTCTGATGTTTGGGGACCTTCTCCACATTCTACCATGAGAGGTTCAAAATATTTTGTTATCTTTTTGGATGATTATTCTCATTTTAATTGGATCTATCTTATGAAAAATCGTTCGGAATTAGCCCAAATTTACTATAATTTTGCTCGCATGATTCAAACTCAGTTTTCTCATCCCATTAAAGTTTTTCAAGCTGATAATGCCATGGAATACAAGGAAACCTCATTTCTTAAATTTCTTCGTGAACAGGGCACTGTTTTTCAATATTATTGTCCAGGTACATCTCAGCAACATAGTCGTGCTGAACGCAAACACAGACATATTCTTGATACTGTCCGCACACTTCTTATCTCCAGTAGTTGCCCTGAACGGTTTTGGGGGGAAGCAGCACTTACTGCTGTTTAAACTATTAATCGTATCCCTATTCCCTTTCTTCAGCATCAATCTCCACATGAAAGACTTCATGGTACCTCTCCTGATTATAATTTCTTACGAGTCTTCGGTTGTGCTAGTTTTGTGTTACTTCAGCCTCATGAACATTCTAAATTGGAACCACGAGCTCGTCTTTGTTGCTTCTTGGGGTATGGGATAGAACATAAAGGTTATCGGTGTTGGGATCCTATCTCAAAACGTTTAAGGATTTCTCGTCATGTTATCTTTTGGGAACATAAAATGTTCTCCTCTCTATCCAAATTTCATGTCCTTGAAGAATCTCCACTCCCATTCTTTACTCATTCGTCACTTGATCTTTTCACCCCTAAACTTGAGGCTCCAGTTGTCACATTCCCACCAGAATCTGAACCAGAAGCCATACCACCACCACCTCAACCTCTTAGTCCAACATCTCCTAAACCATCCTCACCTGAAGTCATTCCTTCCAACGAGCTTCAACATACGGCACCTCCCAATGATGATGTCTCGCCTGCTGATCCTGTCATACCTCAACCACAACGACAGTCCACTCGGGTAAGAGAGTTCCCCCATCACCTTCGTTATTACCACTGTTATTCTACTATGATATCTCACTATGAACCTTCATCATATAAGGAAGCTAGTACTAATCCACTTTGGCAGCAAGCTATGACAGAAGAATTACAAGCCTTAGATAAGGCGCATACTTGGGATCTTGTGAATTCTCCTCCTGGAAAATCTGCAGTTGGGTGTAAATGGGTGTATAAAATCAAGACACGATCTGATGGTTCGATTGACTGATACAAAGCTCGTTTCGTAGCCAAGGGGTTTAATCAGGAGTATGGTATAGACTATGAAGAAATTTTTGCTCATGTGGCTCGAATGACGTCTGTTCGCAGTCTTATTGCTATTGCTGCCGTTCGTAAATGGGATCTTTTTCAGATGGATGTCAAAAATGCCTTTCTTAATGGGGATCTCACAGAAGAAGTATATATGAAACCACCTCCCGGTTATTCACACCAGTCCACTCAGGTCTGCAAACTTCGTCGTGCCCTATATGGACTCAAGCAAGCTCCCCGAGCTTGGTTCGCAAAATTTAGCTCTACCATCACAAAGCTTAGTTATTCCTCCAGTTCGTCAGACTCAGGCCTCTTTATTCAAAAGACAGATTCTGGGACTATTCTTCTTCTCCTCTATGTGGATGATATGATAGTTACTAGGGATGATATTTCTGGTATCTCAGATCTCAAACAATCTTTCAGTCAGTTTTTTGAAATGAAGGATCTTGGTCGTCTCAACTACTTCTTAGGACTGGAAGGCCTTTCTGATTCAACGGGTTACTATTTATCTCAGGTGAAATACACGTTTGATATTCTAGCTCGTGCTGGTCTCACTGACTGTAAAACTGCATTTATTCCATTGGACACCAATGTTAGACTTACTCCGTTTGATGGTACTCCTCTCTCTTATGGTACTTTATACAGATAGTTAGTTGGCAGTCTGGTTTATCTTACTATTACTTGCCCGGATATTGCGTATGCTGTCCATGTTGTCAGTCAATTTATGGCTGCTCCTCGCTTTACTCATTTTGATGCTGTTATTCAGATTCTTCGTTATCTCAAAGGGACATTATTTCATGGGCTTCACTACTCCTCAAAGTCATCTCTTATATTAAGGGCTTACTCAGATGCAGACTGGGCCGGTGACCCTACGGATCGTCGGTCTATTACTGGTTACTATTTCTTCCTCGGGGACTCCCTTCTTACTTGGCGTAGTAAGAAACAATCTGTTGTTTCTCGATCAAGCACTGAGGCTGAATACCGCGCTCTTGCTGATACTTCACAAGAACTAATATGGCTTCGATGCCTCCTCGATGAATTAGTTGTTCCTCAAGACTCTGCTACTGCTCTTTATTGTGACAATCGCAGTGCTATTCAAATCAGTCACAATGACGTCTTTCATGAACGAACTAAGCACATTGAGATTGATTGTCACTTTATTCGCCAACATATTCGCAATCTGTACATTCGTCTTATGCCCGTATCTTCAGATGACCAGCCTGCAGATCTCTTCACTAAAGCTCACCAGCCTAGTCGTTTCCAAACGTTGATTTCCAAACTCCAGCTGGTCTCTCATTTACCACCTTGAGTTTGAGGGGGGGGGGTGTTAGAATATACTATATATTATGTTTCCTATTCCTATTCTACTTTCCATATTGTATTAATTGTGTTCCCATTGTACTTTCCAAATTGTATCCTAGATTAAGGTTTTGTTTCTAGTATATATATCCTTACTCTATTTTACATTCTTCATCAATAAAGTAATACAATTCTTTCATTCTCATTCTTCAATCTCTCTTTCGTTTCTATTTCGTAACAGATTGTGTGATGAGTACGGGCATACACGCAGAGCCGGTCTTAACCATCTCTAGGCCCTGGGCGAAATTCTAAAATGATGCCCTCTTATAAATAAATATATTAATTTTTATATTAAAAAAACCAATGAATTTTTATATTCTACCAAAAATACAATACATTTAAGAATTCAAAGTACTTACAAGCTTCATATCAAAATGCACAAGTTTACATGCCATCAAAACCAATACAATGATAATTCAAGCACTTACATGTTTCATGTTCAACCTTCATGTGCATTTTCATCTTTCAAAAAACTTCTAGATGAAAACGACACCACATGCTAAAACAAACATACAAAATAAAACAACAATGAAATTTCAACTAAAAAAATCAGTTAAAATGATTTTTTCTTGCACTTTTAATAGCAAAATCATCAATTATATCTCTATAGTCAAGATTTTTTTTAGATGCATTTTCAATACATAAAATTGCTAATCCATTCAATTTATGTTGACTTATGGTAGTTCACAAGTAAGATTTTAACAATTTTAATTTGGAGAAACTCCTTTTTGCGAGTGCTACAGTCAAAGGCAAAGTCAATAATAGTTTATAAGCAAACATCATATGAGGAAACATATTTATTTCTTTTGCAAACTCCATAATTTTAATGGATGTCCATGGTTCATTTGTTTCATATGATTCACTTGGTAACATTAGTTGCAATTGTTGGTCGGAAAATATCCTAGGAGGGGGGGGGGTGAATAGGGATTTTAAAACTTAATCGGATTTTTAAAATCAATTTGAAAATATTATGTCTATATTTATCAAGCAATCAACAACAACGATAATTCTAAGCACAAAGAATAAATAGCACAATATAATAGAGCAAGAGATAGAAAGATAGAACCGATCAAAGTCGAAGATTTTTTGTCCACATGATTCGGCTTGTTCCCCCTACTCCGCTCTCGGTTAGTTCTCCGAGAATTTTCACTATAACCGATCTCCTTCCGGGTGAAGATCAAACCTCTACAAGTGTATTCTTATCACACACTCTCACAAGTATTGAAAACACCTTCAATACTCTCACAAGAAATCCTTCTTGCTAATTCTATGAGATACACCTCTCACAATTTTGATTTGAACAAATTTTGGTGACTAACACCAATGTACAATAGCTCTTGTGTATAACAAATTACAAATGAAGGTCACACTAAGAGATATCAATATTGATCAACAATTTTTAGCTCAAAATAAGAATGATTAATCAAAAATAATATTCTTGAATCTTTGAATGAATGTAGATAAATAATAAAGTATATGAATGATTCAAGTGTGTAAAAATGAGTCTTAAACCTCATATATATAGCTTGAGAAAGCTTGTAGCTGTTTGTAGAGAATGTATAAATTAATGGGGCAAAAATGCACTTTAGAAAAAGTTCCAACGGCTATAATCTGAAGCATCAGTCGACTGAGCAGGGCTCCTTAGTCGACTGAGTGAGCCTCAGTCGACTGAGCCTCTCTGCTTAGTCGACTGATGGCTACTGCCCATCAGTCCAAAAATGCAATTTTTACATTTTCGTATTTTAACTCCAAAATCAATTCTAATGTTTTGGGAACTTCAAAAATAAGTTCCTAAGACACCTATTTTCGGGAAAACACAATATATGATCATTTTGTATTTATTATGAATTTATTTGAAAAACGGTTTTTCCAAGTGTGTTTGTTTTTCAAAGAGCTTTAATTCAATTTGATTTTGATCAATCTATTTGGATAAAGAAATAAGGAGTTTAAGAGCTAAAATTTGGATATCAAATATGAATCTTTACAATCAAAACTACTTACTCAAGTATGAACTTATAAGTCTTTGGAAGCTTGTTTGTGCCTTTGATTATTTTCTTCCTTGGCTCTTGTTCTTGTAGAGGGATCCTTTTGGTAGATCATTGATCATGTAATTGTGTGAGGTATGAATCATTGAAAGATTACATTTGTGTGGTGAATGATCTATATTCCGGCTTTTTGATTTTGTCCTCATGAGATCAATTATAGTGGCTATCACTTAAAACAACAACTTTGTTAAATTACACAAGATTAAATATATTATTATTATCAAAACAAGATTAGTGACTTAAAGGTCAACAATCTCCCCCTTTTTGATGATGACAATAAATGAATGTGTGTTTGCGATTGAGATTATAAGTTGAGTTTTCATAAGGGAAAACTCTCCCTCAAACTATGCATAAGATATAATATGATAAACATGCATTATCAATAGTTCAAATTGATGCAGAATTAAGATAAATGCATTACTTGTAAGTAAATCAAATACTAGAGTTATAGCCATATTAAAAACCATAATACGAATGTAAAGAAAACACAATCTAAAGTTGCTAGAAGTTTATAGATAATAAAACTAAGTTCAAGGATAATAAAACCGTAATTAAGCAAAGTGTGTACCAAACACTTATTATTTCTCCCCCTTTGTCATGATCAAAAAGCGGAGAAGTGGATCACTCATCGGGCTCATCTTGTGGCCATTGACCCCATCCTTGATTGCCTTGCCACGGATTCCATGGTGGAAAAACATAGTCGGGGTGGTAATGGAGGAATGCGGCCTCATGTGCTCTTTGCCTCTCTTCAATTCGGTTGAACCTATTATCCATGGTCATCGAGAGATTTTGGATAGCTTGCAAAATGGCTTCATTTGGATTTGGTGTGGGAATTGCTTGTTGAGAGCTAGTGGGAGCTTGTGTGGAAGTTCCTTGAGGTGGTATGTCTTGCTCCATGGGCTCGAGTTGAGCTAAGTTCTCATCATCATCACTATCACCGTCCTCATCAATGTCAAGAGGATCATTGGAGATCCATTCTCCGTTTTCAATATGATAGCCCATTTGACGAATAGTCTTGGTACTGTATGTTTTATCATTTGTAGGGGCAATTATTTCCTTTTCATCTTCAAAAGGAATGTCAAAGAATTGGAATAGTCTAGTGAGTGCCATAGCATATACCAATCCTTATTTCTTTCGATTTGTGATACCAAGAAGATGGTTGAACATGAGATCGGCATAGTCAAGCTTATGTCCTTTTGAGATAGCCCAAACCAAGAAAATATCCAAGGCATTGACGGAGGCCCGACTACCTCTCCTTGGAACAATGGAATACCCAATTATGGAGTGGATGAGTCGATTTTGCAAGGTAAGCATAGATGCTTTGATTTCAGGTCCCCCAACCATGCAATATTGTCTATGGCGTCGTTTAAGGATAGTTGACAAAGCTTCGGATCTCTCAAAACCAAAGAGATTGCCAAAATTTGACGGTACGTCCGTCACATTTTCGGTTGGAAAACCAAAGATTCGACTAAGATCCACTTTAGTGAAACTAATCATTCGTCCACTTATGAGAGTGTTAAGACGAAGAATTGAGATGGGTTGGTAGAGAAAAATCAATGGAGGCTAGGGTTAGGGTTGAGAAGAATTGAGATGGGTTTGATGGATTTAAGTAGAAATAGGTGTAATTTGTAAGAGATTTGATGTAGAATGATGAAGATTTATGGTTTAGAATGAGTTTAGGTGAGGATTCTAGGGATTTAGGTTGGTTTGTGAAGGTTTATGGTGTGTATGGAGAGAGGAGTTTCGAAATAGGTAGGGAGAGAAGTGAAAGAAACAGGGGAAAAACATGGGAAATATGATAGCTCTCAGCCATTCATCAGTCGACTGAGTGATGCTTAGTCGACTGATGCATTGCTTAGTCGACTGATCCTCTCAGTTATGCCCAGATTTGCTTATTTTGCACCAAAATTGATTTTGCTTGCAATTACCTTGTTAATTAACAAACTATAGCTGTAAAAGTACTTGTTAATAATTATAATAACATGTAAAATTAATTCAAACGGAATTTATGAAATAAAGATTAAAAATAAAATGAAGCATAACTAAATAATGTATGCTTATAATTAAGCATTATTAATCTCTTTTATGAACTTTTTGGAATAAACTAGATGTCACAAGCTCTACTCATACCGAGTTCACGTCTAATAGTGCAAAAGCGATCATCCGAAAGTGGTTTGGTGAAAATATCCGCAAATTGCGATTCGGTGCCAACGAATTCAATATCAACATCACCTTTTTGCACACGATCACGAATAAAATGATATCTTATCTCAATGTGCTTAGTACGTGAATGTTGTATGGGGTTCTTGGTCAAGTTAATAGTACTTGTGTTGTCACATTTTATGGGAATGTGACTAAGACTAATTCCAAAGTCCTCTAATTGTTGTTTAATGTATGTGCACAACAACTTCCGGCCGCCACATATTCGGTTTCGGCCGTTGAAAGGGCCACCGAGTTTTGTTTCTTGCTTGACCAAGATACTAGTGCGTGTCCTAGAAAATGACAAGTACCATTAGTGCTTTTTCTATCGATTTTGCAATCGGCAAAATCCGCATCGGAATAATTAATTAAGTCAAAGTTGTTCTCTCTTGGGTACCATAAACCCAATGAGCTAGTACCGGAAAGATAACGGAATATTCGTTTTATGGCAAGTAAATGTGATTCTTTAGGATCCGCTTGGAATCGTGCACATAGGAATACACTAAACATAATATCCGGTCTAGAGGCCGTTAAATATAATAAACTTCCAATCATACCTCGATATTTCTTGATGTCTACACTTTTACCTTTCTCGTTCTTGTTTAGCTTTAATGTTGAACTCATAGGAGTGCTCATGGACTTTGCACCTTCCATGTCGAATTTCTTCAAAAGCTCATTTACGCACTTTTCTTGATTAATGAAAATGCCTTCTTTATATTGTTTCACTTGTAATCCAAGAAAATAATTCATCTCTCCCATCATGCTCATTTTAAATTCCTTTTGCATACATGTGAAAAAATCCTTGCAAAGATTCTCATTAGTAGAACCAAATATAATATCATCAACATAGATTTGTACAAGTAGCATGTCATTGTTATGATTTTTGATAAATAAGGTGGTATCGATTTTACCTCTTGCGAAATTATTTTTAATCAAAAATGAACTTAATCTATCATACCATGCTCTAGGTGCTTGTTTTAAACCATACTTTGTTTCTTTCAAATTGATTAGATTCATCTTGTTCGGCTTCGTTAATGTTTTTAGGCTCATATTGAGAAACAAATGCCACATTATTGCATACATTTCTTAAGGATAATCTAGTCATAACCCTATTAGATGGCTCTCCAAGAATTTGATCAATAGGGTGGTTGGACACAAATTTCCAACTCCTAGGCAAATCATTCGAGTTTTGCTCGATTTTATTTTCTAATTCCTTACTAGGAACTTGAGCACTCGAAGTTTTTTCCTTAGATGTATCATTAATTTGAATATCCGAAACTTTTTGGATGATTTAAACATCATCATCGGAATGTACTATGGGTGAAAAAGGATTTGTATCATCAAATACAACATGCATAGATTCTTGGATAACTAAACTTTTCTTGTTATAAACTCTATATGCTTTACTATTAGTGGCATAACCAAGAAAAATTCCTTCATCGGATTTAGCATAAAATTTACCTAAATGATCACGATCATTTAAAATGAAACATTTGCAACCAAAAACTTTAAAATATGCAATATTTGGTTTCTTGTTATTCTATAATTCATAGGGTGTCTTATCTAACTTTTTACGAATAATAACACGATTAGTTACATAGCATGCGGTATTAACGGCTTCTGCCCAAAAATATTCCGGTAAAGAGTGTTCATTAAGCATAATCCTAGACATCTCTTGAAGAGATCTATTTTTTCTTTCAACAACACCATTTTGTTGATGAGTTCTAGGTGCCGAAAAATTATGATCAATACCATGCTTATCACAAAAAATTTCAAAATCAAAATTATCAAATTCTCTACCTCTATCACTCCTAACACGCACAATAGACATCCATTTTTCGTTTTGAACTTTTCTACAAAATTTTGCAAAAACATGTGGAGTTTCATTTTTGTGAGTAAGAAAGAACACCCAAGAAAGTCTAGTAAAATCATCAACAATAACAAAGGTATATAATTTGCCACCAAAACTAGCAACCGAGTTAGGACCAAATAAATCAAGATGCAACATATCAAGAGGTCTAGTTGTAGTAATATCCTTCTTAGATTTAAATGAGGATTTATGTTGTTTACCAAGTTGACATGCATCACAAATTTTATCTTTAATAAATTTGGTTTTAGGCAATCCTTTAACTAGCTCTTTCTTAGATAAATTGTGAATTAAATCCATATTAGCATGTCCTAGTCTTCTATGCCATAACCAAGAAACATCATTTATAGCGGATAAGCATTTAACATCTTGTTGAGATAAATCATCAAGTTCAAGAGTATACACATTATTAGTTCTATATGCAATAAGTAGAATTGAATCATCACTAACATTCTTAACAATGCAACGATCGAATTTAAAAATCACTTCATAACCTTTATCACATAGTTGACTAATGCTAAGTAAATTATGCTTTAAACCATCAGCTAATAGAACATTATTAATGTATGTGGAATTCTTACCAACCTTACCTATACCAATGATTTTGCCATTGGCATTGTCCCCGAAAGTCACATTTCCTCCTTTCTTGGAAATAAGACTTAATAAGTTGTTCTTGTCTTCCGTCATGTGTTTTGAGCAACCGCTATCCAAGAACCACTTGATTTTGCTACCTTTGGCTTTCAAGCATACCTACACCATAACCTTAAGTAACTTTTCCTTTGGTACCCAAAATGTGTTGGGTTCCTTTGGGTTAGCAAACATAATGGTTCCTTTTGGAACCCAAGCAATCTTCCTTTTAGGAAAACTTCCATTTCGATAAAAACAATGATCCACATGATGAGTATTTCTACCACAATATGAGCAAAGATGAGTGGGATCATGAGGTGTGTATGTTTTAAAAAAAAATTTGTAATCCTTTTGGTTATCAATTTGGTTATAGCCCAAACCAGCTTTGTCGAAAACACAACTTTGCATTCCTAGTAATTTATCCAAGTTATCCTTTCCTTTGGTGAGCTTGGCTAGACTACTAGTTAAGTCATCCACTTGATATTTTAATTTGATATTTTCTAATACAAGTGTATTTGGAGTTTCTTTCTCCTTTCCTTTCTTCAAGGTTTTGTTTTCATTTTTCAAAAATACATTTTCTTTCTCAAAGTTTTCACACTTGCTAGAAATAATCAAATTTTCCTTTTTAAGGCCTGCATACATTTTAGACAAATTTTTAAATCTTTTATACAATTCCTCAAACATATCATACAATTCTTCATAGTCATTCTCATTATGTATATCATTATTAATAGAGCTATTGTCATCACTAGATGAGTCATAAGAAGAGTGTACCTCATCGTCTCTTGCCATAAGGCAAAGGTTTGCCGTTTCCTTGTCGCTAGAATCGACATTGGATTCACCTTCTTCTGAATCACTCCAAGTGCCTTTAAGGGCATGTCTTACTTGCTTGAAGGCCTTGTCTCTTTTGTCTCTTCTTTCCTTTCTTCTAACCGGGCAATTTGTTTTGAAATGCCCTGGTTCATGGTAATGGAAACATTTCTTTTCTTCTTCATTTTTAACTCTTGGTTGAATGGATCGATCATTGTTCCTTCTTGATGAAGGGTCAAAGTTGTTTCATTTTCCTTGAAATTTCTTCTTTTTGGATAGAAATTTTATGAACTTTCTAGAAAGAAGAGCCATATCCTCATCTTCTATCATCAACTCTTCATTATCATCTTGTTGAGTTGCTTTGAGGGCTAGAGACCTTTTGGCTTTTGAGTCACTTTCTTCTTCTCTTGCCAATTCCTTCTTATGGGTTTTAAGTGAACCCAAGAGTTCATCCATGCTTAGCGTCTTGAGATTTTTGGCTTATTGAATAGCCGTCACTTTGGGTCTCCACTTCTTGGGAAGAGTTCTAAGAATTTTTCGAATCTTGTCTTCATTTGAATATTCCTTTTCAAGAAGATCTAAAGCATTAGTAATAATGGAGAACCTACTATACATAGAGGCAAGTGATTCATTAGGCTCCATTTTGAAGAGTTCATAATCATGAACGAGCATATTTATATTGTCATCCTTGACTTGTGAAGTTCCTTCATAGGCAACTTCTAATTTATCCCAAATTTCTTTGGCAGTTTTACAACTAGAAATTTGTTGTACTCATCTATAGTTAAAGCACAATGAAGAGCATTCAAGGCTTTAGCATTAAATTGGATTTTCCTAATATCATTATCATCATATTCGGAAATAGATTTAGGAGTGACTTTACCTTTTTCATCGGTTTTGGTAATCTCATAGGGTCCAATGAGTGTGACTTTCCATTGTTCAAAATCACTAGCTTGAAGAAAAGTACACATATGACTTTTCCAATAACTATAATTTTTACCATCAAATAGAGGTGGTCTAGTGGTGGAAGAGCCTTTGTTGATTCCGGTTCCTTAATAAATAGACATGATCGTAAACTTTAAGATTGTTAAATCAAAACAAGAGTACAACCTTTGATATCAATTGTGGGTCGGAAAATACCCTAGAGGGGGGGGGGGTGAATAGGGATTTTAAAACTTAATCGGATTTTTAAAATCAATTTGAAAATATTATATCTATATTTATCAAGCAATCAACAACAACGATAATTCCAAGCAAAAAGAATAAATAGCACAATATAATAGAGTAAGAGATAGAAAGATAGAACCGATCAAAGTCAAAGATTTTTTGTCCACACGGTTCGGCTTGTTCCCCCTACTCCGCGCTCGGTTAGTTCTCCGAGAATTTCCACTATAACCGATCTCCTTCTGGTTGAAGATCAAACCTCTACAAGTGTATTCTTAGCACACACTCTCACAAGTATTGAAAACACCTTTAATACTCTCACAAGAAATCCCTCTTGCTAATTCTATGAGATACACCTCTCACAATTTTGATTTGACCAAATTTTGGTGACTAACACCAATGTACAATAGCTCTTGTGTATAACAAATTACAAATGAAGCTCACACTAAGAGATATCAATATTGATCAACAATTTTTAGCTCAAAATAAGGATGATTGATCAAAAACAATATTCTTGAATCTTTGAATGAATGTAGATAAATAATAAAGTATATGAATGATATATTTAAGTGTGTAAAAATGAGTCTTAAACCTCATATATATAGCTTGAGAAAGCTTGTAGCCGTTTGTAGAGAATGTATAAATTAATGGGGCAAAAATGCACTTTAGAAAAAGTTCCAACAGCTATAATTTGAAGCATCAGTCGACTGAGCCTCTCTACTTAGTCGACTGATGGCTACTGCCCATCAGTCCAAAAATGCAATTTTTACACATTCGTATTTTAACTCCAAAATCAATTCTAATGCTTTGGGAACTTCAAAAATAAGTTCCTAAGACACCTATTTTCGGGAAAACACAATATATGATCATTTTGTATTTATTATGAATTTATTTGAAAAATGGTTTTTCTAAGTGTGTTTGTTTTTCAAAGAGCTTTAATTCAATTTGATTTTGATCAATCTATTTGGATAAAGAAATAAAGAGTTTAAGAGCTAAAATTTGGAAATCAAATATGAATCTTTACAACCAAAACTACTCACTCAAATATGAACTTATGAGTTTTCGAAAGCTTTGTTTGTGCCTTTGATTATATTCTTCCTTTGCTCTTGTTCTTGTAGAGAGATCCTTTTGGTAGAGCATTGATCATGTAATTGTGTGAGGTATGAAGCATTGAAAGATTACACTTGTGTGGGTGAACGATCTATATTCCGCTTTTTTGATTTTGTCCTCATGAGATCAATTATAGTGGCTATCACTTAAAACATCAACTTTATTAAATTACACAAGATTAAATATATTGTTATTATCAAAACAAGATTAGTGACTTAAAGGTCAACAGCAATATTTGTAATTCTGAACATAAGCACTTTCCATTAACATTAGAAACATAATAAACTTTTAAAGCATTTTTAAGATTCATGTGTGCAAGATCTTTTTAATTCATTATCATCTAATGAAACGAATTTTGCTGCATCAAACAAGAATCTAAACATAGATTGAAAAAATTGTAATTGTTCAAACCTACTTTTAATTGAGAAATAGCCATATCCACTACAACAAGAAAGTAATTAGTTTTAAATGACTCTTCTATTGATTGTTCTTCCCTATCAATATTCAAAATTTCATTAAAAATGCCTCTTTCTACAAGTATGACGCTTTTTAAGAAATACAGGCTCAATTTCCATGTTATTAGTAATTTCTTTAGCACTAATCATGGCAAGTAAATCCATTTTCCCTATATTTTTCAAAATATAAAATAAGTCCATTCAATTATTTCACAACATTAATATGCATATTTTCAAATTGTAATTTTTTACTAACCAAGTTAATCTTGTCCAGAACATCATACCAATTTATTAAGGTTAAAATAAATTCAAAACTAGAAAGTTCTCCTGATGCTAAACTTCCAGCATCCCTACTCAATTTCGTATCTTTACTAATTTCAGCTAATTTAAGCAAAGCATTTCTTATTTGGGAAGTTTGAGATTTTATTGATTTAACATATAAAATATGGTTTCCCCAATGTGTAATAGACAACGATTTTAAAGTTACCTGAAATTATTGTTAAATTAAGGTAATAGGAACCACACGGCATGTAAAACGCTCTAGCAATTATTTCAAGCAATCTTTTTTGAAGACCTTGATGTTTACCTTTCATATTGGAACCGTTATCATAGCCCTGTCCCTCACGTTATTAATATATCTAGATCAAGAGATTTAAATACATCTTGCAATTCATTGAAAAGTCCAAGTCTAGATGTATCTTCCACATTTATAAATTCTATGAGGTATTCTTAGAAACTTACCTTATTAAATAATTATAGTTGCAGAGAGATTTTTGTTATTTAATATTTTTATATATCACACACACACATATATATATTATATTATATATACATATACATATATAAAAAAAAAAATTAGTGCCCTTCGTCTCTTTTGGGCCCTGGGCGGTCATCCTGCCTGCCCTGCCCCAGGGCCATCCCTGCATACACGTTAAAAATACAAAGACTTGAAAAAAAAAAGCAAAAAACGAAAACTAGAAAAGAAAAAGGAAAGGGAATTAACTAAACCTTTTAACGTTATTAACATTGCCAGAGCAACTTTCTTATTTTATGATCAAATAGACAAAAATGCCGATGACGATCTACACATTGTGTATTCCTTACTTGCCCTTGCCCTTATCCTTTCAATTTCTTTTCCACCGTTGTCCTTTCTAATATTTATTAACGAAGCAGCTTTCTAATATATATATATATACATATATTAATCAAGCACATATAGTTTGATAATTAAAAAAAAAAAAAAAAAACTAATCTAAATTTTAACATCCTGGAAACTATCTTAGAAACCAAGAAGGCGTAGGCAAGTTAAATCATAAAAGAATAAAAATAAAAATTAAATAAGTGAATGACCAACTTTCAAATAAGTTTACAAGTAATCTCCACGTCTCTAGTTAAGAGTCCACATAATGAGTGTGAATTTGAATTATATTAGTCAATGTATTAAAATCCAATGTGGAAGTCTACGTTGGCAAAAGCAGTTGCCCCAACTGGAATTTAAATCCTACACAGTACATTAGTTTGAGTTTATGTAAATTTAACATATTTGATCCAACTGTTTTGTTTTTTTTTTTTTTTTTTATAGACCTTTATGACATTGAGCCCCAAACCTGAATCAAACTTTTTTATTCGGCTTATGTTCAGGTTTATTCAATTTTCATATTTTTTTAAAAGAAAAATAAACCGGAAGGCAACATCAAATAAGCCCTCTGTCATGATTACATTTCGGTTATGTTTTGTAGTTCTCATCCCTATCTATTTCGTCATTAATAATATATGAAAAGTACTTTCCAAATAAGATGGAAAATAAAATGCACATGTCGAATGATTAGGTCCTTATATAAACTATCATCTTATAAAAAACAAGAACTAAATGGCATGACAAACATTTATTAGATCTAAGAAGTGTTTCCTCGTGATCACTTTGCCAAAAGAGAGAAAGAGGAATGTGTTTGTGCAGAAACAACTGAGTTAAAACATAACAGAGTAGAAGAGAGAAAAAAAATGAAAAATGACGTTGCATACACCTATAGCAATTAATTCAGTTTGTTTCAATTCGGTTTAGTTATGTAATACCCCAAAACCCAAATCAAACTTATTTGATTTTGATATTTTTTAGATTTAGTTTTTAATGGATTGATTCGATTACTCAATTTCCGGATTTGCTAGAACACATGTAATAAAAATCACCAACACTTGGACAACCAGCCAGTAGAGCAAGCACTACTTAAATTACATTTATCCAACCAGAAATTATATTAAAGACACCACAATTTCTGGACTGAACAAGCTTCACGTTGGAAAAAAAAAGAAAGAAATACTTTCCAAGTCAATAAAAATTAAAGTCGATCGAACCAATTATGTTGTTGCAGACCCCATTTCAAGCAAGTTCCTGTCAGATTTATCAGTCAATTTATGTGAAATGATCGGACCACTTAATTGTGAGTTTTTGGCTCACATTTGGTGGACTTTGGAAAATTGAGGCAGTGGGCACCATGATCGATCATGGGTTGCCCATGATCGATCATGGTCCATGGCATTTTTCCTTTAAGTGTTGCTTTTGGTTCATTTTGCACATAAGGCTTGGTTTTTTGCTTAGAGTGAGTTGAGAGCTAAATTTGAGAGAATTTTTTCTTGTGTGCTTGTAATCACTCTTTGTTCCCAATTATCAATAGAAGCTATCGTCTGTGTGGATTAGTGGCTTTTACGCCGACACCACGGTAAAACCTTGTCTTGCGCAATTGTTTCTTTATTTCCTATTTCTCTATTGTGGGTGTGTTTTTTTGTGTCGGTTCTTCTTTCGGGTATACCATTTGGGCTTGTGAGATCCCTCCCAGTTGCGTCGTGCTCGGTTGTGAGCGGTTTGGCGCAACAAATTTGGTATCAAAGGCTAAAACGAGAAAGGTGGGATTTGTGTCGCACGCCAAGTGTTTGATAAAATTCCTAAGTGAGATTTTTCAATCTTTGTCTCGTTGTTGGTTTGTCAAGTTCTTTGGTGATTGAAGATGACTACTTCTAAGACCTCAAAGGTGTCAGCGATAAAGTTTGACGTAGAGAAATTCGACGGAAAGTTGGTCAATTTCGGCATGTGGCAATGCCAAATGCGCGATGTCTTGATCCAACAGGAGTTGCATAAGGCATTGTTGGGTGTGGCAGCTAAGCCCACGACGATGACAGATGTTGATTGGGAAGAGTATGATTTGAAGGCTTGTAGCACTATCCGGTTGCATCTAGCTCAAAATGTGATATACTACGTTATGCGTGAGAAATCCGCGGCTAGCATATGGAAGATACTGGAAGATAAGTACATGATGAAGAGTATAGAGAATCGTCTCTATCTCAAGAAGAAGTTGTTCCAGTTTGAATATGCTAGAAGTACATCAATGAGTGAGCATGTCGATGAGTTTAACAAGATGATTTCTGATTTGTTAAACTTGAACGAGGACATGAAAGATGAGGATAAAGCTATTTTGTTGCTCAATTCACTTCCGGAATCCTATGACCATTTGAGCACCACTTTGTTATATGGCAAGGATTCAGTGAAGTTTGAAGATGTTTCTTCTGTGTTATTGGGTAATGAACAACGGCAAAGGGAGAAGGGAAATTCTTCCTCGGATGCGTTGTTTACTCAAGGAAGAAATGAGGAGCGAGAACAAGGTGGCAGAAGCAACTCTCAATCTAAGTACAGACCAAGGGACTTGACTAAAGTTCGGTGCCACAAGTGCAAGGAATTGGGGCATTTCAGAAGAAATTGTCCTATGCTAGAGTTAGGAGGGAAGAAGAAGAAAGCGGATGATACCGCGAATTCTGTTAGTTCAGGGGATGGTGACTTTGAGAGTCTGTTAGCGGTTACTCCTAGAGAAAGCTCGGTGGGCGAATGGATCTTAGACTCGGGTTGTTCATACCATATGTGCCCAAACAAAGACCTATTTCATACCTTGACGAAGGTGGATGGAGGAGCGGTTTTGATGGGTAATGATCATGTCTGTGAGATGATGGGTATTGGAACAGTGAGGCTGAAGATGCATGATGGAGTAGTTCGAACTCTTGATGAAGTTAGATACGTCCCGGATCTGAAGAAGAATTTGGTTTCTCTTGGTACTTTAGATTCTAGTGGGCACAAGATTGTGCTCGAGGGCGGAATGCTAAAGGTTCTCTCTGGTGCTTTGGTGGTTATGAGAGGAAAGAAGGAGGGAAACCTCTATTTCCTTCAGGGTTGCACGGTAACCGGTAGTGCTTCAGTTTCTTCAAAAACTGGTGGAGCAAGTTTGGAGTCGGATTCGACGAAACTATGGCATATGCGATTGGGACATGCCGGGGAGAAGGCGATGACAGTGTTGTGTAACCAAGGTCTGCTCAAGGGTGCAAAGAGCTGCAAGCTAGAGTTTTGTGAGCATTGTGTGCTCGGGAAACAGACTCGAGTAAAGTTTGGAATGGCTATTCATTGCACAAAGGGGTTGCTTGACTACATACACACGGATGTCTGGGGACCTTCCAAGACGAAATCCTTAGGAGGAAATCATTACTTTGTTACATTTGTAGATGATTTCTCTAGGAGGATTTGGGTATATCTCATGAAGCACAAAGACGAGGTCTTTGGGGTGTTTCTAAGGTGGAAGAAGATGGTTGAAAATCAGCTTGGCAGGAAGATCAAGGTACTTAGATCCGATAACGGCGGAGAGTACACTAGTGATCCGTTTAAGGAGTACTGTCAAGATGAGGGAATTGTTCGCCATTTCACGGTTAGAGGTACACCACAGCAAAACGGAGTAGCTGAGAGGATGAACCGTACCTTACTTGAAAAAGTGAGGTGTATGCTGTCAAAGGCAAATTTGGGGAAACAGTATTGGGCGGAGGCCTTATCCTATGCTAGCTTTGTTGTGAATAGGTTGCCAAGTTCGGAGGTCGAGTATAAAACTCCGATGGAAATTTGGTCAGGATCTCATACTAGTTACGATACGTTGCACATCTTTGGGTGTCCCGCTTATTATCACATTAATGATGATAAAATTGATCCAAGTGCCTGTAATGGTTTATTCATGGGTTCTAGTAGTGAAGTCGGGGGATACAAGTTGTGGTGCCTTCGTGAGAAGAAGATGGTGACTAGTAGAGATGTGACATTCGACGAGACATCGATGCTCAAGATGTTTACAGCAATGAATGTGGATTCTTCTGAGAATAAGAAGAATGGAGTGAGCAAGGTGGTGCAGACGAAGGTGGCTACTTCGTGGAAACCGAAAGTGACTATTTCGGTGGAGTCTTCTGATAGTGGTTCGGAGGATGAAAAAATTCTTGTTGAGAAATCTAGTCAACGACATGTGCCATTTTTAGCGAGCATGGAAGAGTGGAAAGCTCTACTAGCACCTCAACGACTTAGCTATAGAGATAGTGTGGCATTTGCATTGGTGGTTTATGGCGAAGAACAGTTTCCGTATCAGGATACAATGGCGGTTAGTCATTGTGGTGAAGGAAAGACGGCCATTGGTACCCGGGATCTTTGCAAGTTGCTAGAGAAGAAAGAGTCGGTTGTGAGATGGTGCAAGTGGGTGCTCGTGGATAAAGATGAGAATAGTGATTCTGGAACGGAAGTCGTAAAGGAGAGGAAGAAGGGTAGATTGTGCCTCACACAGAGGCAATATCTAAAAGTCGTAGTTCGGTTTGGGATGCAGGATAAAGAGCCTATTTGTGTCCCATTGGCTCCGTGCTTCAAGCTCTCGGAAATGATGATTCCAAGTACAGAGGAGGTGGTGGAGTATATGGCTCAAGTGCCGGATGCGCATATAGTGGGGAACTTGATGGATGCCATGGTAAATACTCAACTGGTTATTGCTCGGGTTTTGAGCATAAAGGGTAGGTTTAGAACAAATCCTTGGAAACTGCATTGGAATGCCGTTAGGTGGATTGTGTGGTACCTACAAGAATCGAGGGACATTCGAATGATCAAGTTTGAGCAGGGCTCAACTGAGGTCTATGTTTTTTCGGTGTTGAGGCCCCATTGAGGGTGGAGGCTCTTCGGAGCCGGGTGTGATGCTATAGCAGTATTGATGGAGGAACAAGTAGAGTAAGATGTGCAAATTGCTAGACGGGATCGCTGCATGATTCGCCAAGGTGGAGATTTGTGAGTTTTTGGCTCACATTTGGTGGACTTTGGAAAATTGAGGCAGTGGGCACCATGATCGATCATGGGTTGCCCATGATCGATCATGGTCCATGGCATTTTTCCTTTAAGTGTTGCTTTTGGTTCATTTTGCACATAAGGCTTGGTTTTTTGCTTAGAGTGAGTTGAGAGCTAAATTTGAGAGAATTTTTTCTTGTGTGCTTGTAATCACTCTTTGTTCCCAATTATCAATAGAAGCTATCGTCTGTGTGGATTAGTGGCTTTTACGCCGACACCACGGTAAAACCTTGTCTTGCGCAATTGTTTCTTTATTTCCTATTTCTCTATTGTGGGTGTGCTTTTTTGTGTCGGTTCTTCTTTCGGATGTACCATTTGGGCTTGTGAGATCCCTCCCAGTTGCGTCGTGCTCGGTTGTGAGCGGTTTGGCGCAACATTAATAATGTCTCAACCCCACAACACAAATCATTGATACTCCCGTCCAGCTTTTTGTTCAATTATATTACACAATCTATTCTTACCATATCAACCCGAACAAAAAACAATAAGAAAAATTGTGGGGTAAATTAAAATTATAATGAAAGTAGTGATCCTCCTCCCACAACAGTGGTGTGTGCTGTTGCTCTTTCTACTACCGGCCGCGGCAGCAGCAGAACCACCACCACTGCCATTTAATATTTCAATTCCCGGATGCCCTGATAAATGTGGGCATGAAAGGGTCCCATTCCCGTTCGGGTTCGGCAGGAGCGAATGTTTCAAGAGCAGCTTATTCATGTTAAATTGCACTTGCGATGATAAAGGCAAAAATTGCAAGCTCTTGAAAGGTGATTTTGAGGTTGTGAATATATCCATGGAGACGGGGACAGCCACCTTCTACACGCCAATGCTCTACTCTTGCTACAATCAGCCTGGAAGACCGTCCTACAGTTTCTGGTTAGGAACGAACAAATCAGCATTCACCTTCTCATCTAAACAGAACAAATTCACCGCTCTTGGATGTGATACTAACGCGATGATAGTGGACCCACACCGCAAAAGACCCTTGACCGGCTGCTTCTCAGCATGTTACAACAAGGTCAACTTAGCAGACGAGGATGGCGGTGGTGATTGTTCAGGCAGAGGATGTTGCCGCACCCAGGTCCCCAAGGGTTTAAAGTTCCTATACATGAGTCTCAAAACAGAATTCACTTCTGCAAAGAATTTTAGTCCTTGTACTTATGCGTTCTTGGCCAACCAAGACTGGAATGGCTTCACTAGCATCAATCTGACAGACGTTGAATTTTAATCATCAAAAGTCACCTCTGGTGGTCGACTGGGTCGTGGGAAAAAAAAACTGTAAAAAATTCTGTGGTCTCAATACCATCTGCAACAAATCCCACAATGGCCCCGGATATATTTGCTCTTGCCAAAATGGATACCAAGGGAACCCCTATCTTGGATGCCAAGGTACGGGGGGAAAGAGGGCTTTGTCGTTCCTACCCTCTTTCCCCTCTTACACAATTGAAAATATCATTACTACTATTAGTATTATTTTTTATATAGTATTACAAGCTAACAAGTGGCGGAATTGGAATTTATATGGTGATAGGGCACAAATTTTTCTATTTATTAAGACTCTCCTTTGATTATATATATATGATATTGCAAGAAAATGAAGCTTTACTCAATTGCTCCAAAAAAATTGTCACTGCCAATTTTCAAGTGTCAAAGTAGCTAAGAAAAAAAGAGCGTCTGCCGACGGTTATAAAATTATGATAATTTGCATGCAGGAACATGGGCAAAGAACCATTTATGTTACATAAAATAGTTAAGGTAAGCATAAGTATATTTTTTCGGTTACTAAATATAACTATATTTAAAAATATTACTACTAAGAATAAATACATTTCAAAATTTAAGACGGTCACTTTAATTGATAATATAACTATATATTCCTGGGTCATTGTAGAAAACGGCGTTCAATATTTTTATATATTTACCCCCTTAAGCTCAAAAAAGTTAATTACTTGTGTTTTTCAAAACCCTTTGAACTTATCATCCTGGATCTTTCCACATGCATTTTATATTTCTTAATTATATGTTGTTATTTTATATAAGAAAATTTCTTATACAGTCCAGTCCGTATGGATTGAACTTTTAGGGAAGATTTTTTATCGCTAAAAATATATTTCAAAAATGTTTTAGCGATAAAAAGGGTCCCAGTGTTACTGGCATGGTCCGTATGAGAAACATAATGTATTGCCAAAAAAATATCCACATAATTAATAGTCGATTATATTGCTTGAGAAAAAGATTCTTCAACTGATTATATTGCTTGGCAAAAGATTATTCACCTTGTTTAGTTCATGGGTAATTTATTTTGATTAAGGAGAAAAGGTAGTTAACAAATGGAATCATTAATTTTGTGGAGTCAACGAATGCAGACATCGACGAGTGCAAGGATCCGAAAACACATAATTGTGAAGGGACTTGCAAAAATACAAACGGAAGCTTTACATGCCACTGCCCGCCTGGCACGTATCTCACTGATAAAGGTGCTTGCAAAGGATTTCGCCATACCACTCTGGCTGGAGGTAATTTCTTTAATTTTTTCACTCTCCTTAAACTAAGGAAAAAGTAAAAAAAAAAAAAAATTAATTTAATTTTTAATGTTTCATTAAAAATTCTACAAATTTTCTGGTCAAATGAATAGAATTCACGACCCCACCAAAAATTCTATCGAAAGATAAGTCGATTTAGAACCGATTAAATAACTATGGAGTCAAATCGGTTTAATCAGATTCAAAATGAGTAGAGTAAGATTGTCTAATCGGTTCGAAATCGACTTATCCGACCCAAGCAGCATGGGATGGGTCTTCCTACTAGGCTCAGCCCATTAGCATATATAGGGGGGCTAACACGAATTTCTAGTAGGGAGTCATTTTGGTAATTTCCTGAGGTTCGGGGAGCCTAATGTAATTTGAGAAAATTGAGGGACTATATTGCATATATGCAATTTTGACCCCAATTTTCTCATTAAAACACATACAAACACATAAATTGGACTTTTACCACTCCTAGGGGGTCAAAGTGCAATTTCAGAATATTTAGGGGCCCATATGTAATTTTGCCAAACTTCAAGGGGTTGAAGCTGTAATTTCATAAATAGTCTCTTCAAACAAAACTCCATAGCCCTGAATTACCAAAAACTGACCGAAATGGGCAGTGGGGTTGCCTAACACCTTCATCCACCATAACTTAATCCCTGAGCTCAATGAATATCTGGTTTTGTAGATCTCAGCAATTCGGGCAACTCTTTTTCTTGAGTAGGATTATTCTCTCTTGTTTATTATAAGATCCACCTGGTAAACAAAAAGCTAGGAGTAAAAAAGAACAACAGGTTACCCCGGTGCCCGCCTCGGCCGCCTACAATGTCATGCTTATTTTTATGAGTAAATATCCTTCCACTTTCTATTTTTTTGAAAAATTATTCTTTCTCATCACACAGAGTTCCATCGAAAAAAATAAAAATATAGGAGAACATCTCACTTCATCCTTTAACTTATTTTCCACTCTCACCAAAATGAAAAAAAAAATTATTACCGTTTTTTGTGTTGTTATCAAACGGAACCTAAATCTACGAGAAGTATAAAGGGCCAGTAAATTAGTCTAGTTACACACAATGATTTTTGTAGAAAGGACAAAAGCTTGCATCATCAAATGGTAGCACCTAACCGAAGGGTGGACGAACTGCCAATTAGTTTGGAAATCTTGTATGGGGTTCTTCTCTTAATATGTAACAAACCTTGTCCTCAATACAATTGGTTTGAAAAATAAGGGATATAGAGGAGACTAAAATGATTGGGCCGTGAAATAAATAAAGGAGGAATCCTACATAAGAATGTGTGGTCCAAGACCCAACAGAGATACCAAGCACCCCGCCAAGAAAGGTGGAATATTCCAAATACGGGTGTAGACAGAAAATTTTGTTAGTTGGGTCATTAGTATTATATGGCTATCCTCACACCAAGTCACCAATTATAGCAAAAAAGTACAACCTTATAGCAAGTGTCAATGCACATAAACCCAAATAAATCCAAAACCTACCATATTTAAATGTATATTTTAAATACTAATTGGGGTCATTAGACCCTATAGTTACAAATGTGGCTACGTCCCTGCTTTTAAAACTTGCCAAATGCCAAGGATATTTGCGACATGAATAAATGAAGACTCCTCCAATTTAGGAGGATGGACATGACTAGAAGACTACAAAATGATAGATAAACCCGAAAAGAATTGATAAATGCAAAGGGGTGTTAGAATTATAGCAAACTTCTACTGACTTAGTCATAATCAAATTATGTCTCTATATACCTATATAAAGGGGGTTACATATCATCTAAAATTTATCAATTCTCATTCAAAAAAAGTCCTTGGGCTAGAGTGTGGAGTAGGAACATTGCATGCCGAACCACCTTATATTGTGGTGTATTGTGATTGCTTGTTTATTATTTCTTTCATTACCATGCTTCCATAAATTTGTTCGTTAAAAATATAGTGACTAACCCACCTCCAATTGGCGTCCGTCTGTGGAAACGTTGTCGGGAAGCATATTGGATGTCCGAGTGTCAATATTCAAACTGACCCATCTCGCAACCGATATGGCCGATCCCTTAAGGATTTGGCGAACATTGTCAAGCGAAGCGCAGAGTTCTTAACTAAAGCAATACGGTTGCTCAAAAGAATGATCGAATAATGCGTAGAGGCGCTGCAAGAAGCCATGCAAAAGCGAGAGCGGCTATGAGATAGTTGAATAGGCTACACTAGGCCGGTATCCAGGTCCACGCTTAGGTTGGCACCATGCGAAAGCCCGAGGCCACTAGATCAAGGCATGAGCTTGGAAAAAAAAACATTCGACATCGAGGCAAAGATTATCCTGCTGAAAAATATAGATTGGATTCCTTTTCAAAAGATGAGGGGGAAACCAAGGTACTGCTGTCAGGATATATCATGTACAAGTCCTAAACTTAAGAATGTAAAGTAGACTATAAAAGGGATAGAGAGAAATTAGGGAGAATAAGAGAGAAATCTGAGAATTACTGCAAGAGGAAGAAGAAGAATTGAGGAAGAAAGAATAAGTTAAAAGAGAGAGAGAGAGAGAGAGAGAGAGAAATTGTAGAGAGAAACATAATTTTCATACACATTTTCTATGATCCTCATTGTTATACATCATCTCTATTTATACCCTTAAAGTCACAC
Source organism: Lonicera japonica (assembly GCA_021464415.1). NCBI lineage: Eukaryota > Viridiplantae > Streptophyta > Magnoliopsida > Dipsacales > Caprifoliaceae > Lonicera > Lonicera japonica. Next base: position 38,907,859 of record CM038471.1, read on the forward strand.
TCTTCACACCACATTTACGCACACAATCACTCACTCACTCACTCACTCACTCACTCACACTCACCTCACATGGTTACACATAGCATCTCACACATTCAGCTAGTATAAAATTCCTAAACTACCCTTACACACCCTATAGCATTATCCTGACATTCCATTCCCTTTTAAAAATCTTTGTCCTCAAGGATTGAAGGGTCTTAAGGAAAATTTTTTTTATAGCATTTTCCACATATAGTAGCAGTACTTGCCATAGAATCTTAAGAGCCCCCCTTGGTTCATGAATTCTTTGTTGGATTCCACTCCATAATTCAGGAATTGAGATTGATAAGTGTTTATATCTTGTAATTGCAGTTACTGGCCTTCTTAGAGCTATAACTCCATTTGTATGCTTTTTTGAAAAAAAAATCTTGTAAGGGAAATGGCCATTTAATATTTTGGGTTGGCTGCCCTGTTTACTCCTTCTAATGAGCCTGATCAACTTATTGCCTGATGGATCAAACACCAATAGCACAAAATACCCAATCAAAGCCACCCTTTTAAATCAAGTGATCATTTGTTTTGTCTCAGCAAATGTAGTTCTCAACTCATTTGTATCTGCCTCAGGACGAGAGAAAAATTCACGTGCACACTCCAAAACACCCATATTTCCTGCAACAACCCTTTCAGGAAATCCATTGAACACCTTAGATGCGTATCCAACCAGTCCATATTTATAGTACATATTGATCACCATATTCGCTTTCAGATCTGTAACTGCACTACTTTCCTACAGTTTAGTTGTTTCACATATTTCCTGCTTCACTTTAGGGACTAGATCGACTCCCATTTCATCTTTTTTTTTTGCTCCAGATCTAGTCCAATTTCATCTTCCTTGAGCTCCAGCTCGGGATCACTTTCAAGCACCCTGGCTGTCCTTTTGCCTTATGTATCTCCATAACTAAGTTAAATGTCCAGTTGATAGCAACCATCATATATGTTGTGGCCATAAAGTGTGTTTCTAGTAACAACACCAATTTGGTGCGATTAAAACTGAATATGGGCTTGGAACCCATATGATTTCGAAATTGTGATAATCTTTTTTACAATTCCGTGAGGAGAAAAAACTTGATGCAACACATTCACAGTTATTAAGTATAACATGTGATGAATTGTAACTACGAGAGTTTGATTAGGCCTATCTCCAACTCCTGAACCTGATTTGTTATTGAAATGGAGATTCATTTGATTCATGACCGTTATAGGATAAGTTATTTTAGGGAGGAAAGTGCTTTGATACCAATTGTTAGGATTTATCTTGCAAAAATCCTGAACTTAAGAATGCATTGCAGACTATAAAAGGGGTAGAGGGAAATTGGGGAGAATAAGAGAGAAATATGAGAATTACAGCAAGAGAAAAAATATGAATTGAAGATGAAATAATGAATTAAGAGATAAAGAGAGAAATTAAATTTTCATATATATTTTTTATGATCCTCATTGCTATATATCATCTCTATTTATACCCATAAAGTCACACTCTTCACACCACATTTATGCACACTCTCACTCACTCACACTCACCTCACATGGTTACACATAGCATCTCACACATTCAGCTAGTATCAAATTCCTAAACTACCCTTACAAACCCCATAGCATAATCCTGACACCTACAGCTGAGTTGAATAGGTCAAGCATGAAAAACGTTGACTAAACTGCAAGGAGTAAAGAACTCCACTCTCGCGGAAAATAAAGGAAAAAACGAGACCAACCCTTTTTCGACACCCTATAGTCCATTATTATAAAGAGGGGTTTGATCATATGGAGCACCTCTCAAAATAAGGTATGCCATGAAAACCGACGGGTTATACATAGCCACAATGTGTAAAACGTTGCCCTTAACTCTCAACCCAGAAACAGAAATTTGGTTCAAAACCTTGTTTTAAACTCCAGCGACAATTTTGGGAAATTTACCAAGCTCTTTGCCACACGCTACAAGGTATTCATCAAAAAGAATAAATGATCATGAACTCTTGAACCTAAACATAAAGCCTGAAGAGACCCTCCAATAATACAAATTACCCTTTCGAGACCTTTACAACTAATTTGACAAATGCATAATCAGGGGCGTTGATCGCCTATAGGACTACACTGTCAAAGAATACCCCTTTATACAAATCCCTGATAAAATTGAGGCTTGAAATAATCCTTGAAGTATTGATGAAAGTGAACAAGTACATACGGCTCAAGGAAGGGTTGGAAGAATGAGAAAGAGATGACATCCTCCTATCGATACTGATAACATTGGACGAAAACAAAGAGCCAGATGGCCCCAAGTAAAAGAGGCGCATGCCAAGAATAAAGGTATTGGGCAATCTGAAAAGAAGCTGACAAGATCACCGAATATCAACTAGAGAAGCAGCCCAAGAAGGAGGTCAAAATGAGGCCGGCCAGCTCGCCTATAAAACCGAGGTACCCAAAAGAGACGAAGATTCGCTCGGCTATAAGAGGAACCTCTATTTACAATCAGATAGATAGAAAACTTGGGTGAAAAGTAGAAAGACGATTGTCAATAGAAAATATGGTCCAAGGGAACTCGCCCACATGGAAAGAATAATCAAGGAGCCGCAACTCTGCAGAGTAATGAAATCAAAGCTTAGGGGCAAATGTCTGATCAACTGCTAAAGAAAAACCACATAATTAGTTCAAAGTTTTAAAAAGTTTTACGAGAACCTGGTTAAGAAAAACCTTTAAATTGCTTAAAAGTTAGGAAAAACTTTAGCAAGAATTTGGTTAAAACAAACCTTAAAATTAAGAGTAGCTCTCACAAATTGTGCTCAAAGGTCTGATCAACTGCTAAGGCAAAGATTATAAAGAAAGGTCGATCCCAAACAAATAGTGAACACAAGAGCAACATAAAGAAATAGGATGGATTCCAGTAAAGAAAAATAATCTATAGATTAGAAAATTATTCCATATATTAAAGAAAGAGTGCGACAACAAAAAAGAAGCCCAACACATAGGCATCAATATATGGATTCTCTCTATTTCTTAAAATCAAAATGGGGGAGGGAGAACACTACTATTGGCGAAGGAGTCAGCCTTATAATCAGAAAATATTAGCCTGGGAAAAGAAGTAATATCTAAAGAGATGATTGATGCAGAGACTTTAAGTTCACATTCAAAGGGATCAAGCAACCACTGGATACCATTCTAGAAAGCAATCTTTTTGTTTACCACCATCGTTGTCAATGTATCCTTCCAGGCTTAATATATATGTAACAAAAATTTTGTAGTGATCAAACTACTTGGCAGCCTAAGGAGTACTCATCATGGAGAGCTTTCTCATGGGCCGCCTTGATATAGCACGAAACACCAACAATTGGAAACCACTCCCTTGCCTATTTGACCAACATTAGCCAATTTCCTTTGTTCCTCTAGTTGGCCGCAAACCCTTTTTAGCTTGAGGTTTTCGTCCCCCAAATTCTTTGTGACCCAAAAAACTTAATATGTGACCTTTTGTAACATCCTCTATCTCGTCCTTAGTATTACCTAACCCCTTTTGACTGGCATCTAGCTTGGACTTAAGGTAGACAATATTTTAGGATCGAAGGTCTCAGTCTTAAAAGAGATCTTGACCGACTGGGTGTACTTAAGCCTCTTTTCAATTTCATACACCCCGACCATGAATTAAAGAAGTTTCAAAGCAAGCATAAAAAGAATTATTATAATGAAACTAAAAGAAGGACAACAAATTAAAACAATGAAAGAAATTGTTCACAAGTTAAGACTTATACTAGTAAAATTGAGAATGGTTATATTTTATAGAGAAAAAGTCTAGAATGGTTCTAGCGTAAGCAGTCCCCTAAGCATAAGCATTCCTACTAGGCAACATCCAGAGACCGCTGAAGCGGGCCTTATTATCAATTGAGCCCATAGAAGTCTTGAGATTAAGAACCCAAGGACGACATGAGCCCACACAAGCATAAGCCTTACCTCGAGGTTATTTACCCTTCTCGACACTCCTAGTAGTAGTGTGGCCCCTATCTTTTTTGACATAAGGAACAACATCGTTAGTTGGTAGGGACCTAAAGTCCTGTTGTATCCTATTTTTTTTGCTAGCATGAGCAATCTCCACCACTAAATCTTTCATTTTCCATTTCTCAGAAAGCTCCCCCAAATTTGCATGTTTCTACGCTCCATATATCACCAAGAGAGGGGGGGTTTTTAGGAAAAGAACCCTCAAAGGCTTCCTAAGGAAAAAATTTATGGGCATAGCACTCGGCTAGGCACGCCTCTTGTTTTCAATCTCCTTATTGGTCCTTTCGTTTTCAATCTCCTTATTTGTCAGAGAAACAACAACGATGACCCTAAATAGCGAGTCCCAACGAGTGGGGGTGGTCTCAATGCCTTCTAAGAGATCAAAGTAGGATAGGTTGCTAAAATTCACCGATGGAGTCGTGGTCATACAGTCGATTATGAGCTCGAACCCCAAGAATACGTGCGTCAAACGACCGTCATAGCGTCACAAGGGAGACCAAATTTGAAAACCTTGAAAAGGCTTTTGACATCAACAATGAAATTATTCTCTTACCATACAGGACCTGAATCGAAGGATATAAATAACGACAAAGTCAGTCTTATATATTAACAAATGTTAAGAACTTATATAGAAGGATAAACTTGGACAAAGTGAAACCTGGATATCCAAATTCCTTGGGAACCGCGAGGTTTCCTTGATCAGTAGCCAGTTCCCAGAAACTAGTACATAATTGTTCTTCTTATATTTATTCGAATCAGAGAGGTAATAAATGAGGGCTCGTCAAACTAAATAACATGCAAATGGTAACTGCCCATTCAACATAATAGGGAAATAGAAAAACATTATTTCCTCGGTCCTTAATGTACGTCTAACAAATGATTTAGGGCAGCAAAGTCTAGGACTATCCTATAGACATTGGGGAAGCATTGTAAAGGGAAAAGATTCAACCTTCTCATTAAAGTGAACATAAGAGGTTATTTCGAATATAAAGCCACATTGGTCGAGGAGAATAACCTAGAAAGTCATCTTGCCTTCAAGCACTTGTAAAAAATGTTGAGTCCTTCTACTTGAATGTCCGCAAAAACTTTTCATTTCTTACGGAGATCCTCGACAGCATGTTCAGATTCAAGGTTAAAGCGTTTCAACAAGACATAAGGGAAAGCTAAAAGTACATTCAATGGAGGAAGAGTGAAGAGGCTCCGAATATCAATTGAGTTTCTAAAGAGTGAAAGACGAATGAGACAAGTCTGAAGCCATTTATAGAAGAAATAGCCCCTGCACTGTCCCATGAAAGACACAACCACATGCACAACCTCGGCAAAACGTGTGCGAAATATGTGCAGTTCAGGTGAGATTATCATTGCAATGATGGCTAAAAATTATAATGATAGGATTAACTCGGAAAACGTACTGCCAAAGAGCACACAATATTCAAATTTTCACCAACTCGAGCTTAGGTAAAAAAGTTAAGTGAAGATTACCAAATTAAAATTCGAACACACTTAGCAATTTTGGAGGCAATTGAGGAGCTGAAAATGAATGTGCCCTGAAAAAAATAGAGGATGAATCCTACATAAGAATGTGTGGGCCAAGCCAAGAGTCCCTAGACAGAGAGACTTTATTCTGCCAAGAAATGTGGTATATTCCAAAAAGTAGCCAAGGATATTTTCCACATAATTAAACGAAGACTCTTATAAATTTAGGAAGATGGGCATGACTAGAAGAGTGCAAGATGATAAATAAATCCGAAAATAAGGAATAAATGCAAAGGGGAGTTAGGATTATAGCAAACTTGTACAGACTTAGTCATAATCAATTATGCCTCTATATACCTATACATAAAAAGTCAGATTCCATGGAAAAGATACGAATTATCATTTAAAGAAATACAAAAAATCCCGCGTCAGAATGTGGCATTGGCACATTGTCCAACTACCTTGTATCGCGGTGTCCTGTGATTGCTTTTTTATTATTTCTCCCTTTGCCTTATTCCTTCCATAAATTCAATCCTGAAGGAAAAATCTCACAAATTGCTGATTGTGTACGTTAATAAGGAACAACGTTTTACAATGATAACAAAATACAAGTAGCTAAGCAAATTTTCTTACTTCTTTTCTTTCTATTTGGAATCGAAACTATAATGAATTCAACAAATGATGTGTTTTCTTCTATTTTTGTTGTCTTAAGAGTATCTTTCTAACGTCCAAATTAAATTAAAAGTCTTGTTATTGAAATAAATGTAAGAAGTGTCACTCTCTTACTTTGTACAAGCAATAAACTCAGGGTGGTTTAAGGAGGGGGAGGCAAATGGTGGTGATGAAAGAGATATGTCCTAGGACTATTCATAGATTATGATTTGTACTTGGATATGTTATGCTTATTGTCATTAATAAAGTTTATTTCATTTTACTTTATATTCTCTTGTAAATAATATATATTAATGCTAGTTCATCAAGTATGTGACTTGATTGTGGGATGCTAGTAATGTTATAATAATATTATTTAGATGTCCCTAATCATGTGTCAATAACCTAGGATCACATTGATATAATGATTAGAGTATGGGTCAGCTGATGATTATGTTCCACAAGTCATGGATATGGAGATATCAAGCTGAACACACTGATACTTGTTATGGAACAAAGTATTAGACCGATCAGCTTTGGGGACACTGCGAGAAGTGTTACATAATGTCATCAGTGATGTTCCCCATTAGCGATATCGTATTATCCTCAGACCTGAGATCGTCATGGTTACCAACATAGGGAGTAGCATGTCAGGCATCATCAAACGTTGCTCTTGACCGAGTAATTATAAAGATGATGATTAAGCATATTATAAACTATGTAGAGATATGTGGTTGATCAAGATGGGATTTGTCACTCTCATATAATGAGAGAGATATCTTTGGGCCCCTTGATAAGTATAATTAATATTTGCATGGCCATGCACAAATGAGGTGTCATTTGTATAAGATTAATCATACTTAGAGATCAAGAAACAAAGATTGAACTATACAAGAATGACACTTGCCTAGTCTTGTGTTCAATCTAGATATCGGTTGACAAAAATGAGTTAATATGTGGAATATCAATTTAAGGTTGTGTCGTTTTGACCTTTATACCCTTTGGGTAGTAGTAATGTTTTTTACTAGAGACCGCTTACTATTCGTATAATAAAACGGAATTTTAATTATACTTCCAAAGAGTATAAACCTACAGGGTCGCACACCAAAACGAGTTGGATCAAAACGAATTGAAAACGGACCAAGTTGGACTTGGGCCTAATTCGTTTTGTTGCTTAGGGTTTCTCACTAGGGTTCCCCTTTAAAAGGGAACCATTGTTCTTCTTGGCCGTCTAAGGTGAATGATAGAGGCAGAAAACGAAATAGGTGTGAGAACCCTAAAGGCGCTAGTACACCAAGCAAGGATCTCATTTCGTTCGTGTGTGCATACCGTAGAGGCGTTGTATTTTCTACGCTAGAACGACAACAACAAAAAGGTTCTATCCACCGTGTTCGTCACCTTTAATTCGAAATCTCATACAAGGTATGTATTCTATCGATTTTTATAGAACAATATAGATCCTAGGGTTTATGATTAGTGCAGAAATTAGTGTATGCGATGCATGTTTACTGCCCTAATTCCCTACAGGTGACTGTTGACTTGGCGCTTTATATGATATATTGACACTTTGCAATCTGAATGTATCAAGTTTCGTGAAAAGCAAAATAATTTATGCCTTTTAATTACCATTAAATTTTGAATAATATATCCGTAAAAACCATTGGTATTACAATTACAAATCCTTTCTTGGTATATGCAGTTATTGGGGCGTGCGTATCTCTTGTTGTCGTGATATTTTTCTTGTGGATGGAATGCAAGCGACGTAACAAAGCTAGAAACTTTAAGAAAAATGGAGGAACTTTATTAGAGAATCATGGAATTGCGATTTACAAAGAAGAAGTGCTCAAGAAAGCAACAAAAAACTACAATCGTGGTCATCTTCTCGGCCAGGGAGGCTTCGGTTCTGTGTACAAAGGAGAATTACTTAACAGAAAATCAAAAGACAGAGAATTGGTTGCTATCAAGATACCCAATGGCAATCCTGACATAGCCCGAGGAGGAATTATGCAGTACTCCCGAAGCAGAGAGAAATTGAGAGATGACTTTGTAAACGAAATCAAAATGATTTGTAGCGTCAAGCATAAAAACGTTATCGAACTCAAGGGCTTGTGCTTAGAGACCAACGTGCCGCTCCTTGTCTATGAATACGTATCTAATAAGTCCCTCTATCATCATATCCACATTGAACCGTCAGCGAGGTTAAACTCGTGGAAGAATCGCTTAAGCATTGCTTACGATACCGCGGTGGCACTCAATTATATGCATGTCGAGGCCAGGCATACTACCTCACTCATTCATAGAGATGTCAAGTCTAACAACATACTACTTGACAAAGACTTCACCCCCAAAGTCGCTGATTTTGGAGCATCGGTACTAGTCCCTTTAGAACAGAATAGTTTTTCCGTCACCAAATTACTAGGCACGCATGGAAACATGGACCCTGAGTACAAGAATACTGGTAGGTTGACTGTAAAGAGCGACGTTTACAGCTTTGGCGTCGTTCTTATGGAACTTTTGACGTCACAAAAGCCCATATGTAAACAAAGGTCCCTTGAGAAGGTGGATTACATTCCCTATTTCGTTTTGTCAGTGGAAGAGGAAAATCTTGGGCAGGTTATAGATTATGGACGGCTTGGGGATAAAGATCAGGAAATGAAGCGGCAGGTTGAAGCTGTGGCTAAACTAGCTGTGAAATGCCTGAATAGGAGCAGCCTTGGTCGGCCTAACATGGCCGAAGTGGTACAGAACCTTTCAAAGTTGAATGCTAGAAACTCTGAAGACAAGGAAAGCGTAGTTTCGGTTGATTTAGTGATAATATATCAATGCCTAGCTGCAGCTCATAAATTGAAATACAGTACATGACAGCATCTGATGAAATTCAACCAAATCCATCCATCTAACTAGCCAGCTTGTGTTTGATCATAAGTATTCCGACAAAATAGTATTGATATGTATATATATATATTTTGTGTAAGCGTATTAAGTACCTTTCGCTTATTTGTGTAATTAGTAAAGGGGTTTCAATCGTTCAGTCAGTCGACCGTCCCGCCTGAATTGTGTGGTATTTAAAGAAAATAATTTGCGTGCGGTCTTGATTATTGAAAGTTTGAATTCTAGTTATTGCGTTTTTTGGCTTGTAGTTGTACTAATTTAGATATATAGTATGCTTGCAATTTTCATATCTATACTAGAACTATGATTGTGTGAAATTAAGAACGTGAAACATGAGAAATTCTGGTTGATAGTGACAAGAGCGGCCCACAATCATAGGTGCATATACATATATATATATATATATATGAGGCAAAGGTTCAATTTATACATGGTGTCCTTTTTCTTAATTTTGTAATTTATCAATCTATTTGTTATATTATATTATATTATCATATATTAAAGAGATGCGTGAACAAAAATTAAATTAATTAAAAGTATATAAGTTCCTAACTTATCATAATCATATTATATATTAAATTATATATCGTACAAAATTTAAGTAAGCATACAAATTAAATGATTAAAACTGATTTTAACATTTGCATGTTAAATATGTACAATAAAAATAGATAATCCAACAGTAGAAATATGAAAATAAATTGTGGGTGGGTGCAAAATGTAACTGAATTTCAACCCATTCTACTCTTTAAAGTCTACTAATTAATGGCTTAAAATTCTTATGGGACAAAGGTGGTAAGGAGTGGTGGATTTTGATCAAACCGACCCAACGGACTAACATTACCCTGTCTCTATCCTTCTGCATCTCTCACCTCGATCTCATATTTATTTGGAGAAGAAGTTATTTTTTGCGGGGAATTTCAAGTTCCCAGCTATGTCAAAATTTGTCACCTGTACGTAACATACTTTAACAATAGAGGGTACCTACATTGACAAAAAAGTCCTAACTCAAGTCAAAGAAATTTGTTACCTATAAACATTCAAGTATATACAGTAACCGAATACATAATTTATCTTGGCAAAGGCCTAAACTGCCTTAACAACAATTTTCTAACAAAATTTATACGCAGAAATAAACATTATTTTTCATAATTTTATTTTCTTGTTACTTCAAAACATAATATTCGTATTGAATATTTTTTTCAATACAACTTTCTTTTTGAAATGCAGTTTAATTTGGATTTGTAATTCTTTAATTTTCTTCTTTTATTTATTTGTATGTAGTTACTCTTAATTTAATTTATGTATTTATTAGTTATCACAAACACATGCAACACATGTACGTTTTGACTTAGTCTATACAACAATCTAGATTAATATGCTATAACAAGAAAAAAGCAATTTCCAAGGCACACCCATTTTGAGTAGAATATAACAAGTACTCCAAAGACCTTGAGGGAAGAATGGTTAAGGGGAAGTAATGGAGTTTCTGTGCTTATTGTCAAGGAATTAACTTGAGAATGATGAAGATGAAGACGAAGATATATTTCGGATGGGGGTATTTTTGGTATAACACATTAGAGCATCTCCATCTTTTTCCATAGTTTTCTTATATTTGAGGGATTATTTGAGGAAAAAATTGAGAACCTCAACTCCATTTTTCTGGGCAAAATCTTAGGAAAAAAAAAGAACAACAATCATGTTTTTCCTTAAATATAAGAAAAAAGAAAGTTATTTCAAAATATAATTTTCAAAATTTACATGAGAGGAATATTTGGTAAACCCTATCCATTCTCTCGAATTTAAGGAGATTTATGGGAAGTTTTCAAATATAGGGAGATGGTAGGGGAGTTTTTGAAAGGATTTAAACAATTTTTGGATTCAAATTTATACGTAATATATAGAATGTGAATTATATAACTTCTCTACGAGAATTAATGAGATTTTAAGCAATTGTCTAACTAATTTTTTAGGCTAGGAAAAATTTATAGAGTTTTTTAAGGGATTTAAACGATTTTTAAATTCAAATTTATGTAATACATATAATTTATCTACTAGAACTAATGAAATTTTAACTAGTTGTTTAATTATGTAATACATAGATATGTTGGGTGTCTTGTGCGAAAAAAGGAGATATTTTGAGTGACTTAAAATTAGGTTATGTAGGTAATGAAATTGCACCTTACAATGTGCTTGACAACATATATACATCGTGAGATATATTATGACTTTGATGATATAAGAGCCTTAGAAAAGAGCGTTGATAGGTATACTAAATTAATGACCAAATTATTAGATCAAGACATGTTATAAAGGGATTGCTATTACGTAGGATCAGATAAATAATTTGTACATGCAAATTAACACCAATTTGCTCTTGTAGTTCAAATGGTTGTACGTTTTAGATTTTATGTTAATTATCCCGAGGTACTTAGTTCAAGACTCCCTCCTCCCTTTCCCTTTCCCTTTCTGCTTTTCTTCTTTACTTTTAGTTCTTTTCCTGATTTAGTTACTTTTTGGTTAGCAAAGCAATTTATTCCGTGTTTAATTGCAAAAATTAGCTCACATATATAAATAAATGGTACGGCTATTAGTACTTTAAATGAGTCACCTAGTGCTCTAATATGGTCATTGATTACACCTTTTTATTTTTTAATTTTTTTAATTTTCAGAGAAATTTTCTTTACATTATGATGGATTTGAGTTGCTAAAAGGGTTATTACAATTCACTATATATTCTTGTTGAGTTTAACTTTTCTTTTTTGCCAAAAATTCACCAATAATTCCTGAATCCACCACTGGAGACAATGTCCAATAGTTGCAAATATTGAAGGATAGAAGAATGGGGGGCTAATAACTACATTTATTACTTGCATACGTATAAAAAATTCATGTTGAATCATTTTCTAGCTTTCCCAAGGTCTAGGTGTGGAGAGAGGGACATTGTACTCATTGTTTCTATCAAATGAAATTGAACCTTTTATATAAAATCAATCGAATATACTTATAACTATAGGAATGACATTGAGCAAGTGGATTAATCTAGTTGGGATAGACATATACTCAGACCCAGAAGAAATCTCATGTTCAAGTCTCGCCAAAGAGAAAAAAAAAAAATTTGGGGGGGGGGGGGGAGGTTCCGTGGTTCGTAAACCTCCCTTAAAAAAATCTCTAACAATAATATGCATTGATCGTTGAATTACAGAGTGACTAGAGTTTCGTTAAACCATACCAGAATCAATAATTATCTTCTTTGCTCCTTTTTGCTTTTGTTTAAATTGTTCACGTAAACCAAGCACCCACAATTCCACTAACAATCTTTTAGCTTTAGATAACCCAATTAATTAGAAGCATCATTTGTTAAAGACTGCCAATTCAAGAATTTCATTTCTATTAATTAAAAATTAAGCAAATAACAAAACAATTCATTGCAGTTCGTAAATAAGTAATCCACCTTGATCAGAATTCACATTATTAATTTGCATGCAACAATTCACTGTTGTTTGAAATCTAACTAAGAAATAAAATGCGCAACACTTGATGGATTTTATGCAAAATGAAGAGGACTACTCTGTTAAACTAATAGATCGATGCACTAAAACAGATAGAGAGGACTATATACTCTATTAAACTAAAATGCTTCCAGTTCTTTTTGGCAGTCTTAACTTGTGTGTTTGATTCAACAAAAGTTGTATACTTCTAATCTGGCTTTCTCTAACTAAATAAAAAATCGCGCGAAGAACCCAGCCAAGCTCATTGAAAGTAGAATTAACCAACCGACAATGAATCATCAATTCATTCCACATTGGCATAATCTAATACCCATATTGTGATTGCTAAGATGTAAAGAACCCAGGAAACAAGAATAACTATTTTTTACCGGTTAAAATGATAAAACTCAACCATTTTTTAAACTAATATCATGTTAGTAACGGAGATATATTGTGTTATGTTTTGACTAGTCTATCTGTTACTGAACATGTATATACTTCCAACTCTTCACACCTTTTCTTCTAATGAAATGCCAAATTTTACTTCCGTTTTGCAGCACGGGTATTACCCTAGTATATTTTATGAAAAAATGATTTCATGAGAGACTTTATATATCATCATCACATAAATATTCATAAGTTATGGGCTAACAAAATAACAACCAAATCATTCATTCATTACCAAGTTTACAACACTCCACTCTTAAATTATATTACAGACAATGGCCAACTTAAAGCATAACACTTAGGTTTTGTTATATAACAAAATCACAAACAAACACATCATTACCGAGTTTACAAATTTATTTGCACAAATACATTGGAGATTGTAAATGCATGAAGATCAGGCGTCAACCACAAAAAAGGCAAGCGAATGAACGAACATGTCGATTTTTATTAGCACCCAAAGACTGCAAAAGACTGCAACTAATTTATCGGGACTCAAAACGTAGTAAGCTTCAAATTTCGCATTGATCATCCACTTCTTTTCACTATGCAGCACATAATGAGTTCAAAGAAAAATGTCAGGCACATGGATCATATAATAGAGGAAGGGCAGTTTTAACGCCAAAGCATAGATGGCTCTTGACAATATTACTTCTTTAAAGCAGAACATACGTACAACTAACGAAAGCGAGCGCTCCAGCTCAGGTAGCTATAGGTTCAATCCGGCCCCTCTCCTGTTTAACTTGTAATTGTAACAGGAGAGAGACTTAGACTTTTGTTTTATTTAAAAAGAACATATATAATGTACAACATTCGAATGCATTCGCTGCTCAAACAGAAGCCAAAATTGCTCAATTCAAGATAGTTAATAATAGAAATATTTGACCTTGACAACCACGAGAAATAGCAAGCAAAGGATGAATTAGCTTTTAGGGCATTTAGAATTTTGCGCAATAAAATCAACCAACTCCCTAATAATTAATAATTCTAGGAGAGACTAGACAAACATTAACCAATACTCTTTCTGGTTCAAATTAAAAGTCTCATTTTGAGTGTCAAATCGTACATATTAATAAAATACTACTATCAACATAAACAATGGCAAAGAATATAACTAATTTATATTATGAAATTTGGTGCATTAGTTATGTCCCCAAAAAGATTATGGAACTATCAATTTGAGTCATCTCGAAAAGAAGAACGAGACTATTGATTTGAGACGGATGGAAGTATAAGAATAATGGCTAGAAGAGGACACCACTAGTACTACTGTATTAAAGAGCTAGCTTTGCCTGAGGTAATTGGAGAGATGAAGGACATATTGTACTATGAAAACTAATGAAATAATGATAGGAAGTTCTGAAATGTACCAATTTATTTGTTGATCGAGTCTTGGATGTTAATTCCATTGAGATATATGTCACGGACATGAGATATCTTGTGCCAGTCTGCCCCTTTTTCCCTTTGGCATTTGCTAATCAGTTCAAGGCACTCACTGATGCGTAATTCTTCCAATTTGGCAAGGTAACTCTTCCCATCAGGCAGCGATGCTATTAGAGGACATTTTTCAATTGAAAGCTTGCGGAGGCATTCAAGATCTTTAGGCAATGTTGTCAAGGTGCTACAATCCGTGATACGTATGTGATTTAGAGTGGTGGCAGCACCTCCAAGAAGCCACCCGGGCAAAACCACCAACTGCGGCAACTTTTCGAACCACAAATACCGAAGGTTCACTAGACCACCGTCGCATTCGCCAATCTTTGTCAACTCAAGCTTTTCACAATTAGCAATCACAAGATTCTCCAACTTGGGAAGGGAGACCAACCTACGTGGCAAAGACAGTAGATTTTTGCAATTCATAATGACTAGCACGGATACAGTAGAGAGGACGTGTTGGTTCCTAATCTCTTCAGTATCGAACAGATGCTCTAGCTCACCACATTCATCAATCCATAGACATTGAAGTTTCTCCAAGCCTGCAATTAATTTTCCTGACAAAAACCTCTCTCTTGTCGTTAGCCGCAAACACCTTAGTCTAGGAAGCTTTCCAACATCTTTAGGCAACTTCGCAAATTTCACACAACCTTGCAACATCAGGGTTTCCAAGAGCAGCAATCTGCAAATGGAATGAGGGAGTGATTCGATTTCGCTGTTCCCGGACAGATCTAGATATCTCAAATACTTCAAACCACCAATGGAACTTGGTAAGGCCTTAAAACTCGAATTCCCCAGACCAAGCATCCGCAAGCATTTGAATCTAGAGATGCATGCATCCAACAAACATCTATCAGGCCCCACTGATTGGAAGCCAACTGTGCATACTTTTCTCATCTTTAGTAATGGACTCGGGACCTTGTCTTTCTGAAGATTTTTCTTTCCAGAAAACGAAAGGTGTCGGACGTTTTCAGGAACATCTTTTACATGGGAGTCTACAATTAAGCACTCAGTTTGAGCCACGGATATTGCCAATTCATGCACAAGATCATGCATTTTGATTGTTGAAAAAAGACCATAACCATCAGTATCTTGTATAAATGATCTTGACATTAACTCGCATATATAGTCCTGACCGACATTTTCTGGTTCTCGAGTTTCACCTGAAGGTTGAATAAATCCTTGAGCAATCCATTGGTGGATTAATTCGATACCCAGAATCTTAAAATTCTTTGGCAGGTTCGAAAAGTAAGCAAAACATGGTTTCAAGTGAAATGGCAACTCTTCGTAGCTTATGAAGCGACCTTTTTCTTCAAAAATACTCCGGAAACCATCTCTTAGTGTCATCCACTGATGTTCCTCACGTTTCCCTTGTAATAGGCGAGCTACTGTCTTAATAGCACCCACAACCCCCTTGCACTTCTCCACAATTTCTTCTCCAATTGTCATGAGACTTTCCTTGTTCCGCTCATCTTGTCCAAATGTCCATTGCACAAATAAACTCCGAGAGACCTCATGCGTAAGAGCTTGCAATTTATAGGGTAGATTCGGGCTCACCATGCTAGCAACTAATTGATCACGTGTGGTTACAATAATCTTACCCTTACGGGCTCCCTCGGACAACAGACTTGAAAACTCAACCCATTTAACCCGGTCAACACTCCTTACATCGTCCAACACAAGTAAAAAGCTCTTACCTTTCACTTTTTCTTTGAGTTGAATTTGCAATTGTTCCGTGCTCAAGTGATCGAACGATTTGCATTGACTTTGCAATTGTTCCTTTCTCAAGTGATCGGAACATTTGCTTGCCGAGGCAAGGATTTTTCTAAGTAGATTTTTCAAATTATTAAAATCCTCTTTTACCGAAACCCATAACTTAAGGTCAAAACTCGCATCAATCCCCACCCCAGAGTAGACCTTTAAAGCAAGTGCAGTCTTCCCAAAACCACCCATTCCAACAATTGGAATAGTACAAATAGGGACGCTGTCACTGTCCTTGGAGAGGAACGCTAAGATATTTTGAGCATCTTTATCTCTTCCTATCACGTCTGTTTTACAGATACAAGGGAAGGTATCCGAAACCGAGGCGTTCAGTTCAACCCACCGAGGTCCTTTGCTTCCTCTACTAGTGATATCACAAGCATCTTTGTCCGCTTTAATCCCGGATAAACTATCTCTAATCCGTTTGATTTTCCGACCCATCACCCAACGGAATCTAAAAGGATTGTTCAAAATGAATAAGAATTGTCGTACCTTTAACCCGGCACTGCCTTGCCACTGCAGATGATAAAACTCAAAGTCATCTAAGATTTCTTTGGCATCATAATACACAACCTGTAGCCTTTTAAACCATATTTGCGCACTGTCGGCTTCCGGTGCCAGCAGCGTATAGTTGATGGACTCCAAGGTTTTCTTAAGCTCTTCTAGCTGCGTTGTCACCCCAAGTGCAACTCCAATTTCTTTGAAAGCAGCAGAGCCTAGCTCCACCGCTATCCCTATTATTGCTTCCTCCATTTACCCCCACCCAACCCACTGTTTGTTGTTTCTTGAGAACAAAAAATGCCCAGGAAGATTTGCAGAGAAGGGGAAAAAAATAAAAGGGAGATGGGAATGGGGAAATCCACAAGAGTAGCGTGGTCAGCACGGGCACGTAATTACAACTTAACCAGAAATTATAAAATGGAAATTTTTAATTGGTAGTTTGTAGAAAGATTTCATTATAATAAAAGGATTGTAAGAATTTTTTATTTTTTTTTAAATAAGGACATAATTAACAATAGACTCTCTTTTATAATAAGAGAAAATACTCTCACTCTAACAAAGGAAAGACTATAGCGTTTAGGAGAAATCTTGAAGTTTTCCTCTGTAACCGTCTCTTTGTTGCTCTAAAATATGATATATTTCTAATGAAGGGGAGGCTTGCATATACAATGATAAAAAAAAGTGGAACATGTAGTAGACTAATTCTTGTGTCACTACAAGGAAGATATAGATAATTAATTGCCTTCCTTTTCTTTTTTGGTGTCACCACGAGATTTTCTCATACCATATTAGAGTATGACTAATTCATGTTTGTGAATTGAGCTTGCTACAAGTTGCCGTTCCTGGGAATCAAACTTGGGTACCATTAGAATGATTTGCCCCACAGTTCAAAATAGTGCATCGACCACTTCACCGAATCATGTGGTTAATTATGTTCCTTTTAGCCGCAACCAAATTTATCGTTTTAAATCACTGAAGTAAAAGGAGAATAGTATTTTTATTTGTATCATTTACCGGATAATCATGCATATTATGTACATTAATAAATTGTATATTACAAGAATGTATAATTTATCAATACATCAAATACGAAAAACAACAGACAAAATTTATCAATAACATTGCTCAAGCCTTAATGGTGAAAGAAAATTCAACAGTGTGAGATTAAGCACCAATTTTTTTTTTCCTCCCACTTTAACCTTTTCTGGTGGGGCTGTAAAGCAAAACGATAAAGAAAATAATTCTACAATAAACTATCGTAAACTATTCAACTTTTGTACAATAAACTCTCCTAAACTGTTTAACTTTTATACTTTACCCCCTAAACCCAATTGTTGGGAAAATGTAAACAAAGACCATAAATCCCCTATATAAAAACTAGACTAATCCAATAAGGACAGCAAACAACAAAAATTACACTTTACCTATATCTTCACGTGATAATAGCTTTTGGCCTTTTGTCACTAGCAGACGCAGGACATTTACGAGCACCAACATAAATTACAAAAAACAAACTTCTTCATCAGCAAAATATTCGATTACAGGGAGCTACTCTTGTCACTGTTTAACAACTTGCAAATATAATTTTTTAATAAATTATTCAATTATAGAGAACTACTCTTGTGACCGTTTAACAACTTGCAAATATAAATTTTTATATCTATAAAAAAAATTAACTATAAATGGATCTATCTAACCACTTTTTATATGGGTAAAGTTTTGTAGATTCTATTATAGTTGGCTAGATTGATTGATTGATAGCTAATACTTTTTATATATATAAAATAATTATATTTGCAAGTTGTTTATCGGTCACAAGAGTAGCTCCTTATAATTGTAACTACCGTGATCAATATCAATAAAAATTACTAACATTATCACTAAGGCTGCGTTTGATGCGTCGGATAAGAAGGCCGGATTGGATAAAATAAGGGTCGGATAGGATAGGATAAAGATTAGTCGGATAACATTTATTCCAATCTTGCGTTTGACATAGTCCCGGATTAAATGACCGGATAAGATATTATAATCCAATCCAGTGTTTGAAATGTACCGGATAGGATTATTGTTTTACAAGTTTTACTGATACACCCTTATTGTGCATTTAACAAGGTAAATTATAACAATTTCACTAAATTCAAGAAAAAAATATTATAATTATTAAATATAAAAAAATTTAAATAATTGCAAAAAAACAAGATAAGATAAATGATCATAGAGAATGTTTATACTTATTTGCTTTTACATACTTATTTGTTGTTTGTTCAACTGTTAATCCATGTATATATTTATTTTCTTTTTAGTATGTAATATATTGCATACTATGTAATATATTGCATATTGTAATATATTAAATTATTTTTTATTAAATTCTGTTTACATACGATTTTCTAAAAAAAAAAAAAGCATGAGAATTCACCCAAAAAGATACAAACAACATTATATATATTTGGAGATTTAGTTGTAAAGCCAATTTTTTGAATCAATATATATTAATAAAAGAAGAAGAACCATCACTTAAATCTCTCATTATATATTAATTAATTAATAAAAGAAGCGGAACCATAAATTGCATCAATGTATATATATCATAAGTTGCATAAATTTATATATTAGTTAATTAATAATACTCCGTAAAAGATGATGACACACACACACACACATATATATATATATATTAATAAATGAAACAAAGCCATATATATATATATTAATAAATTAAACAAAGCAGCAGGTTTTTGGTTGGTCTTACTGCCGTGGAGATTTGCTGTAGTGGAGCAAGACGGCAAGTCAGCAAGCTTCAAAAAAATCACGCAGCAATTGTTTTGGTGGCTGGGGGAATAAAATAGAGTAGGGTTTTTATTAATTAAATTTAGGATAAAATTGTCCTTTTTGACTTACTCCTTTATCCTCCAAAGAACCGGATAACACAATCCCAACTCTAAGGTGGGATTGTGTTATCCGGTTCTTTGGAGGATAAAGGAGTAAGTCCGGATTAATAATCCCTCAATATATCCCATCCGGTAAAGCACCAAACAAATGATAGAATTATTTAATCCTATCCCCTCTTTTAATCCGGCCAATCAAACACGCCCAAAGGGATGCATACTAGATCCACCACTTATATGCGGGGAGAACTACTTTACCAAAAAATCTTATGTTTATCATGCGCGTGTGTTTAATTACTACGTACTTTTTATAATTATTGTTGTAGTCACTAATTCAATTATCCAAAATTATTAACTTAACAATAATTATTGATTTTGAACACCAATATTCTCACCTTAACCTTATGAGTAATTTATTTGTGTTGGTTAACGAGCTGGGCTATTATATTATTATTATTCTTGCATGTGAATCCTTTGGTATGAGTGTACGGAGATGATTTGTTTTCTGTTTCAGGTCGGAAAACAATTAATTAATACACGAGCAAGTTGATCACGACAACTTTCCAATACAAAAAACAAAAACGCAAAAAAAGAAAGACTTTCTAAGTTAATAAAAGATAAGACTCCAAAAAGTTAAGTTAAGTTGACGGAGATTCCATTTCTATGCAAGTTCTTTCAACTTAAACCAGTCAATTTCTAGGAAGTGGTCTGACCACTTAATAATATATTGGACCAAAAATGATTGATATTCCGCCTTCAGCTTTTTCTTCAATCAATTATAGATTTTACTTCCTTTTTCTTTTTTCCGATCATCTTCATCCCTGCAAACTTCACACTCTACTCTTATAATAAGTAACATATCAAACCCAGCAAAAATCAAGAGCAATGGTGAGATAAATATATAATAATAACAATAAGAAGAATTGTGGGGTAAATTAAAATTACAATGGATGTAGTGATCCTCCAACAACAACAGTGGTGTCTCTGTTGCTAGCTAGCTCTTTCTACTACATGTACTCAACGGCTCAACGCTGCAGCATCACCACCAATTCCGATGCCCGAATTCAGTAATAAATATGGGAATGACAGTGTCACATATATACCCATTTGAGGTCGACAGATGTGAATGGCTCAAGAGCATATTGTTCGAGTTCAATGGGGCCAGTCTTGAGTTTAAGGGGTCTTAGGAGAATTTTTGTTTTGGAGGCCTTTCGTAATTTTTGTATAGGGTGGTATTATTGCAAAAACATTAAATTACAACTTTAACAGTGCTATATATTGTGACAAAGAGTATATTGCTT
Source organism: Lonicera japonica (assembly GCA_021464415.1). NCBI lineage: Eukaryota > Viridiplantae > Streptophyta > Magnoliopsida > Dipsacales > Caprifoliaceae > Lonicera > Lonicera japonica. The sequence goes on from CM038471.1 coordinate 38,928,721, forward strand.
TAGCAATATGAATACCCTTTGGGTGCGTTTGGTTACACAATTTTGAAATTATCTTAGAATTATAATTCTATGGTATTACAATTTATAAGAATTGCAATGCCATAAAATTAAAATACCATTGTTTGTGATTGCGAATTTATAGAATTCATTTAAAATTTCGAAAAGACAATGACTTTAAAGGTCACTACGGCCCTTAACCACCTTTGCCGACTGCTGTGTCATTGGAGTTGATGGACCCAATTATTTTAATTTAACTGAATTTAGAATTAAAATAAAACAGAATTATATGTGAAATTGAATTTTGAGTAAAAACGAAATTCAGAAAATGGAAAAGTAAACTTGAACAAGAATACATATTTGTATATATATATATGTGTGTGTGCGTGTATGTATGTTCTATTTATATGCTAGTTTATATTAATAAAAAGTCTCACTTTTTTGTATCATAATATACTTAATGCATGTGTTCTTTTATAGTATATATTATTAACACTTTATTTTTTTTATACATAATTTAGTTAGATTCGGTTTAGTTCGGTTTTGAATTAGATAGCCTCAAATCCGAACCAAATTATTCGGTCTTGGTTCAGTTTCTCGTTTTCGGTTTCATTTTTTGTTTCGATTAGGAGCTTTACGGATCGGTTCGATCCGTTTAGTCGATTTTCGAATTGTCCTTAACACCCCTAATAAAAGAGGTACGTAGAACTATTTTTGTCTTTTTTCTTAAAGAATGACAAAAGTGACCAACAATCATAAACCCATATATGTTATCTATACTGTAATGAACAAAATTTCAACATATTCCACTCTTTAAAGTATATTAGATCGATCAATAGCTTAATTTTTTTCTAAAGTAAAGCCGAAATCAACTACTAGCAATGGTGGTAAAAAAAAAAAAAAAGAAAAAATCCTCCTAAATTTAACATCTTTTAATCTTGAATATACAATTTTTTTCACATAGTTGTTGTATATCGCTTTTAGCGTTTTACATAAATACTAGGGTATATCCGTACCATTCGGCACGATAAATTAAATAAGAACCAATAATAAGATAAAAAGGAGTAACGTGTGATGAATCTAAATCGATAAACTTATATTTAATATATCTTCATGTTAGAACAACTAAAAATAGACCAGATTGGACCGACTTATTTTTAATTTTTAATCATATTTTTTTTTTCTTATTTTGATCTCGGCAAAATAAGTTTTTAACAAATTAAACTCGAGGCCTTATGTGAAAATAATTCAATTACGTCTGTTGGTATGATATGAAAATAGGACATACTGAGATGACCACTAATGTATGAGCACATAAAATACGTCCTTAAATGTTATTCAATAATTATTATTATTATTTTTTACATAATTCTATATTCATGATGGATGTGTGAAAAAATGATTTCTTTATTTTTAAGTTATGACATTTTTAATATAGAAAAAATGATTGGTGTGTGAAAATTTATTGTGTGCATATTATTATTGTTAAATGTTACTCAATAATTTATTTATTTTTACATAATTCTATAGTCATGATGGATCTTGTTTAATTGATCTTGATTAGTAGATTTAAAATTAAATTTTTATTAAATTTCTTGATTAGTATATTTAAATATTAAATATTATTTGTTTTTTATTTTAAGATGAATCTTGTTTAATTGATCTTGATTAGTATATTTAAATATTAATTTTTTTATAATATATTTAAATATATTGTTTAATTTTTTATAATATATTTAAATATTAATTTTTTTTAAGTTATGACATTTTTAATGTAAATTTTTTTTATTGGTGTGTGAAAGTTTACTTTGTGTATATTATTGGTGTTAAATATTACTTAATAATTTTTATTTTTTTTTACATAATTTTATAGTCATGATGGATCTTATTTAATTTTAAGTTATGACATTTTTAATATAGAAAAAAAATATTGGTATGAGTGTTTTAACTTTGATGTGACATCTTGATGTGTGTATAAAATTCATCCAATGGAGTAGAGTTAATGCACACCATAATATGTATATTTTCAACAATTATATTTTTATACTTTTTGAGAATAAGTTTAGTCAAACTTGATATGTTATAATGTAGATAATGTATATCCTTAAATGTTATACAATAATTTTTCTTGATTTTTTTTGCATAATTATATATTCATGATGGATCTTGTTTAATTGATCTTAATTAGTAGATTTTAAATATTAAATTTTAATTTTTTATTTTAAGTTATGGCATTTTTAATATAGGCAAAATTATTAGTATGTGAGAGTTTATTGTGTGTATATTATTGGTGTGAGTGTTTTAACTTTGATGTGATATTTGATGTGTGTATAAAAACTCATCTAATTGTGTAGAACTAATGTACATCATAACATGTGTATTTTTAACCATTATATTCTTATATTTTTTTAAAAAAAAATTAGTCAAAAATATTGTTTTATAATATAGATTAAAGCACTTTAGAAAGAATCTTCAATAAATAAATTTATTTATTTTTTTGTCAAAAAGGTACATAAAGAATATAAATAAAAATAAATTTAAAATAATAGAATGTTTTTTTAAGTAACAGTTAGTTAGGCAGCTAGGGACATCAAATCGTCAACTTTAAGATCTTCGCCTAATAATATCTTTTGGCCTTTTGTCACCAGCAGCCGCAGGACTGACCACCAACATCTATATTATAAGGAAAGGAAAGGTCACATCATCAAACTATTTAATCAATGGCTTAGATTTATTCTAAACAATACACATAAAATGTTAGCCTTTGGATGTGAATTTTTTTCTAAGAACATCACATCACCACACTAATGGCCAAGATTTATGTACAAACAACACAACAAATTTGAACCATTAGATGCACTTTTAGGATATCAAATCAAAAATTTAACATTTTTTTTATTTCTCTTATATTCTACCAATATACTTTCTCCCCCACTTTTCTCTCTTCTTAATTTATAAAAAAAATTTAAAAAACATTAACTTTAAATACAAAAACTAAAAATTATTAAAATATTCATATTTAAAATTTATTAATCCATACCTATAAAATAAAAATTCAACATTTTTTTTATCTCTCTTATATTCTACCAATCTACTCTCTCCCCCACTTTTCTCTCTTATAATTTTTTAAAAAAATTAAAAACTATTAACTTTAAATACAAAAACTAATAATTATTAAAATATTCATATTTAAAATTTATTAATCCATACCTATAAAATAAAATCCATACCTATTGTAACCCACTTTTCTCTCTTTAAACATATTTTTTTCATATACTCACATTCAAATCTATTTCATCCTTTAGTTTAACAATATAAAAAAGATATTTGTTTTTATTTAATCTTTTACATACTTAAATAGTTTATTGTGTAAACCAAGATTACTACTAATGGTGCAATCTATTTATAATTAAAATTTTTATAAATTTATAACGTCATTGTAACAATAATGAGATATTAATTTTTGTATATATTGGTGAATGATTATTAACCATCCCAACCTTAATGAATTAGTAAAACATGTTCAAATTTAAGCATATCATAAAAGGAGGCACTTTGAGTTTTTCAATTAAAAACCACCTCAATCTGGTAGGGTCAAATATATATCTCCCCCCACCCGCACTTGATAGTTATATACGTTGTGTATACATTTTTCTTAATACTCCGTATATGTTTTGGATTGCACGCTACTTAGGTATTATGTATTTTTTGCTCAATCTAACTGTTAATTTTTTTTACACCACCGTCCCGTTCGGCACGGGCAATACCTAAGGGTCTCTTTATTTGTATTTAATATTTTTTTTATTTCACCGTGCCGGACGGCACGGGCAATACCTAGTAAATTACAAAAAAGACACATCATTAACAAAGTATTTAATTACAGGGAGTTATTATTGTCACCGTTTAACAACTTGCAAATAAACATTTTTGTATTAAAAAAAGAATTAGCTATCAATCAATCGTTTTAATTAAAAATAAAAAACCCATAAAATTTATATATTAAGGCCTCGTTTGATTAACGAAAAGATAATTAATTTTTTTTATTTTTTTATGAAAGTAGAAAACTAAATTTCTTATTAAATTTCTTTTCTTATATTTTTTTTTGATTTAACACTAATAATAAATAAATATTAATCTCATAGATTTTGAATGGAATAATTTTACCCCCTATTTTTTCCTCTATCAAGAAACTGTTTTCAAAACTTTTACTTATCAAATAAAGAAAATGAAAGATTTTTTTTTTCTGAGTTTCTAAATCCGCGAGCCAAACGTGCTCGGCTATTATATTATTGTTCTTGCATGTGAATCCTTTATTATGAGTGTACGTAGATGATTTGTTTTCTGTTTCAGGTCGTAAAACAATTAATTAATACGCATGCAAGTTGATCACGACAACTTTCCGATACGAAAAACAAAAACGCAAATAAAGAAAGACTTTCTAAGTAAATTGAAGATAGACTCGAATAAATTAAGTTGACGGATCGAGATTCCATTTCGAGTAAGTGGTCTGACCACTTAATAATATATTGGACCCAAACTAATTGATATTCCGCCTTAAGCTTTTTCTTCAATCAATTATAAATTTTACTTCCTTTTCCTATTTTCCGATCATCTTCATCCCTGCAAACTTCACAATCTACTCTTATAATAAGTAACATATCAACCCCAGCAACAATCAAGAGCAATAGTGAGATAAAATATAATAATAACAATAAGAAGAAGAATTGTGGGTAAATTAAAATTATAATGGATGTAGTGATCCTCCTCCAACAACAACAGTGGCGTCTCTCCGCTGCAGCATCACCACCACTACTACCACCACCAATTTCAATGCCCAAATTCAGTAATAAATGTGGTAATGAAAGTGTCCACATGCCCATTTGGGATTTCTCGGGTATATTTGTGAATTGGGACTAGGTTAATTGTTCCCACATTCACAACATTCTAGGGCTCGAACTTGTAAATAGTAGTATGGTGTTTTCGGTATCGGTTGGAGTGATAATTGAAAAAATTTAAATTCAAATTTAGTTTACATATTATCGGTTCAATTTCAGAGTCTAAGTTATCGAGATCCAGACCTGAATCAAACCTTTTGGTTCGGCTTATGTTCAGGTTTATTCAATTTTCATATTTTTTTAGAAGAAAAAGAAATTGTAAGGCAACATCAAATAAGCTCTCTATCATGATTAAATTTCAGTTATGTTTTGTAGTTCTCATTCTTGTCTATTTCATCATTAATAATATATGAAAAGTGCTTTCCAAATAAAATGAAAAATAAAATGCACATGTCAAATGATAAGGTCAAGTCCCTTTATAAACTATCATCTTATGAAAAACAAGAATTAAATGGCATGACAAAAATTTATTAGCTCTAAGGAGTGTTACCTCGTGATCACTTTGCTGAAAGAGAGAAAGAGGAATGTGTTTGTGCGGAAACAACTCGAGTTAAAACATAACTAGAGTAAAAGTGAGAAAAAAAATGCAACATGACGTCACAAACTCCCATAGCAATTAATTCGGTTTGTTTCAATTCGGTTCATTTATGTAATACTCTAAACTCAAACCAAACTAATTCGATTTTAGTTTTTTGATTTAGTTTTTAACGGGTCAGTTCGGTTCAGTTAGTCAGTTTTCGGATTTGTCAAAACACCCGTAATAAAAAGCGCTAACACTTGGACAACGGCGATTAAAGCAAGCACTATTTAGATTACATTTATCACAAAAAAATTATGTAAATGACTATATGAATATATATATATATATATATATATATTAGTAAGGGCGTCACAAAATGGGAGGCGCCCTGGAGTTGGGTTGCTGTTACGATGATAGAGGCCGAAAGGGGAAGCTTCGTAAAGGTGAGTTGGAGACTATTGCTACAATATTTATGGAGGTCCGTTCGCGGCAAGAACCTTCACGTTGGAAAAAATAAAGAAAGACTTTCTAAGTCAGGTGACCAATTAAGTTGTTGCAGACCCCATTTCTAGCAAGTTCTATCAGATTTAATTAATTAATTATTACACAATCTACTCTTATAAAAGTACCATATCAAAGTGAACAAAAATCAATAAGAAAAAATTTGGGGTAAATTAAAATTATAATGAAATTAGTGATCCTCATCCTCCAACAAAAGTGGTGTATACTGTTGTTCTTTCTACTAGTGGCCGCTGCAGCATCACCACCATATCCAGCACCACCAATTTCAAAGCCTGGATGCCGTGATAAATGTGGGAATGAAAGCGTCCCATACCCATTTGGGTTCGGCAGGCGCGAATGTTTCAAGAGCAGATTATTTGAGTTAAATTGCACTTACGATCATATAGACAAAAAGGAGAAACTCTCGAAAGGTGCTTTTGAGATTGCGAATATATCCTTGGAGAATGCGACAGCCGTCTTCAACATACCGATGCTCCACTCTTGCAACAATGGAATTCCGCGTGAGAGAACGTCCCATAGATTCTGGGTAGGAAATTCAGATTCAGCATTCACCTTCTCATCTAAACAGAACAAATTCACCGTTCTTGGATGTAATACTGTGGGGCAATGTAAAAATGTGAGGACGATGCCGCACCAGGACGATTCTTGATCGGCTGTTTCTCAGGGTGTTACTGCAAGGTCAATTCGACTGACATGATCAGTGATGGTGGTTGTTCAGGCCTAGGATGTTGCCAGACCCAGATCCCTAAGGGTTCAGTGATCCTAAACGTGAGTCTTTACACAGAATTAGATTACGTAATGAATTTTAGTCCGTGTAGCTATGCGTTCTTGGCCAAGCAAGGCTGGGATGGCTTCACTAGCATCGATCTAACAGATATGTCGAATGTCAATCATAAGTCGCCTGTGGTGGTCGATTGGGTTGTCAGAAACGAAACCTGTGGAAATTTCTCAACCTGCGGTTTATAATGCCAACTGCACCGACTCCCATAATGGCCTTGGACATTCTTGCTCTTGCAAACAAGGATACGAAGGCAACCCCTATCTTGGATGCCAAGGTATGTGTATGTGCTCATGCACGCTGTGACATATATAGTACCGGGGAAAGGGGGCTTCACAGTTCCTACCCTCTTTCCCCTCGTACGCATTTAAGGAAATATTATTAGCACTATTGTTATTATTTTCTATAAAATATTACAAGATAATAAGTGGCGGAGTTGAGATTTAATGGCAATAAAGGCACAATTTTTTCTATTTAGTATGAATCTCCTTTTGATTATATGGTATTTCAAGAAATGAAGCTTTACTCAAATACTCTAAAAAAAATAAAATAAAATTGTCACCGCCAATTTTAGTGTCAAAGTAGCAAAGAAACAAAGAACGTCTACTAATGGTTATAAAATTATGATAATTTGCAGGAACAGGAGCAAAAAACAATTTATTTTCATAAAATAAGGTAAGCAGAAGTGTATTTTTTAATTATTAAATTTAATTTTATTTAAAAATATTACTACTAAGAATAAATACATTTCAAAATTTAAGACAGTCTCTTTAATTGATAATATAACTATACATTCTTGGGCCATTGTAAAAAAGCAACGTTCAATATTTTTATATTTACCCCGCCCAAAGTTCAAAAAAGTTAATTATTTGTGCTTTTCAGAACCCTTTAAACTTATAATTAATCATGGATCTTTTCGCATGCATTTCATATATCTTAATTATATGTTGTTATTTTAGATAAGACAATTTTTTATACGAACTAGTCCGCATAGATTGAACTTTTAGCAAAAAAAAATTTATCGATAAAAATATCACTCAAAAATATTTTAGCCACAAAAAAATTCCCAATCCTACTTATCCGTATGAGAAACGAGAAATATACACATAATATTGATTATATTGCTTGGCAAAATATTATTCACCTTATTTAGTCCAAGGTAGTTATTTTGACTAGAGGAGAAAAGGTGGTTAACAAATGAATCATTAATTTTGTCGAGTCAACGAATGCAGACATCGATGAATGCAAGGATAAAAGCATAATTGTGAAGGACATGCAAAAATACAGAGGGAGCTTCACATGTCACTGCCCACTTGGCACGCATGTTGATGATAAAGGTGCTTGCAAAGGATTCGCCTTATACAACTCTGGCCGGAGGTAATTTTCTTTAATTTTTTTCACTTACCCTTAAACTAAGAAAGAATTAAAATTTTCA